>OY987319.1:30984029-31372310 GCA_963920655.1 Geranium rotundifolium
CGTCAAAATCGGTTGATGACTGCACAGTAGTGACAAAGAACCTTCAGTGATTAGGATACATGTCATACCACGACAACCGATTATGTTCATACAACAACCGATTATGTTCATGACTACATCTATGTTGCATACTCAGGTCGGGTCGTCCAATATCATCACCCAGATGATATATATGATTTGACTCCTGCAAGCACTGCCAATGGTCAGTAGAGCCTAACCATCAAGAGTCCTCCTCATACTGGTGGATTCACAGAAACTTTATTGACCATGGACCCGTTAAGTGTTATTCTTAAGGATGTACAGTTCTACTATCAGTGATGACACACTCGATGATATACATCAGATAACAAATAACATACTATCACAACACTTGATAATATAATGTCAATTTTATTTATTGCAATGATGATAAAAACATTTACACATAAATTGGATGTTTGGGCTAGGGCATGAAACCAACACTTATCACTGATCCTCTTAAGCTTGGATTACATTGTAGTAATGAACTTAATACAATTACCTCCAAAAGTAAACAAAGAAGGTAGGAATTTTAAGACTCATTACTACTTGAAGTAGCTTGATGCTTGCTTTTCAATTTGAGTCACCAAGCTTCCAATGCACATCCAGATTGTCCTCGACCTCATAGACCATATCTTTCAGCTCACTCAGGTAGAATTGCATCACCTCCCTCTAGCTATGCTTTTCTTCGACATCTTCAGAAACATCATGGATCTTGAGTAGTATAACCTCATGCTTATGAAGTTGAGATTGGAAACGTATCTTGCTAACAAATTGGAGCATTTCAGTAGAAGTCAACATGTTAAACAATTTCTCAAAGGGAGCACTCAGAAAAGCTCTAGCAACAGTTGAAAACCCTATTAGAAATCTATGAATTAGCATAGGCTACTTTTTTTATGTCTTTTTCTGTGTGTTTTGCAACATACCAAACACATTAATTAAAAATAGGGATAATCTCACTTAGCTACAACTAGTTTGACATATATATCACATAACTACTACTAATTTATTTTTTCACTTGTGAGGTGCGCTGACTTTGGTAATTCTCACTCAGCTACAAACCATTATGTTTTCAGTTAATTTTTTGTGTAAAATGACCAAACTACCCTTAAATATCATTTAAATTTTCAAACACATGTCATTGGCCTGTTCTCTCCTCTCCCTCTCTTTGTTGTGGTGATTCCCGGCGAGGATCCTATTGGACGACGCCCAAATCGTTAACAGGCACAAGGTCAGCGACCCTCGGCGAGGGTCCACCACAAGGGAGTGCACCTCCCTCCACCTAAACCGCCACGAGTGGACCGTGCTGGTCTGCTAAAAAACCGCCATTGGAGGCGCTCAAGCCCACGAACACGTCCTCGCGACTCCATATCTTCGAGAAATCGACTAGACAAGTCAAAATCGGAGCGCGAGGCTTGATTTCCCCAAATCTCCCCAACATGACCTCCTATTTCTTCGATCTCGAGTCATAATCCACCCACGAGTTAAGCTTCTCGCTGTTGTTGAGCTTGAGATCAAGGGACGAGACGTTGCCGACCCGGTCAGTGACGAGGCTGCACAGATCGACGTCGACGTGGTTCGCGTTAAAATCGCCGACATCCCGGTCCATGAATGTGTCAAATTCGACCATGAGGAACTGATTTTCATGGGAGAGTAGACCCGAAGCCCTCGAGAACGAAGAGTAGGGCGAGACCGTCTCCGTCGTGGTCGCCGGGAGAGATGGAGAAGGAGAACGACGTCGAGAAGATGTCGTTTTGGAGCCAACCAGAAACCATAATGGCTTGATGCGGATGAGGAGGAGGATGAGGGCAGAGCTGGAGGCGGAGGGGCAAGTGAGCTTCATGCTAGCGCCGGAGACGATCTGGGCATCGCCCAACAAGAGCCTCGCCGGAAATCAGCACATCAGAGAGAGGGAGATGAGAGAGAGGGTCAATGACATATATTTGAAAATTTAAATGATATTTAGGGGTAGTTTGGTTATTTTACACGAAATTAACTGAAAATAAACGGTTTGTAGTTGAATGAGAATTACCAAAGTCAACGCACCTCACAGGTGAAAAAATAAGTTAGTCCTAGTTATGTGATATTTGTGTCAAACTAGCTGTATTTAGGTGAGATTATCCCTTAAAAATAATAAAGACTTTATTTTATACCCCACGTATACTCTACTTTCAAATATAGATGAATTAATTTTGTAATAAATATAATATTAATATCATAAAATTCGTAAACAAATGCAAATGAAGTATGTGAAGCAAAAGTATTTTACGCTTCTTTTTGAGGAAAATCATCGCATTTAATCTAGATTTTGTCCCGATTTGAAGTAGTGAAAACATGGAAACGACATCGGAGAAAAAACGATCAAAGTGGTAGGGTATAGTGACGGGGTGACCACCCCGCCACTTACCTCCGCTAGAGGCAAGACACACGGCCTTGTGCATATACAACCTAGGTTAGAGAAGTCGCGGGCCAAGCAAGAGGACACGAACCAGGACCAGAGTGACGAGGTCACAACCCCGCCACTTAAGGTCACCAGATACATGACAAGAGACTCGAGTAACTGTATTTTCAGCTCCAGAGTAATGGGGTTAAGTGTCGAGATCACCCGCCAATTTGCCACGCAATTTGTTGGATTTAGCTCTAGCACGAGACACTGCAGCCCATGGAAGCAAGTGACGGCCCGTCACCCCACCAATCATGACCAGACACCCATTTCAGCCGAATTTTCTTTTTTTCCCCTCCATTTGTGAGTGGTATAAATAGGTTCAATGCATTTTATTTCATTATGCAGTGTGTATAGTGTAGAATTTTAGTTTTGATTAGTGTGATTTAGGGTAGAGAGAAATTGGAGATCTATAGAATGACGAGAACATGGAGAAATAAAATGCTTGAAGAAAGGGAACTTGAATTCTTCATCTCCATTGATTATAGTAACTTTCTATCCGTACTTGATTTTTTTAATTGTGTATTTAACTGTAAATATATGTGAATCATGGTTTTGAATGGATTGATTGTTGATTTCATGAATACATTGAGCTAATCTTGCAATCAGGGGCTTGAATTATAGGGAATTGATTGGGCTTGAAGGAATAAATAAGAGTTCATAACTACATACCTTAATGCCTAACCACCCATGTAGGCCTTATTTATGATAAAATCTAATGAGAGAGAGGCTCATAAAGCTGAGATGGCTTTATTGTCTTTAATATACGCCACCTTATGAACTGGTGGGTTTCTCTCCTCGTGCTAATGAAAGTTGTTACTCGGTCACATATCGATTTGTGCATATGTCTCTTCCCACTGCATCTATTACTAGTTGTGAGCTCGATTCAGATCCATTGTAGAGCACCTCATTTTTAACACAGGCGTTGATAATGTGATTCGGGCACTTCTATAATACCTTTTGCCCGCGCCAACTACCAACTGTGATTTGTCGCCCTCGCTCTCGGTGACTTTGGCCGCCTCTACTCCCTATACATTTGGCCCAAACCACAATTATCCTCGACTCCTCAGGTTGCTTAGCCTCCATTTATGTCAATGATCGTGAAGTTGCCGGGACCACTAGTGATGAAATGACAAGGTCTATCTCTCACTCCCCCTCTATATTCGCTTCTAATGAGTTCAAGTACCAGACACCATAAGATCAAATTATGTACTATTTGATTGGATAAGCTTTAGTTTCTATATTTCTACAGTACCGGCCCAACGATTTTTTAGGCTTAAAGCAAATGTTGTTAATAAGACTTTTTGCTCAAAACTAAATATTGATTTGAGTATTTATTTATAAAATTTGGGGTCTTTTAATCTTGTTTAGAGTTTTTTTACAATCATATAACAACCTTATCTTTTAGGTAGGCCTAAAACATTGGGAGGTTGAATGGCCCACCAAGCATTAGTTATGAGATTGAAGCATTCATACCAGAATAAGTTTCCTCAAATATTATTTCGAGGAGAGGTGTGAGATAGAAGAGAAGAAAAGGAAACAGAGAATTTAAAGTAAGAGTGAGAATTTAGAAGACATGTACATGTAATTTGACATTTTTTTCACAATTAAAACTCAATAGCCAAAGAACTTTAATGGAATCAATAGCAGCAAAATTTTTGCAATTCTAGAATCTATATAAAAGAAAAATCTTGAAGTTGCCATGTGATAACCTTTTTGGAGAGGTTTTCATCAATTTTTAATTTTTTTTTGACTTTTTCTTTGTTTAAATAGTTTATCGCAGTATACGAATACAATTAAAACTGATTTATTCTAGTATACTAATACATTTCAAACTCAATTAAAAATTAAACATTAATATAAAACACATTTAATATTAATTAGAATTTTGTTGGATTACAATTCTTTTTCTAAACTAATTTGAATACATGTCAATCACGTGTCTCTATTTAAGATACTTTTAATTAACCAAATTAAACGATCTCTAGCTCATTCATTAGATTTCACTTATTTTTTTGATACATTTGGTTATGCAATATTCTGAAATGGTGTGTTGATTTTCAGGGGATGAATGATGTATTGTAAAAGAAATATTGTTGGAGTTGATTACTTCAAACATATTCAGCAACAAAACGGAGATTGGTAATGATGGCAAGAAAGTGAATGATTTGATAATGTTCAATATAAGATAGTAATTTTTTTTTTGAATCATACGTAATGTTTTTGAATGAATGAAATAGGAGTTACGACACAATCAATTGAGTTGAAGGAACCATAAAACTATCATAGATTGCATAAAGCAGATATGATATTAGCATGTATATCAATTACTTTTATACAAATATATGCTTATTATCTACTACCCTCGATATCTTGGAATCCGTGAGCTTTATTCAATGATTTATTTGAATTGTTCGTTATGTTTTATTGGAGTATTATTGATATTTATTTATTCTAATTTATGGTTTTTTGCAATTTTTTATTTAATTTGGAATAATTCACTTTTTCAAAATAAATTTGAGCATATTAAACAATTTCAGTTATTTAATAATATTTTACGAATAACACCGCACATCGCGTGAGACTACAACCTAGTATATCTAAAGGGAAAACAAAGTATCCAAGTGCAAAACGTCAAATTCTAGGTAGGGCTATAAACAAGACGCTCGAGCTCGATTCGTTAAATATTCGATTCGGGCTTGTTATAATCAAACTCGAGGTGAACTTGAGCTCAAGGCTGAGCTTGTTTAATAAACGAGCCGAATTGTAGCATGGCCTTTTACAACTCGATAAACCCGCGAGCCGGCTTGTTTAATATTTAATTAATTGATATATATATATATATATATATATATATATATATATATATATATATATATATATATATATTACCATTCAATAAATATTTAAAATAAAATTATATGAGGCGAATCGAATCAAACCGAACCTATTTCGAGTTTGATTGTTTAGTAATCAATTATATATTTTTATTCAATATCAATTATATTTATTGATGAATATTTGTATTAAAAATTAACTGAGTCGGGGTTGAGTCGATTAGAGCTTCTCTATATTCTTTCAAGCCGAGCTCGTTGCATAAACTTGTTCGAGTATGAGTCGAGCACTGTTTTCACTAGCTGAGCTGAGCCCTTAGATATTTAGGCTCGATTCGTCTCGTTTACAACTCTAATTCTATGTGTAGTAAGTGACGTTTTCCATTTAATTGATTATCATATTTATCTATATTTATTCTCAACGTTTAATAAATAATTATAATGAAACTAATCGAATCGAATCAAAACTGAGCCGATATCGAGTCCACTTGTTTAATATCTAAGTTTTATTTATTTATTTATTTAATTAATATAGAATTTAATGAATATTTTTAGTTAAAGCAAGCTCGAATTTAAGTATTCTTTCAAGAAGAAGTCGATCTTAGATACCTAAGCTCTTTGGAGCCAAACACTATTTTGTCAAAAGAGAAGTAATAGTTGAGGAATCTTTCTTAAATAAGTAATAGTTTTGAATATTTAATTTAATTTAAATTGCCCTCACAAACCCAAACCCCTGCAAGTCTCTGCACCTCCTCAGTAACTGTTGCTGATGCGCCGCAAGTACATGTAAGCTTTCTTTTCTTTTTCTCTGTGACCAAACAAGAATTATAGAAGAGGGTTCTCAGATTGTTTCATGTTTCATGTTTGAATTTGGTTCCTCAGATTGTTCACTTGTTGTTTTCAATATTATCAAAGTTCATTACTTTACTGATGGTGTCAATGACCTGAGCCACTCTAGCTCGAGTTGAACTCAAGATTTGATAGACTATTTACTATAATATGATAAAATTATAAAATTCAGTTTCTAATAAATATTTATAATAAAAACTAATCGGATCTGGATGAGTCAAGCCAGAATGAGCTTGAATATATTTTTTCAAGCCCGAACCGAGCCTTAACAAAATTAGGCTTGATTCGGCTCGTTTACAAATACACCCTAGCGGTGTTTCAGATATCTGAATAAGGGAGTGTTTGCATTCTCTTACAAGTTCAAAGTAGCTTATAAGCATTGGTTGATAGATTTGTAAGTACTAAGTTTTTCATGACACTTGCTCAAAATATTGACTTTAAATTACAGAACTTCAATATCCTGCAAAATGGGATTAATTTTAGGTTTCATGACACTTTCTCAAAATATTGACTTTAATAGTATATTCTATTTGACTATTTCTCATTATCATATAAAAATGTAATCCTGTGCGGCATAAGATGTGTAAACGGCAACAATTGGAAAATTAATTAATTCGAGAACGAACGAGTGTGCTATTTGATTTTGAATAAATTTGGGATGAAATTGTATCACATTTCACTGTTGCTGCTCTTTTCTTGTCAATAACATTTGGGTGGCATTACGACGGTCTGTAAATTAAAATCTCTGAACTGAATATCTGTTTTTAATGTATTTACTTCATTTCCGCTCTTTTTGAAATTGTTAGCTGTCCCCAAGTTTGTTTTGAATATGTAGTGTGTTCACGAGGAAGTGATTTAATTACTAATTCGTGTACAATTACCAAACAAGCTTATTACCGTCACTTGCCTTAAGATTTTCAGAATAAGCCCTTGGAGTAAAAAGAGGGAAGAAACCGACCATGGCTGAGCAAGAGCCTGATCCCACTCTTCCACCATTTCTGCACTTAGTATCTGCCTTTCTCGCCATGGAGCCTACCGACTCTTTGGTCTCGATGGCCCGGTATTGCACCTTAACAATACTTCCATTGATTACAACGCACCCAACTTATTATTTACTGTGAAATTGCAGAAAATGTGGCAGCGGATCGGTTACAGTAAGGGTCCAGAGGTTCATTTGGGATCATTGTATATGCAAAGCAGTAAGTGTGAGTCTCTATCTTTTTACCATAAACTTTCGGCTTAAGTTTGAAACATTGTTTCTTTTCATTATGTTCAGAAAAGGGTTTTGAATATAGTGGTAGAATAGGGTTTTGAAATTTTACTGCGATTGAACTAATCTTCATCTGAATCGCTGAAATTTTGTGGCTGATTAAAAATTAAGCTATTAACTCAATTTTTCCCAAATTATGCTTTTGATGTGACTAATAATATATTTTGAGTATAATTGTCGGGTTATTAATAAAAACGTTGAAGCTTGAGCTAATCATTGTACTACCAGGCAGGCTGGCAAAGGTCATCCACCCTACTTGAAGACTTTTCTGAAGAAGCTTATTGCTGAAATCGAGTCAAACAGTGGTGATGTGTTGGATGAAATATATGAACAATACACCTATTACATGACCAATCTGAAGGTAAGGTTCTCTTTTACGAAAAGGGTAATAGCTTAGTTATTATATATGATTATCATGCACTAATTACAGACATATAAACTGTTATCTATCAGGATGATTGTTTGTCGAAAGGAAATTCAAGAGTTGATAAATATATTTCATTTCTCTTTCCCGACGGTGAGAACTTGTGATTGTCTGCTTTGTAGTTTTAAAACTTTTCAATCATTTTGCTCAAGTTGTACTCGTTTTTGTAGGCTATGTTGACGTTCCGAGCTGCCCAAGATCGAATAAATTGGTGGTTCATCTACAATGTTCACTTAATATGCTTGAAGGAGACACCGGGTATGTTTGGTTGTTTGTCCGTTACTATTATCCAGTTCAGCTTCTGCAGCTTCAGATTTTGAACTGTATCATATGGTTTTACCTAAACAAGCCATTTATGCTTGTTATTTTCGTCAGTGTTTGTTCTTCCTCTTTTATTCGTATTGGTTTATACTTTATAGGATAATGTACCTGTTGCATTATTTTCATAATTGTGTTGCATCATTAGTTTCTACTTATACTAAGCTTGGAGTCAATTACATTTGATTTTAATGATTTGAATTGCACAGGTGTTCTCTCTGGCCTTCAGGTCTTTATTTGTCCGAGTTCATACTGTCATGTCCTGAGACATTCCGTAACAAGTCATGCCTTGAGGTAAAGTATGCGTTTTCCAACCTTGTTTCTTAAAAAAATTGATTTTTATAAATAATAATGGAATCTCCAAATCATCTTAACATATCAATGAAGCTAGGTTCAGTGTTCGTTCCATTTTGTATTTTTCTCTTACCTTTTCCTCGCTCCTTTTTTTATTCATCTTCTTCATTGTCCAACTCTGCATTCGGTTACATAATGAAAACTCTATCTTCTTGGCTAAAGAGCGGGATTATTTCACAGACTTCCTTGAGATTCTAGTATGCGGGTGGTTATGTTAGGTGTTGGGTTACTCTTATTAGCAAGTCATGGCTCTTATTTTGCAATTTATGCTTGTGGTACTTTCTTAATGCGCTTGGAGGAACATGCATCGTGCTTAGTCGAGCTTTGAATAACCGTGCTTCCTTGTGGAAGCCCAAAAACAAATAAAGATACACATACTTGTTGCAGACAGTCATAATTCTGTACGATGAATCATGCATGCATGATCAAGAATTTGAGGTTCTTGGCACCAATCGTTTCGTATTTTCTGGTAATTGCAGGTTGGTTCCGGGGTTGGTTTGGTTGGCGTTTGTCTGGCCCAAGTAAAGGCCTCTAAGGTATGCTGTTACAACTTAATATCGATATGAAAAGACTGGAAATGAAGATTGAGATCAGTGTTTGGGGTTTAAAATTGTATTTTGAAAAGATTTTGGACGGAGAATTTAAAGAAATCAAACGGGTATTGAGCACTTTTGACTAAAATGCCAATAACTAGCTTTCTAACTTCAAATTGGTATTCTAAAAAACGCTAGGCACTGATCGGACAGAGAGGCCCTTCTAGGGACTAATTGGGGATTAGTCGGGGACTTATCAGAAGTTAATCTGATTAAAGTATTAATCAGACAAGTCTGAGATTTTTAGAACACTTTCGAAGTGAAGGAAAATGTCATTAGCAGCAGCTGGGCATTGAGCACTTTGAACTCCAAAGAACAACTCCTTACATTGTAGACTTTTCGAGACCTCATATGAAATAGCAAACCATGAAATTTCACCAATATGAAGAGCACACTTTGAAAACCCTTTCCATGATTGCACGAAGGCTAAAATGGGCAAAATGTGCATTGTTTGAATTAATAAATAATTCACTCGTAGGATGAATTTAATGCAGGTGATTCTGAGTGACGGTGATCTTTCAACTTTGGCTAACATGAAGCTTAATTTGAAGTTGAATGGCTTGAGCACCTCATCTAACATGTCGGAAACAACTACTCAAGATCAGGGTTTGGTAAGTTCATAATGAGAAATTTGTCAGTAATGCACTTAATAGTTTTAGAGGAACAGGAAATTGTGTATCTGATTCTAATGATTTT
The DNA here is from genome assembly GCA_963920655.1 of Geranium rotundifolium. Classification (NCBI taxonomy): domain Eukaryota; kingdom Viridiplantae; phylum Streptophyta; class Magnoliopsida; order Geraniales; family Geraniaceae; genus Geranium; species Geranium rotundifolium. Next base: position 30,993,829 of record OY987319.1, read on the forward strand.
GCACTTTGGCTTTTGTGGCAAAAGGCCCTGCAGCACCATATATCAGCAGATATGATTTTATATTTCAAATTTGACGGTGTTCAAGAAATTGAATTGTATTGTGAACCTCAGTTTTGTTTTTATCTTATCAGGTAAAGTGCATTTGCCTGCCGTGGGAGTCTGCACCAGAACACGAGCTCAAAAACATAATGCCCAATATCATGTGAGTGTTACTTATTTATCTATGAAGTGTTTATATCGATACTCATAACATAAACTGTTTTAGTTATTTTTTTAAACTGTCAATCATATCAAACTGAATCATATCATTCATAATTCTCTTTTGAAACATGAGTTACATATAGTTTAATAGGTTTCTGTAGCTTTTATTTGTCTATTTTGTAACAGCCCTACTATAATGTTGTAAATGTATTACACGTATTGTGCGTGTATTCATTAGGGCAAATTACAAATACTTATGAGGATAGATTGTTCACTTTTTCGTATTGTAATTTTTTTGACAGATGGTTACTACATGATCCCTAGTTTTTTAAAATACCAAAAATGCTCTTAAATCCAAAAATGTTTCCACCGAACCCACATCACTAGGGGACTAGATTTTTGAATCTGTTGATATATGATGACGTGTTGTGAAAACTTGAAGTTAAAATAAGGGCGAAATGGTCATTGTGTTTAAGAACTAACAAACTCTAGACGGTGTTGCGGACAATTTATGAGGGTAATCACGTGACAATTTTTTTTTATAATGCACCTAAACAGAAGTGGACAATCTCTAAGTGTACTGTTGAAGAATGTCGATTGGTTGACATGAACATAAACCTTTCAAGTGAAGCAATAAGAATATGAATGCACTTCATTGTTATTATTTTTACACAACTGATTTAATGTATTTCCTTTGCTTACAGTTTGGGTGCAGATGTAATTTATGATCCCCTATGTCTCCCTCATCTTGTTCGAGTTCTGGCGATTCTCCTAAAATGGGCAAAACCATCTCCGGGATGTGCCGGTGAGCTTGAATCTTGCCCCGTTGCGTATATTGCATCTGTCATTCGCAATATAGAGACATTCGATTGCTTCCTTGCAATATCAGAGCAGGAAAATCTTGTCGTATCGGACATAACCGAGAAAGTGAGCGTATTTGATTTCCTTCCGCATATGCAGTCATACGAGAAATCAAAGGTTCATCTATTCAAAATTTCATGTTCAGAGAATCTGTCATGATAAATCAGTGATTCTTGCGATGTAATCGTGGATCAGATGATAAGTTGGACCTTAGTTTGATTGTGTCATTGTTTAGTAAAGATTGAAATGCAAGGGATAATTGTTTGTTTTCCCATATACAAGGGATAATTGCAAAAGCTTGTGTACTACCTGATATTTCCAGAAACTATCTTAAATTATTGCAAAAATGTGTAAATTAATTTCAGGGTTATTTTTGTCATTTTCAGACAATTATACATTTTGCAAAAAATTAGTAAATTCACAGCTACTTTTTGCAATAAAGAAACTTCAGTCACTTTTTGCAAATTTCCCTTAATTTTAAGGGTATTTCCATCTTTTCACATAATTTTTAACTGTGCAATTAACTATACAAAACATAACCATAGTTGATGGATAATTTTTGTACTAAACGTAGTTCACATGTACTATCTGCAAAAGTCGGATAGTACATCGCACACGTTTTTGCAATCACCCCTACTTAAGTTCTCTTCAGATTGAAGTGCATTTTGCATGATTGAACATGATGCTATTGATTCTGTCAATGCCAATATCGGATATGGGCTCGATGGGAAGCTTGTCTCCCTCCATTGTTGGAGCAAAGCAGGAAGGTTCTCTGCTGAATTCATCTGCAGAATAGGTATAAAAATTTCATGACAAACAACAAAATCCATTTATTAAGCATAAAAGCATCGAGTTACGATATACCGGCAAATGCTGAAATATTGTCATAGGAATGAATAGAAATAAAAGAAGGTACTCGTACTACCTAAAGAAGAAGAGTAAGATACATAATTCACCTCTAAGATTATTATGTAAATAAATACTGAAACCCAAAGAATTGATTGATTGATTGCCAATTTATTTGTATGAAATGAAAAATAAATGTTTTTGGAACCCAACTCCCAAATAAAAGCAAGTTATCTCATTCTACAGGAAACCATTCGATTTAATATACTAAAAGTTAAAGAACAAATAAAATCAATATCATCGTCTTGTTATTCTTTGTAAAAAGGAAATTGTGGGTTTAAGACAATCAATTTATCAGCGGCAGGATCTTCAGGGACAGTCAGAAATGAGGAATTTATATGTGGGTGGAGCAGAGAGTACCTTGAATGAATCAATTGAGAGATAGAGACCTACAGCGTCTACGTGTTCATTATTTCATCCTAAAATCTCATACACAGATATTCCTCTAACAAATTAATTCACTCTTTTTTGAAAGAGGCAAATTTGGGTAAATTCGTATACACTATATAATTTTTTTCAATGAAATTACGATTAATTTTTTTTTCTTAAATCATGGTTAACTATTTTCTTTAGAGCATACCATCAAATCTTTGTTAATTTTATTTTTTTGAAATTAATTATGAAATGACTAAAACGTCCCTTTAAATTCTTCAAAATTTTAAAGTGCGTCTTTCGTCCATTCTCTCTCTTTCTCCAATCTCTTTTTCCATCCAACTTCTTGTCGGAGCCGAAGGGGATAATGCCATCGGAGATACAATTCAAAAGTACAAGTTGCAAAACAAAAAAGTACATATCACTTATCGCAATGGATACACAATTCACAAGCAGAAGCTGATCCATCGGGGGCAAGGAAGGGCATCTGCCCTCCTTAGCCGGAGAATTTGAAAATTCTCAAGGATAAGTTTTGGTCAAAAATTGAATATGCCCATTAAATAAAGTTAAGGACTTTGTATATAACATTTAAAAAATAGAGTAGTAATGAGTGGGCTTCTTTAAACGTTTTGAGCCTTCTAAATATTGATAATAAATGTTTAAATATTTATGGATATTCATTGTTTTTATTTCTCATATAAGTATTTTTTTTGAAGGAATTTTTTATTTATTAATTAAATAGCAACTGACCCGACATCAAGTCGGACAGCTGAAACTACAGATGGTGGGACAGACCCCTCACCATAATCCCAGCTACTGTTTGTTAAAACAAATATAGTCAATTCGTGAGCTACTTGATTACGAGCAAAACAAAGCACATAAGTTCCGATAATGGATAATGCGCAATACCATTTGCTAATGATTCCTCCAAAGTTGTTCACCTCGACCCGTTTAGCATCATGTAGAGCCACGACCTTCAACTCATACGGATGGAGAAACCCCGTGATGTTGCTGCGGAATGCTTTACATAAGCATCTCTGATAGCCCTAGAGACTAATCGACTCGAACCAGTTAGCATCATGCAGAGCCATGACCTCCAACTCATACAGATGGAGAAACCCCGTGATCTTGCTGCAGACCGACTTAAACCAGCCTTCTCGATTAATCATGCGATCAATATGGCCATCGCAAAATTCAAATTCTCCAAGTTCATTGGGTTTCACCGGATCAACCCATCTACACCACGGACCCCCCGTTTCCTTTCAGTATCGATCCCAATAAGACACATATTGAATCTTGAGCAAGCCGAGCCCACTAGTTCGGTATGCTTGCATGAGTCTGCCCACCGACACTAGATAACTCCGGTTCCCTCCCAGTACTGGCCTACCAACCAACCAAAAGAAAAACCCCCAGCCCTCCATGCTCCGCCCTCGCAACCCAGACACGACCCATCTGCAACTCAAGTCTCACCCATCTCAGGCCATCCCCAAACCACCCGACCTCGTCTCCATCAAAACCCGATCTACCACCTGACCACACCTCCATCATACCCAGATCTACCTCCACAATAGCCCTGCTCCTACCGCCGCACTACGCTAACGTCGCCGCCAGTACCACGCAGGCGTCGACACTCATAGGAGATCGACACTGCGAGACTTCGCCCAATTGTGGCGAAACAAACCTTAAAAAAGGGTACATGCCGTTGCACCCGATTAACTTATATATCATTTAATTAAGGAAAATTTATATATCATGAATATTCATTGTCATTTGTCTATTCTCTCGCTTTCTCTAATTTATATTTCCAGTCAACTTTTTGTCGGAGCGAAAGGGGATGTCGCCGACAGAGACGCAATTCGAAACTACAACTTGCAAAACAAAATAGTACATGTCACTTGTTGCAATAAATACACAATTCATAAGCGGGAGTGGTTCCACCGGGGCCAAGGAGGTATACTTATTTTTTTCTCAACGTTAGATACTCTTATAGTTTTAAAGTTATTTCGATGTTAACTATTAAAAATGATCAAAATATACTTATTTTTCATTTAAATTTTCAAAATGTTTTTTATTCGTTCTCACTCTGCTATTTTTGTATAGTAAATGTGACATTTTTGAAAAATTAAAGGGATACAAGGTTATTTCAATTAATTTAAACAAATTAAAAAAATAAGGGTAAATTCCACATGACCCCCCTTAACTATACGCGTGTCTCACATGCCCCCCTTAACTACAAAATCAATCTGTGAGGTGCCTTAACTATCCAAAAATCCCACTTTACCTTTTTCTGTTGACTTTTTTCAAAATTCTGTTATGTTTTTTGTGAAATGACGAAAATACCCTTATATCTGAAAAATGAAAATAAATAAATAAAAATGATTTTGAACTTTTTTTTTCTATTTTCTCGCTGTACAAAATAAAGAATAAAAATAATATTTTAGTATTAATTTTTCATTTAAAAAAATTATTTATAAAAATTAATAAAAATAAAAAAACGATGTTTAAAAGTAATTTTTTATTTTTAAATTTTTTTTGTAAAAAAAACTTTTTAAAAATTATTTTTACTATTAACAAAATTTTATTCTTAATTTTTTACAACGAGAAAATTAGAAAAAAAAGTTCAAAATCATTTTTATTTATTTATTTTAATTTTTCAGATAGAAGGGTATTTTCGTCATTTCACAAAAACTTAACAGAATTTTGAAAAAAGTCAACAAAAAAAAGGTAAAGTGGGATTTTTGGATAGTTAAGACACCTCACAGATTGATTTTGTAGTTAAGGGGGGGCATGTGAGACACGCGTATAGTTAAGGGGGGTCATGTGGAATTTACCCAAAAATAAATAAAACTAACTGTAAGATGAACATAAAAATAGATATTTTCAAGGTGTAGTTAAATGTAAAACGTGTATATTTAAGATAATTGTGTGCAATTTTCTATAAAATGAATTTTTTAAACAATTTCATTTTGGGTAATTTTTCTTATTATATGAAAAAATTAAAACACATCGCCCCCTCCATGTGCAGATCATTCGATTTTCGATTAACTAATGAGGTGCTAATCATAGTAAATAACTTTAAATAACTTGTAACTAATCTTAAAATTAGGAGCCTAACAACATTATAAATTGATGAATCCTTTGGATTAATAAACTAACAACATATTCAATCATATTCTCCCAAGAGAATTGGAATTCACCAGGCGATTAACACATAATTGCCTGGTGGAATTTAATTAGCTTTGTGAGAAATAATAATCATGGCCAACTCCAAAAGCGCAATCACAGTTTTATGTTGTCGCGCTTGTGGTGCTGACACTGTTGGTTCAGGTTAAAGATGTTGAGGGGAGACATATGATTTTTGGAGCATATGGAGAGAATGACTTTTCTGATTACAAGACAGTGGGGAAAGACATTGAAAGCTCACAACTTAACTTTCAGGTTATGTCCGTAGGCAAGTTTCGCTTTGACCGTGCAAATTTCACCGCATCGGGTGAATTGTGAGCTCGCATCCAACTTTCATTCCCTTGTAAGAAGATCCAAATTGAGCCTAAAGTCGTATCGTGGGAGGATAAATGTTGGTCAAGTTATTCATGTATAATATTCATTATAACTAAATAAAAAGTTTCTTGACTTTCACAATTTTTATCTCGTTATTTGATAAAGAATTATAATACCATTAACAAATAATTTTAGGAATTATCGCACATAAATATTATGAACTTGTGATTAGGTCATATTTCAAGTGATAAGATCACAAAGTTGAAAATGATAGGAATTCTCGGATACCTTGATTCTTTGCATGTATCAACTTGTGAGTCAACCATGTCTTCAAGGAAAAATGACATGGTTACCCTTTGTTGAACACTGGGTAAGGGCTAATGAGCTTTTAGAACTTATATATAGCAATGTATGTGGGCCATTAAGTGAAATGAATAGAGTAGGATTTCATTACTTTATCACCTTTAAAGATGATATGTTAGGTTTGGACAAATATACTTAATAAAGTATAAACATGAATATTTTTAAATTTTTAAAGAATTCGAAGCTGAAATAGAAAAACAAACGGGAAAAAACATTAATTCCTTGAAATCTGATCGATGGGGTGAACATTTAGATACCGATTTCAAAAAGTTTCTATCTAGTTGCCCGTCTCACATCAATTCACAGTTTAATTGCAGTTGCAGCCGGGAGCAAATGGAACCTTTTTCAGATGGACGTCAAAAATGCTTTTCTCAACAGTGATCTTAGGGGTAGGCACTTTGGACCTGTAACCGGAGACCGAACCGGAATCGAACCAGAGAACTGGGAACCGCGGGTAACGGTTCCGACTCTGGTTCTAAATATGAAGGAACCATATATTTTCGATTCGGTTATGGTTCTTAAAATATAGAACCGGTGGGTACCCGAAACTGGACCGGTTTGCTAAAAAATCATTGAACCACCATCAATTTATATGAATAATAGAGATAGAGTACGTGAACCGAAAAATAAATCGAAAAAGATATATTACTTATATTTTATAATTATTATTTTATTAGCGAACTTTATAATTTGATTGAGTTTAATAATTAAGTCTTGATATGTATTTTGTTAGAATTTTTAATAATTATAAATTTCATGTTTTGCCTAAACATCGGATCAAAATCGTCTAATTTGTACCTTCAATCGCATCAAAAACCGCATGATTAACAACATTAAAGAATTGATTGGTTCTAACGGGTAGAATAGGGGAACCGAACCGGAGAAACGGGTCTAGAACCAAAACCGACCCATTATATGATGGGTTGGTTTCGGTTCTTGATTTTTGAGAATTGGGAACTTCGGTCCGGTCTGGTTCTTGACCAGTTCGGGACAGTTCTAGACCCATGCTCAGCCCTAACAGAAGAAGTCTATATGTAGCCTCCTCCAGGGTTAAGCATCCGCCAAACACAGCTTGTCTCTTGAAGAAGGCTCTATATGGACTCAAGAAAGCTCCGAGGCCATGGTTCTCAAAATTCAATGGGAAAATGTCTTATATTGGCTTCACCTCCAGTCCGTATGACACCGCTTTGTTTGTCAAGAAGACTTTCCATGGTCACATCCTGCTTCTGCTCTATGTGGACGACATGATTATTACCAGAGATGATGAATCTAGTATCTCTGACCTGAAGAACCATCTCAACAAAAACTTTGAGATGAAAGACCTCGGCCAGCTCAAATATTTTCTTAGTGTGAAAATCTCGTCAATCTCTTCAGGATATAACTTATCTCAAACTAAGTATGCAGCTTACCTCATTTCTCGAACAGGTTTATCAGACAACAAGATTGCTTCCACTCCCATCGAGGCAAATGAGAAGCTCACACCTTCCGATGGAAAACCTCTATAGGATGCTACATTGTATCGACAGCTCGTAGGCAGGCATGTCTATCTCACCGTCACACGTCCAGACATTTCCTACGTAGTCCACATTGTCAGCCAGTTCATGAGTGCACCGCGAACCACGCACTATGAGTTCGTCCTTCGAGTACTCCGCTATGTACGAGGCACTCTATCTAACGGTCTTCATTTCTCGTGTAATACACCTATGGTGTTGCAGGCATTATCTGATGCATATTGTACTGGTGATCCTACTGATCGACGTTCCACAACGGGATATTACTTCTTTTTCAGAAACTCTCTCATCTCTTGGAGGATTAAGAAGCAGGCGACGGTTACCCGTTCTAGCACAGAGGCCGAATATCGTGTTCTTGCCGACACTACTTCTAAGCTCCTCTGGCTTCGGTGGCTACTTCGTGACATGGGAATTGCTCACAACTCGGCCACTTCTACAACCGGAGCGCCATTCAGATTGCTCACAATGATGTCTTCCATGAACGAACCAAGCATATCGAGAATGATTGTCACTTTGTAAGAAATAACCTCACACATGGTAATATCACTTTACACGTCGTCTCTTCAAACAACAAGACTGCTGACATCTTCACGAAGCCTCTACTTCTAGGATGGTTCAGTGCATTAGTTTCCAAACTTAATTTGAATCATCCACCTTGAGTTTGAGGGACGTATTAATATATGGGCTAAGCCCGTTGTGTTATATCTTTCCTATTCTTTGTAACTATAGTACTATAAATATAGGATCTTGTACATTGAATTAGATATCGAATACAATCAATCTATTCTCACTCGTTAGAAAGTGTGCCTGAAAATATGTTCCAGCACACTTTTCGGTGAATGGAAATTTTGAATTCTTGAACTCATTTCTTATCCCATCTCTCCTTTTATGATTATGCGAAACCAAACCTTAACGAGATCGGGCGGTTGCAAACCTCCTATCCAGAGGAAGCAACGCTCGACCGGAGAGCTCCAAGCGCCAGAGACGACATGGAACACGTCAGATCTGGCCGCCAAGTTCTTAAGGTTAAAGAGACGGTCGTAGTGAGCTACACAGTTTCCCACGAACAACCTCACCTCATCGTCTCCCATGTGCTCTTCAATTGCTTGTCGGAGCTCGCACGTGACCCTTTGGTGCTCAACCGGAGAGGGACGGAGAACCGCCACTTGGAGCACACGCCTCAGAGGCAGAGAAGGTCGAGTTGTGACAGCAAGTCTCAAGGCAGAGGGACGACCACTGGAGAGGGAGAGGATAGAGAAATGGAGAAAGGAGAAAAGAGAAAGGAAAAAGGAGAGAAAATAAAAAAAAATTAGAAAAAGTGGCATTCACTTGAAAATTTGATGAATAGTGTAGGGTAATTTTGTTTTTTTACACACTATAAAAATTGGGCCGGTTCTCTCCATTAGACCATATTTAATTGTGATTCAATTTAGGGATATTTTGAGTATTTTAATATTACTGTCCCAAAATAAAATTTAGGGTATTAAAAAAAGAAAAAATTGTAAGATATGAAAGTGTCAAAAATGTATATTTAGGAATAAGAAAATGTCATTTTCCCTCAATTTTTTGTTTGTGGAAGTCGAGCACACATTTTTTTTCAGGTTACATAAAGCGAGAGCAAATAAATAAATAAATAAATAAATATATATATATATATATATATATATATATATATATATATATATATATATATATTTGGAATCTTGAGTAACTAATCCTTAAAAAAATTCCGTTTGTAAGATTTGCCAACTAACTCTTTATTACCTAGCAATAAACAAGTAGGATACTATGTGAGTTGTGTACATCTTGCTAGTGCATGTATTTTACGGGTTCACATACCGACCAAACCATTTTATCACTTAAAGTGGTTATCTTTCTTACAAAGAAAATATTAATCACGTGATGAAAAGAAGTCTATTGTTAGCTTTTAAGTGACGAAAAAAGTAAGATTGAAATTAAGTAAAAATGGAACATAATTAGTTATGCTGATTTCAGAGTATACGTATCAAATGCACTCGACGTGGTCAAATACAAATTTAGAAATAAATCTCATCCATGTAATTCATTGATGGTCCACATTATTTTATGATTTATAAATTAAAAATTAAAAGAGTATTATGGTTATTTCATTTGATTTGTACCTTACGGTTTGTTTCGTCACAATTGAGCGAAGTCTCGCGGCGCTGATCTCTTATGGATGTCGACGTCTGCGTAGTACTGGCGGTGACGTCAGTGTGGTGCGGCGGTAGGAGCAGAGCTTATGTGAAGATAGATCTGGGTCTGATGAAGGCGTGGTCGAGTGGTAGATCAGGTTTTGATGGAGGCGAGGTCAGGTGGTTTGGGGATGTGCTGAAACGGGTGAGGCTGGAGTTGTAGATGGGTCGCGACTGGATTGCGACGACAGAGCATGGACGGCTAGGGGGTTTTGCTTTTGGTTGGTTAGTAGGTCGGTACTGGGAAGGAACCGGAGTTATCTGGCGTCAGTGGGCAGACTCATGCAAGCATACCGAACTAGGGGGCTCGGCTTGCTCAAGATTCAATATGTGTCTTATTGGGATCGGTACTTGAAGGATTCGGGGGGTCCCTGTGTCGATGGGATGATCCGATTAAACCCAATGAGCTGGGAGGATTTGAATTTTCGCGATGGCCATATTGATTGCATGGTTGATTGAGGAAGCTGGTTTAAGTCGGGTCTGTAGCAAGATCACGGGGTTTCTCCTTCCGCATGAGTTGGAGGCCGTGGCTCTTCAAGATATTAACTGGTTTGAGTCGATTGGTCTCTGGGGTTATCAGGGATGCCTGTGTAAAGCATTCCGCAGCAAGATCACGGGATTTCTCCATCTGAATGAGTTGGAGGTCGTGGCTCTACATGATGCTAAACATGTCGAGTTGAACAGCGTTGGAGGTGTCATTAGCGAACAGTGTTGCGCACTATACATTATTGGAACTTCTGTGTTTTATTTTGCTCGTAATCAAATGGCTCACGAATTGGTCATGTTTTTTTTTAACTAACTGTAGCTGGGATTATGGTGAGGTGTATATCCCACCATCTGTACCTTCAGCTGTCCGGTTTGATGCCGGGTTAGTTGCTATTTAATTAATAAAATTCGATTTTCCTTCAAAAAAAAATATTAATTAAAATAGGAAATAGAGAAATAAATATCCACGATTTTAGGGATTTTAATTTTGATAAATATTCAAAAAAATCTTACCAAAACTAAGTAGGAGAGTCCAAATTCGAACTCTACTACTTAATTAAATGACGAAGTGCAACATTTAGTTTAATTTAAACTCTGGTACATATGTAAACATGAAATATGTAAGCTAAAAGAATTTAATAACAAAAATGTACTCATGGAAGTAAGTACAAATTATTTCGTAATTCTATGAAGGGTAAAACCATGAAATGAAACAATGTTATTACGTGCAATTGAAATTATCACTAACAGTTTTTTCCATTAGTAACGGCGCACATTTTGCATCGTTACAAGCATTTTGTGCGCCGTTACAAACTCCAACGGCACACAAACGCGCGTTTTCTCGTGCGCCGTAACAAACACGCCGCTACAATTTGTGACGGCGCACATCAAACGTGCGCCCTTACAAGTCTGACGGCGCACCGTTCCAAACTCTGTGCGCCGTTACAAGTTAACGTGACCGTCAGTGTAAGGCACGGTGACAGGAGTTTTGTAATGAAGAACATAATACGAGCGCCGTTACAACTCTAACGGCGCACATAATACGTGCCCCGTTACAAATCTAACGGCGCACATAATACGTGCCCCGTTACAAGTCTAACGGCGCACAATCTAAGCGCGCCGTTAACAGTGTAACGACGCACATTCATTATGCGATGTTCCTTTGGCGGCCTTGACATCTCTAACGTGTTGGGAAGCTTATCTCATGAACTCGTCCTCCTCAGCGCCGGTCATCTTTTTCATATGACCATTTTCGTCGATGTTTGCCGGGTTCACCTTCCACTCTTCAAGTACTTGGTTAATGAAATTATGTAAATCAAATTAAAAATTAATTAATAGCATAAATTAAAAAAAATATATATATATATATTTTAAAAAATAACGTTAATTAATGAATAAAATTTAACTTACGCGTTTCAGATCCTCGCCCTCCTCCTCCTCCTCCTGCACTTGATCAGTACCAGCATCCGGGACAGGCGGCTTCGGGTGAGCCTTTAGCCAGCCCTCCAATTTCTTGGAGATCTGTATGATGTTTTCCGACTCCATCCTCTCCCAAACTTTTCGGAACGGTACTGAGCCTGTATGGTGGTTCAATTTGTTATCGCTGGATTGAATTTTTTTCATTTGAGTTCCAACTTTTTCTTGAAAACAAATTGAAATTAATTATGCCCCGAATCTTTTAAAAAAATTTAAATATGTTGTTTACGGATTTTAAAATACCTCGTTGACGTCAAAGTGTTGAACGATCCACCGTCATTGGGACTTCTTCCCTTTTAATTTTTGGGAATTCCATTGCGCTTTAGCTTGTTCGGGTCTGCGTATAATTTGTACAGGCGCTTCATGTTCGATTTCCGCTCCTTGTAAACATCTGCGACAACTTCTCGAATCCATGTTTTAAACTCGACGGAAGTATCATCCACTTGATACAAGCGCTGCAATTATAAATTATTTAGTCCATTTTTAAAATACGTAATTTGAAACTTACCTACAACATAGACTAACCTTCGTACATCAAACGGGTCGCATTCTCTATGGAATTGGGCGTATGGTTCTCTATCTACCCAGGTCAGAGGAACAGGCTGATGGCCGTTTTTCTCGACCGCTTTCTGCTCATTTTTGATGCATATGTCAACTTTTTGCACCTTGTTAGCCTTGTGCTTCCAGCTTCTACTCACCAGTGCGACATCTTTGACTTTATATTCGAAGTAGAGCTCGTTCGCTGGATACTCTAGAGCATCGAGAGGTACAAAGCCCCACTCGTTCAACGGGAATTCGGGTTCTCTTGAACTGCTAGCTCCAGCAGGTGAGGGTCTCGAGCCTTCTCCGAGCATCTCCATGAAACTCTGCCTTTCCCCTGACACTTGGTAAGTCCATCCTAAACCGACGGGAAGGCCCGGCTGAGTCGGCTGCGGCGACAGTAACGGTGACGGAGTGTACATATCATCGTATGGAGTAGCCGGCGTCTGTGTAAGACTGAAAACTCCTCGTTTATAAGAGACCGTTTAGGTGCCATGACCTTTGGAGCCTTAACTTTCGGGTTCGGGTCCATTATCTATATTTGAAATAATTTGAAAGTAGTTTCGTTAGTACATGAGATAGACGAAAATATCCCTTAGGAGAATTTTCTGAAAATTCCAAAAATACTCCCAAGGGGTATGTTATGCAAATTACGATTTTCAAAAAATTCCAAAAATACCCCTTAGGGTTATTTTCTTAAAATTAAGAAAACACTTTAAAATTCTGAAAATTCCATGAAAATCATCAAATTCCAAATGAAATTCACAAACTAACAGTCCTAACATGTTAAATCCACAAAACTAACAATCCTAACATGTTAAATACACAAAACTAACAATCCTAACATGTTAAATCCACAAAACTAACAATCCTAACATGTTAAATCTACAAAACTAATAATCCTAACATGCAAATGACTTAAAATACTAAAACAAATTAATTAAACCTAGAACTTACCTTAACAAATTGGGAGAGAGGAGAAGAAGCGGTGACGGCGACTAGTGGCGACTGGCGGCGGCGGGCGACGACAGGTGACAGAGAAGGGAAGAAGAGGGGAGAGTCGGGAAGGCAGAGGAAGAAGAGATGTGGGTGGATTTATAATCCAATTAGTGACAGTGCACTTAGTTGTGTGCGGCTTTACAAATATGTTAGTAACGGCGCACTTACCCAAGGTGCGCGTTACAAATCTTACGATAACCTAACGGTCAAATTTCCGACCGTTACGGTTCTAACGACCGTATTTTGGCAACGGTCAACTCACTTTGTGAAGGCGCACCTTATAATGTGCGCCGTTACAAGAAAATACCCGTGAAATTTAAATTTTTGCGAAATTTTTGTTTCCCGGAAAATTAGTAACCGCGCACATTGATGTGTGCGCCGTTACAAAACAAATTTTAAATAATATTAAAATTACAAAACGAATGTCAGTCCGATCGTGAATGATAAGCCGTGTACCCGTGGTTTGATTTTCCATAAATTGGTATTATATCACATAAATGTTGTTTACAACAGATTGAACGGTTTGGATTTAAAAATCGTTATTACTTCACCGAACGTTTGATTATCAATGTGTTTAGGGTTTATGTTCAAGTTTACCTTCTTATAAACTATACTCACGTTTCAACGAAAGTCAATAATGTTAGAAAACATGTTTGAATCCAACCGTACGGATAGGAGCGTAATGCTTTGTTACTTCATGTGCGAAAATTTCAGACAATTCCGATAAGGTATGAATCTCGATCGAAACAAGTCAAGGGAAAGTGCACTAAGTTGACTTTCAAGTTGACCACTTGTAACGACGCATTTTGGCCAGTTTGCACCGTTACTAAGAAAAAAATATTATTATTTTATTCACGTATGTCCGATTGTGAATCTAACTGTACCATTTTGAGCGCAATATTTTGTTACTATAGTTTACAAAATTTCAGACAATCCCTATAATGTATGAAACTAGATCCAAAACAATAACTTAATATCAAACGACGGTCAACACACTGGTCAACAATTTGACATTTGTAACGGTGCACATACCCAAAGTGTGCCGTTACAAATCTATATTTAGAAAAAAAGCAGTTTTCTGCCCAAAATTCAAAATGACCAAATTACCCTTATAGGTCATAAATGACAAAAGCATCCCTAATTCGGTCAGAAATAGTGTTTAGAGGTCATAAATGACAAAATTAACTATCATTCGGATATAAATGACGGAATTATCCTTATAGGTCATAAATGAATACTTTTTACCCTAACTCGGTCGAAAATGACCGGATTACCCGTATAAGTTATTTGACCATATAATAGTTTATTTTTCATCAAATCACATCATTTTATTGATAATTTGATCAAACATACATATACATATTTTAATCAGGGTTGACAGAATCATATTCTTTATGCCCTTCCATATCAGTGTCATCGTTTTCTTCATCTTCGTCTTTAGTTTCTTCATGCACATTATCCTCGTTGCTCGATTCAATTTTGTCGTTCGCTTGTGCAGATATTAGATTCCGGTATAGGCATCTTAGGCCGAAAGTGATACCACCAGGTCTGCAATGTCAATTCGATCTTCTTGGTAAGGTTCATCGACTTCGAAGTTCGGCTCGTCCTACTCGGCACGGGCTAACGTGCTCGGTTGGTAGTGACCCCTATGAGACACGACATTTACAACCTTCCACGAACCAGATTTAGGGTCGTTGATGTAGTATACATGTTTTTCCATTAAAGAAAGTCAAAACGGGTTTTCTTTGTGACGATCTGTGGACGTGTTTGTAGTTACGACGATTTTCGAGATTGGCTGATTTTGAAGGAACTGAAGAAACATGTTACAAAGAATGTCGAAGCATCTTCTACGACATCTTGTGTGACATTGTTGACGGCATCTCGGCAAGCATCCTGATCAACAATTTATCAGGAAAGTGCAGATTCGGCAGTGCAGCAAGAAAACGATTAGGAAAGTGCAGAACGACTCCTAATCTGAAAAGAAGAAAGACGGTGATTAAGAGGAAACCCTTTAGGGTTAGTACTCATCCACGACTGCTATAAAAGCTTAGGCTACCCCCTCAGCAATCGTGTGGTTCTTTATTTGTTTCCTAGCAACAATTTGCAAGGTTCTTAGACGTGAAGGTTTGCGGGCTGAGAAATTGCAGATTGTGCTTAGGACTTTGTGTATCACATAACTATAGAGAGTTAGGTGATTGAGGGTTTACTGAAGTCGTGAGTTGAAGACTGCACGCAACCACCAAGCTTGAAGAAGACTTGAAGACGCAATCACCGGAGATAAGAGCAGAACATGGCCATCCAAAGGGACAGTGGCAGCCTCAGATCTGACTTCCAATTACTCCATTCTCTTTCGGATTGGAGTTGCAAACTGGGCGCCCTCAACTCACGCATCATCTATCAAACCTGAGCTATCAATCCTTATCTACCAAATAGGTACTGGATCTAAACTTGACTTTGGACAAATTTGTGATTGATCATCTTGTTCGCCATGCTAGATCTCTTGCTGTGAAAATTCCCATAGCCTTTCCATCCCTTATCTCTGAATTACTCGTACATCAACACCCTGGCGTGTTGAAAACGTCGGATAAGGTGGGGAAAAGAGGGGGAGTAATTGTGGTAAGCCACAAGTTGTTTGAAGGAAGGCATGCTCCTGATCTAGCCAGGCCAGAAGCCACGGCAAAAACCAGTAGAGCCACAAGTGCCGTCCCTCTCACAAGGACTACCAGCAGGGATGCCGTCATGCTCAAGCAAGAAATTGAAGTGCTTGATGAGGACATTGCAAACTTAAAGACAGCCCTGAAGCACCTCTCGCAGCGCCGAACTCACTGCGCCAACCTGCTGCAATCCATGTCTCCTCCAGGCTCTGACGATGATCCCACAAATGATCCAGAAGATGCTACCCAAGAAGCCTCCACAGAAGTTACAGAGACTGCAAGTTCCAACAGCAGCTCCATCTGAAAGATTTTATGAAATTCTCTGACTCTTGAACAACTACACAACTTTTATGGTCTGTAATATTTTGTGAACACTGTATCATGCTTTCTCTCGACAGCTGATCGAGAGCAAGTGTGAGTTATGTTTGGATTTATTTTGCTTATTTCCCAGATTTGTTACAATATTTGTTTATACGTTTGGCTCTTTTTGAGCCAGCAAAGGGGAGTAAGTTTAAATTAGATATACGCGCGCGATGATACAAGGAAGAAAGAGACGAGCGACGCGAAGACATCAGACGCGACGATACGCGCGACAACATTGCCGATCGACGAGACGACGAATGCGACGAAGAATGTGACGAAGAATGCTGCCCTTAAAAATAGCCAAAGGGGGAGATTGTAGTTACGACGATTTTCGAGATTGGCTGATTTTTGAAGGAACTGAAGAAACATGTTACAAAGAATGTCGAAGCATCTTCTACGACATCTTGTGTGACATTGTTGACGGCATCTCGGCAAGCATCCTGATCAACAATTTATCAGGAAAGTGCAGATTCGGCAGTGCAGCAAGAAAACGATTAGGAAAGTGCAGAACGACTCCTAATCTGAAAAGAAGAAAGACGGTGATTAAGAGGAAACCCTTTAGGGTTAGTACTCATCCACGACTGCTATAAAAGCTTAGGCTACCCCCTCAGCAATCGTGTGGTTCTTTATTTGTTTCCTAGCAACAATTTGCAAGGTTCTTAGACGTGAAGGTTTGCGGGCTGAGAAATTGCAGATTGTGCTTAGGTCTTTGTGTATCACATAACTATAGAGAGTTAGGTGATTGAGGGTTTACTGAAGTCGTGAGTTGAAGACTGCACGCAACCACCAAGCTTGAAGAAGACTTGAAGACGACAGAGCAAGGCGATTGCTCGAAGAGTGGAATCAAGACGTTCTTGGATTCAGGGGGAGACCCTGAGATAGATTGCACTGTAAGACGTAGCATAAAGTATAGATCTAGGAGTGATCACAGGTACTTGTATGTTCTGACGGATTACTGATAAGTGAAATCTTTCCACTAGGCTGAGAGCCCCTAGACGTAGGTGACGTTGCACCGAACTGGGTAAACAATCTGCTGTGTCATTACTTATACCTTTATATTTACTGTCCTGCATTATCTACGCAAGAAGTCAGATACAACGTTATAGCATTCTGTGTAACATTGTGTGTGGCATCTTGCTCGACTAGCTGATCAGAATTTCAGTGTTGACTGAAATAAACTCTTTTGCGTCATTCCTCACGGTCTGTTCGTCGTACCACCGACACTTGAATAGAACGACTAACATGCTTTCAGAGTAGGTAAGGACACATACGTCCATAAGAACACCGTAGTAACATACGTCATTTGCTTCAATCGTGACCCTTGAATTTTGATTTCTCCGGCCCTCGTCGATTCTCAAGGTCAAAAATTTGACGTCGTTAACAGTACACTACGAATAAATAGCCGACGAATGAGGAAATCTAAACAATAGTAAAAACTCTCATTGCAACCCTGGAGTAGTCATCTGCACACGTAGTATGATATTAGATCAAGTAAAAAAAATTGAAATAATAAACACATACTCAATGTCTACTACGTACAATACGGCGCTAGTCGAAGATAAATGACATCACTCGGTCTTACAGTGATTTCCTAGGGTGTACTTGTTTGAACCCTGCTAGATGTGACAATACGAATGCATTTGCTTCGGCACAATTCTTAATAGCTATCCAATTCGCCCAGAAAATCTTGGATGCACTCAATTTATCACCTCGAACCATGCCCTTCACTTCCACATGTGGGGAAACAACTGATAAGTTGAAACCTAGAGTTGAACTAATCAATGTTTCACTGGATGAAATGGCACGGTTTATGTACATCTGAGTGAAGGTGACCGACTCGTGCATCAAGTATTGTTGCGCGTTATACAACCTTCCGGATACCGCGAGTTGCGCACACTTTTCTTGTATACGCCAAGTTGCCTACAATGGTGATTATGTGTCAATTTTAGATTCAATGATATTTGTAAAGACAAATCTCATAATTCAGGTTGTCAGTCAAGAAACATACCGTTCAATTGGAAACATCCATGTGAAATGGACTAGGTCGGTTCGCAGAATTTGTTTCAGAAGGTGCAGTAGAAGGTGAACCATAATTGTACAAAATGAAGGAGGGGAAATAGTTTCCAACTTACAAACTAGAACCACTATATCTTCCCCCCAACTTTTGAAGCGCTTTTTTCCTTGGCTCCCTCGTGCACAACAGCTGGAACGTCTTGCCCAGCTCTGCTAATGCTTCCGCCACATGAGGCGGAACGTACTTTCGAATGATGAGGGGGAAGATACATTTCATCAACACGTGACAATCGCGGGTCTTCAATCAGAGAAACTTTTTCTCATCGACATTCACCTTGCTCTTTAGACTTCCCGCATATCCAGAGGGAAACTTAACTGCTCGGATATGCTCCAGTACTTCCTTCCATTCACGACCCGCCAAACTATAAGGTGCGTCTGGGAGCTCCCCGTCTTGCAGCCACTGGTCTTGTCGGACGTTATGTTCCTTGTAAGTTCTCCTGGCTTTCACGTCATCTTTAGTCTTCCCCGTCATTCCAAGAACTGTACCTATAACGTTGTCGCATACGTTTTTCTCTATATGCATCAAATCCAAGGCATGTCTAACTTGATGAGATTTCCAATAAGGCAGCTCCCATAATATGCTTTTATGAGACCAACATATAGGACCATCACCACCTTTTCGTTTACTGAACTTCTGATGCAGACTAGGCGGTGGGTATTTATGACGTAGAATTGCTTTGAGTACAGCAGCCCCTGAATGTCTTTTAGGCCTTGAGCGGGTCTCTATTTGACCGTTAAAGGCCTCTGCCTCAAATCGCAGTGGGTGGTTTTCTGGCAAGAACCTACGCGCACCTTGGTAAGAGATTCTTGAGTTACCACATGAAGAATCGATCGCGTCCAAGCATAAAAGACACGCCTTGTAGCCTTTAGTCTGGATGCCCCCCAACATTCCCAAACCAGGGAAGTCACTTATTGTCCACATCACAGCAGCCCGCATTCAACGGAATCACGACTACATGCCACAAACTGTAACTCGGCGCATTAGGCCCATATGGTGAGAACCCGTCGGATGATAGTGCCAACCGCATGTTGCGGATTTCGCCAGAAAATACTCTGTATTTCTTGTCAAACTTAATCCAATCTGCACAGTCCGATGGATGTACTAATATGTCAATGTCCTTATTCTCCCGCTCCCCGTGCCATCGCATCCACTCAGCCGTCTCTGGGTAAGATATAAACATTGAAGTCGAGGAGTTAATGGGAAGTGCCACAACGTCTTCTTCGGAACCAAATTTTCCCCACTTTAGCGTATCGTGCTTCTACACAAATGCCACATGTCTGCAGTTGTGATTGTGTTTCGTAGTACAAAGTGCACCCGTACAGACATGCATCATATTTCACGTGTGGCATTTCAATAGTCTTCATCTTCTGCTTTCCCGTTGCGTATCTAGATGGATACATTTAGGTTGGGGTCATGTACGACAATAATCTTTGGCCACCTTGGTAAAAGCCGCGTCAGAAATCCCGGTGCTCTGCTTGATGGACAACATCCTTAACAGCGCCGCTAAAGAAGTGTCCTCACTAGTCACAGCGCACGACTTTTGCGACTCCGTCACCAACCGGTTGTATGCCGTTATGGTTTCCTTTGCAACTCCTTCCTCGACTTCGGTTATTATATTAATGTCTCTCCTTCCTCGTCCTCATCCTCGTCCTCGTCAACCCTTACATCTCTAGTTGGGTCTACATCATCCACGAACTGCTGCACAGGATCAATGTCAACGAACTGCTGCACAGGATCAACGTACATTGAATTGTTGTCCGACGTCGAACAACGCTGATTTCCCGATGTTGGCATCATACTCATATCCCAATTGCGACTTGAACTACCTTCTTCGGCTTCGCCGTGATGAAACCACACATTATACGATTTAAGAAAATCTTTCTTAAATATATAATCGCAAATGGTATCCATATCGTGCAAAACTGAATTACAACATCTCGTGCACAGACACTTGAAACGTCCCACACCATCTCTTGGAGCGTTTTGCTTTGCAAATTTTACAAAACTATTTAGTCTGTGCATACATTCCTCACTCATTTTTATGGATCCTATCCATCGCCGATCCATTCTATGTAATATATATATATATATATATATATATATATATATATATATATATATAAAATATTATAAAATAATAATATACATCATACCTTTAAATTAAATGACATGACATGACATGACATGAACTAAAATATTTTAATTTAAATACATTATTTCAAAATGTACACACCTAATTCCCGCAATTCCGAATCCAATAACTAATATAGAGAGAGATAATAAGAAGGCTACTATTTTTGGGGGAGACTTAATATAGGGTACTTGAAAATTTTAAAAATAGTCAGGAAACTTTTATCAAAATTACGAAAATACCCTTCTCGGGGGGAAAACGTGTGGGAGAAGTTGTGGGAGGGAAAAGTGGAGGATCTGTGGGAAGCGCTGCCATCATTTATAGATTTTATTTGTAACGGCGCACATATAAAAGTGCGTCGTTACAAAATCCATCTGTAACGGCGCACAGTCCAATGTGCGCCGTTACAAACTAACGGTAACAACAACTGCTCGATTTCCGACGTTAACGTCTAACGGTATAGTTTGGTCAACGGTCAATATATTTTGTAACGGCGGACGTCCACTTGTGCGCCGTTAAAAAGTTCAATTACTAACGGCGTACAATAATTTTGTAAGCCGTTACTGGATTATTGACGACGCACAGTTATTGTGCGCCGTCAGTGAATTTTGTAACTGCGCACCTTTCGAACGTGCGCCGTCATTAATGCAAAGTCTGATAGTGTATGGAATTTGCACATAATCTCATGATTCCATTTCACGATTCTTATGATTCCATGATTACATTTCACAATTCTAATGCTTCCATAATTTTATTTTGTACAAAATCACGTAATTTTATGTTTTCATTATGTAGCGATGGAAACATGTAACATGATATGAAATATAAATAAAAATTGTAATTACATATGAGTAGGACCATTTAGGGATGAAGACATCAAGGAAATAGGATCATGTAAGTAAATACAACTTGAAATAATTGAAGTGAGCACTACATCTTAGTAGAGGGAAGTGATTTAGGAAACTTAACAGAAGAAATAACATGACATGGAAAACTAATATTGTTGAGCAATATTGAGATCATGGGAACATAAAATGAAACATGTTTGGAACATGAATTACCTAAACATGGAGTAATCATGAAATTATGTAACTTAACATGAAATCATGGAATGTTATATTGAAATGATGGAACAATGTTCTATTGTTACATCGATGAACAATGGAACAATGGAAGTGATCCAACAAATTGAAGTGAAATCATTATTTTGGATCAAAACACCATAATCGACCTATTAGGATCTCTGAATCAACAACAACTAATACTCATGAATGGGAACTGAAAAACCCTATTTTGCCGCAGTTTGAGCCAATAAAATAATCAAACCCCAAATTGGTGCTCGACAAGCTGAAATCAATATGATCAAGAACTAAAAATCAACATGCATTCAACATACCCACTAAAAATCAATGTTTTCTGAAGGGGGAGACAATAGAATGAACAAGCAACAAATACAAAATTTGAAATCAACTAATTGAAAAAAAATCACACCGAAAGTAACATGCAGATCTGTCTAGATACATAAAAGTTCTCGGAGCAACTCAAACCTGGCTTTTTGGTACTCTGCAAGTCAAAATCTTTTAGGAATTTTGTTTTCCTAGATCCATTCGAGAAAATCGACAGAAAAACTTGATGCCTGAAGTTCGTTGAGTGCGTGATTGAGTGAAGAACACTGATCAGTGGGTAGATGAGAGCTTGAGAGTTAAGGTTTGATGTGTCTTTGAAAAGGGAAAGTGCATGCTGCTAATCACACAAAATCTCCACAATGAATACTTGGTTCAAATTCCGTAGAATGCAAAAATACATTATTATCCCCGGTTTGTATCCATTAAAGGCGTATAAGGTCTTCGATTTCAAAGTATTTACAACACGTGTCATTGTAAACTATAGCAGATCTGGTGCGTCAAAAGTCACATCCTATGAACACTTTTATTCGTAAATTTGTACGCGAATTAGGTTTTTGTGCGCGATTACATGCCATGCGTATCGAAGAACTAGTTGTAATTGAAAATATTACAAAATTAAAACACTAGGTCATTTTCTGCATATATATATAGGAAACAACATGTATAAATACAAGAACAATTATATAATTTATTCAAAAAAGAGACAAATATATGGACGTTGGTGACAAAAAGAAAGAATTTGATTTATTGAATTTATAGTAAAATGGTCGCTTAGTTTTGAATTGAAAATAAAATATATAGCTTGAATTTTAAAAGATGATGATAGTCGAGTGGCTGAATTTTCTTGACCACAAAATGCAATTTTATAAGCTGTAACAAGTGTTTGTGAGTGAGTAAAATATTATTGAAGTTAGAAGAACTCTCCGACTTTTCAATCAGAACCATCTAAAGTCGCTTGATTCAGTTCTTGAGTTAATGAGCGCACTGTTGGGGAGATCCGAGCCTTACCTAGGAGGAGCACCCAAGGAAAGTCCACACACACATTAGAGCCCACCTTTGACCCAAAAGACTAGCCTATTGGGTGTAGAGTCCAATGTGTATATAAACCCTCCTTATACTCAATACTCTTCCGATGTGGGACTTTGAACTCACATGTGGACATAACAATCTCCCCCTCCACATTGAGTCCCATCACATCGGGCTGGCTCCCCCTAAGCCCACATATTTACCTTGGTCTACTCTCCCACAAGGGCCCTTTTTTCATCCTATCTGAGCCTCACCATGAGAGTGACCAACTCATGATCCCGGTCTTACCAGCCATAGGAATGCCCGACCCACTTAACCAGGAGAGTCTACCGAACCAGGCTCTGATACCACTGTTGGGGAGATTCGGGCCTTACCTAGGAGGAGCACCCAAGGAAAGTCCACACACACATTAGAGCCCACCTTTGACCCAAAAGACTAGCCTATTGGGTGTAGGGTCCAATGTGTATATAAACCCTCCTTATACTCAATACTCTTCCTATGTGGGACTTTGAACTCACATGTGGACATAACACGCACCACCTCTTGAGGGTCAGACTCAACAATAACGATCAACCAAGACCTAATATGCATATGAAGAAGAGTTGTACGAATTGTGGCTGCAAACGGCAGGTTTCCGACGGTTTTCCTACTTTCATGACCTCCACAGTTTGATAATATATATAAGTGTAGAGGCGTAATTTGGTGAGAACAGTGCGAATTTGTGAGGGAGCCCCACTGCGCACGCACGCTCAGCTTGCAAGTGCTGACACGTGGCCCTGACATGGCGGGTGTGTAAAAAAACTTTCAATCCCTCATTACACCACTCTTTCGACACGGTAACATTGACCCCCTCTAAATCATAGTATGAAACTCGACTATAATCTAGAGGGATGTTCAAGCCTTCATATTGGTTATCGCAGTTCTCACGTCTGTTGTGATTCTCAACGGAATGCATAAAAATAAATTATGATTACGTTCTAATTTACGACTTCTTCACTAATGAATGTAATGACTAATGATTATACCGACTCTCATGCACATATTAGTCATTTTACGTTCGTCGTAGAAATTAACATAATCTCTTAATTTATTTATTGATTACTTTTAGACTTATCACGTCATCAAATCAATCCTAAAATTTTAATTACTCATCTGATTGTTCGGCGAAAGTTCAAGGATTGTTAATAATTTAAGGTTGGTGTTGTGTGGTCGACGTAAGGTTAGTTCTTTTGTTGCACAACATGATGATTTTAATATTATCATTTAATAATGCTTCAGATCTATTATATAATAATAAAAAAAAGAATGATGATTGATGACAATTACAGCAACGTGGACAGCGGATCGGACATATTTTTTCTTTTTCCAAAACAACTAGCTAAAGTTTAATTTAGTACCTTATTGCTATTATACTAAATATTATAAGGGCTTTTAGTATCATTTATTTATAATATGTTTTTATTAAAATTGTTGTTTCAATCATCCACTATCATCAAATACTAAATTATTAACACCAGTCAATTACCCATCTTTTCATGGAAAATATGACTTCTCAATGCTACTTGATTGACTGATTTTATTGAGCTTAATTAAGAAGCTCAAGTATAAGCATTACATCTAAACATTTAATTTAAATTGTTATACGATGTTCTAACCACAACTTGACAGTCTTTTGTAGATGGTAGCAAACAATAAAAGACTTAAATTTTGTTGCATGACGTCCTAACTACACTTGATAGTCTTTTGTATAAACAATAAAGAACAAAATATTTTAAATTTAATTAAGACGGGTCAAGAAGCTTACACCATACCCGATCCGTTATTATCATATTAATTCGTGCCAATAAAATGAATTTCATACTATTGAAAAATAAATTTTGAACGGACCAAATATTATTAACTCAATCTTGTATAAATATATAGGAAATACCATTTCCCTTGACTTTTTTCTTTTATTTTTAATCTTTTGTTTGGAAGAAATTTAAATTTTCTTGTTGGTTATAAGTTTTTTTTAAGGTTCTTGTTGGTTATAAGTTATTATACCACATGAATGTTTTGCGGAGATTTCCATAAGTTCTTTACTTGCAAAATAATTCATCTTCTAACAAAGGAGAGTGAAGTTGAAGCCACTTGATATTATTAAGTCAAATTATGAAGACCCGTTTTTTAATATGGATTTAAACATGTAAATAGAAGTTTTGGAAACAAATATTCTTTTTAACGTTAGAATATCGCTCAACCTATACCCTATAATCCAATCCTACCCACAAAACACTACTAGGCATCGAACCGAACCCTCGAAAGCAAATTCAAAAAAATGTTACTAGTTTATATATATAGGGATGCATGTCACTAAAGACTATTTAAAAGGTGAAAATGTTAGAACCAAGGTGAACCGCTAGATGGCAACCTATCACACGTTTCTAGAAGTAAAATTCACCCAAAAAGTGGCATTAAATTGTCATTTGATTTTGTGTAAGAGTATTTTTGTTAGTATTTATGTGATAAATCGTCAATTAATTTGGCGATAAATCGTGCGTCGATAAAATTCGCATAATATTATTTTTGGAAATACAAATCTTCAAATGATTTCAATTAACAGACAAGCATTTCGTGACATTTTATATTTTCTTGGGAAGATAGTGTATTTTCTTTAAACGTTATCGTGCCTATTTTATCATAGAGTGATTCCGACGCTATTTCGGGTTCCATTGTCTCCTACTGTATTTTAATTGTTTTCCAGTGTAGTCACTATTTGGAGGTGGATCTTTTGTTTATTTTGGCTCTTTGTGGAGGACAAGATGCATGTAAGCTGTTTGTTTTAAGTTATGGGTTCTTGAAAAAATATGCTCATATAAGATTGGGATATTGTAATGGATTTAAACTGAGAGGTTTTCGAATTTCTGATTCCATTTTTGGGAGCTCAAGCTTGAATAAGATGAGAGAAAAAAGGAGTTGCAGACTAGAGAAAGATGGAGAATACAAAGTGGTTTTATTAAAACAGTTGACAAAATGCTTAAAGAATGGAATTCATTAACCCATGATGGTGAGAGGACCATAAACTTGCAAATTTGGAGCATCTATAAAATTTAATTTGTTTTTTGAGATTCATGAGTTTAGTTTTTTTTTATTATTTGACGTGGATTAGGCTCATATGGCACGGTTTCCATGCCACATTTTGATAAAGCTCAAAATGGGGCAGAACCGAGCTAAGGAAATTGGAGAAAAGGCACATGCTCAATGGCACAGGATGCCAACCCGTGCCATCGAAAAAAATATGCGATTCACTTAAAAGCGATTTTAAAACCTAATTGAAAGATACGATGTTTTGTAGAGCAAATGGAGAACACACGAGTTTGACTAAGGAGGAGGTTTGGGACTTCGATAGGAGCTCGGATCTGATTCAAGGGAGATCAAAACACAAGGATTAAGCGGGTTTCACTTCATTGATCGATAAAGGATAGACGACTCATGTTCTTATACCCATTTGTGTTTAGGGTTTGGATTTTGTCTTTTCTAAACTTGGATCATACTTTTATTTTGATGAATTTTGGTTCTAGCACTTGATTATGGATGCTGGGTCTCGAACTTGATTATGGTAACTTTATAAGTTTGGATTGAACTTTCTATGCATGTTGTGATTGAATTTAAGTGCTTAATGCTTGCATTAATTGTTGACGAATCATTATTGTTTGTGGGAGTCGCGTTGTTGTGTCCGAGAGGCCCGGTGGGTGACATATGAACTTTGATTCGAAGGGGATCAGCTCTTTGGAAACCCTACCCCATCACTATTGTTCTTAGTGCAAACTCGTGGTGTTCGTCTACCCGAGAGGGAACGATAAGCGTCTCGAGACTAGTCTGACACCAAAACTGAGAGGAAGTGTTAGTGCAATTGTTTGCTTAAGGTTCATCACGTGCATGATATATCGTTCCGTGATTATTTATTTTACTATGACTCAGTGACCTGGTATCTATGGGCTGCTCAACTGAATAGTCCCTTCAACTCGTCTCACATTTATTTACTTATTAGTCAATACTATAAAACACCAGCAATCAACTTCAGTACTTTAATTTACACTTGATAGCATAAAGTAAACTAAATTAATCCTTATTGCTCCTTGTGGATTCGACTCTGTGCTTACCAGGTTTTATTACTTGTAACCAGTGTTATGGATATCGGATCGCGGAGATATATCGGCCAAATGAAAAAATTTTGAGATTTAATAAACTCAGGGAGATTGCGGGAAGATCGCGGCAAAATGCGTTTTCTAATAAATAAATAAATATTTATATTTATTAAAAACAAAATGAATGATACTTAATTATTTTTAAATGCATTAGACCGGAGGCATAACCTAAATGAATGATATTTAGTTTATAATTTATATGGAAATGAATATATTTATAATTTATAATTTATAACAAAAATGTCAAACTAGAATAAGTGTGTTGAAACGAAACCGATCGAATTAGACCAAAATTAATTAAATTAGATAAGAATTAATTGGTTTAAATCGAAATTAATTGTTTTAAATCGAATTAGACCAGAATTAATTGATTTAAATCAAATTAGACCAGAATTAATTGATTGAAACCGGAATTAATTTGAAATTATCCGGTTTGGCCATAGTTGACAGGTATTTGACCGGTATATGGGTCGATTTTTATCCATATCGTCGCAGTTATATGAAAATTTTCGCGATTTTACCGCGATCTCCCGATATCCATCTGCTTGTAACGACTGCTTGCACTTGCGCGCTATCGGACGCCTGTGGACAACTGTCTATGGGTCCAATAGTCATCAACAAAATTATTGGTCTTGGCAGTTTCCTGGTCGACCTTGCACTATCAGCTATGTTTATCAGACCCATCAAACACAACTTCAACAACTAACTACAACCTGACAATGCACTAAACTTTTTGCATAGGACGAACATTAACAAGATTATAATGGAACGACGTGCACACATAAAGCACACAACACTCTTGGGTGGACCCCCCCCCCCCCCCCCCCCCCTTTTCTCTCGTCTTCTTCCTTGGTCATCAAAGGAGTGGCCTCGCCGGCCGAGCTCTCCGGTAATCAAATCATTACTTATTTTCCTTCGGTTTCCAATTTTGTGTGAGAAAAGTTTGATTACTTGCTGAAACGAAATCGTGGGATGAGGAGTGTTGTTTGTCGTTGTCCTCTCTAAGGGGAGGATCCCGAACGGACATGCGAGGAGCAATGTTGCATCTTCCTCTATTGTGGGAGAACCGAACGGAGCTCCTTAGGGTCAAGTTGTCGAAAGCTCATAAGAGCATTGAAGGATACGAGGGTTAGCCTCGACTAGATCTATTTTTTCCAGATCTGTTTCAAATACCTCTACTTTATTACGGAAGAGCTCGATGGATTCGAGGGCTTGGATGGTGGAAGCAGTTGCACCGACGAATTCGGAGGTGATAGTCCTGGGAGCTGGAAGCTCTGTCACCTTTGCTGGAGTGGGTTTCGGATTTTCCAAACGAAATGGCATAGGCTGTGAAGAAAAAGACGATGGTCTGTGTTCAGGCAACCTTAGGTTGAGGATCGCGAGCTCTACCGCTTTTCCCTCCATGGCTTTTCCCGGATTTTTTCTGGATAATTGGTCGGAGTTTGTCTTCTACCTCGTTGGACTCTTTCTTTATGTTTTTTGTTCAGCCCGTTTAGGTTCTTGGTTTTCTGTGGAAGGTGTCCCTGCCTGACAGAGGTGGAGCCTAGTCGAGACTCTCGGGGACACGGTGGGAGTTTCTCGAAGGGTGAGGTTCGGTATGTGGTTGCTGTGGCTAGAGATAGAGACAGAGAAGGGTTTACTTAGTTTTCCCGACGTTGATGTGGCTTTCTAGCGGTGTTCCGGTAGAGGGTGCCCTCTTGGTGCTTCGATATGGTGGCCCCTATGGGAACTTCCAGTACGAGTACTCTCCACCTCAAGATGTCGGGTCGAGTAGCCAAGCCCTGTTCATGCCTCACCAGGAGTTCGGAGACGGGAGTGAGTACCTCTGGGACTACATGAAGGATTAGAAGGTAATCCCGTAACACACCTTGTAAATAGGAGTCTTTATGAGTTTGAAATTTCTTGAGTCTTGCATGATTAAGTAGGATCATATCCATGATGTGCTTGCATGTTCTTGCTTAATGAGGAATAATATTTTTTGAGCATGATGGATAGTTACCAATGAGGATATTGCTATTGGCATGAATGTTTAGAATGAATATGATTGGATATATAGGCTCATTGTGATTGCATGTAAATGTCATTGTGTGCCAAAGTGTATGTCTACTTTTGAACCCGCTCTACTTGATACATTGCATGTTGGAACCACTTTTTGTATCCCCCTAGTGTTTCGTGGTTAGAATCAGTGATTCGACTACAATCAGCTTCGGGTCAAGGACTACTGACCATGGAAAACAATCCGTAGGCTATCATTGGAACATTTGAGCCTAAAAATCTACCTTGGCATTTGATCTATAGTACCTTTGTCAAGCCAACTAGCATTTTTATGTGTCCCTACATTACAAGCCAATGTGCCCTTCAATTCTATGTCTGAAATCAATTTGAACTCGTGCATCATATTACTTAGTTTCCTCGTTAAGTGTGAGTTCATATTATGGGATTGTAAATACAATAGTAATGAATTGCTAGTAATGAATTGCATAAGGGTTGGGATAAAAGGGCTTGCAAATTGTGTGATGAACAGAACTTGGTTCATAAGGGAACATTGACAATCAACTTGAGACGAAAAATTATTCCCTTTATGAGCTTTGGGTTTGGGGGAAATATGAGAAATATTAAAATGGAAAGACAAAAGAGAAAAGGAGAAAAAGAAAAGGAGGGAGGGAGAGAGAGAGAGAGAGAGAGAGAGAGAGAGAAGAAAAACAAAATAAAATAAAATTTCCAAACCCAAGAGAAGACCTAAAAAAGGAAAAAGGATAGTTCATGCTTAGAATAAAAAATTTAAGCAAGTTTGATAGTGTCACTAATAAGATCTTAAGGGATTCACATGAAAAAAGGAGGAATTGAGTGAGTTAAGAGGTAAAACTTCATAGGAAAAGAACAAGGTCGGGGAGAGAATTGATGTAATTGGAGTTTGTAAGGTGAGACGACTTTGGGGTAGTGCACTACATTTCTACCGCGTTGATCTTTTAAAAGCCCTACACATATGAATTTGTTCACGGTTCTAGTCGTGTGATCAATGAGATTATGTTCAATTACTAGCCTATGACCACCAAACCATTAAGGGAAGGAATCCTTAAGTGGTGCAACATGTGCAAGGATATGAGGTGTTTGATATAGACGTGGAGTGAAAGTTGTACAATGTACATTTCGTGCACTTTGATGTTTACATGCTATCGTGAGTCTATATAGCTAATCATGTATGTTTGATTCAATTGTGTTGATAGTTTTGAAATTAACTTCCATCATATATACTCATTAATTGTTAAGAGTTAAGCAAGTTCTATAATGTATGTTGGTTCCTCGTTTTTTAGTAAAGTGCATGTTTTGGTTTGGGGGTGCCTGTCCTTAAACCCATAGGAGATGTCGAGCTTCTTATATTGAGTTGCCTCAGGGTACCTAACTCGGGAAATAACTACACTTGCTTATTTTGCTTATCGGGACGATATGTATTTAAATGTGGTGTGTTGATGTAGGGTCGATCGGTCTCCATTTGACCCCTCTCAACCCCAATTTGGGTACTTATTCGCCTCGTAGTAGCTAGTTAGAGCAAAATTAGGAGCAATTTTACGTTTGGTATGTTTGAGATCATTTAAAGGTTTTTGGAGGAAGAGGTCGAGTGTTTCGGGTTGAGAAGGTCGAGGCTTGCGTGAGAAGCAATGAAGAAGTTAGGGTTCCGAAGCATGTCACGATCATGCCAAGGCGTGTCACGATCGTGAAAAATTCAGAAATTAAGTGAAGATAACTCGTAGCCTGACACGACGAGCACTGCGGAATTGAGACGATTGCGACACAGAGATTTTCACGATCGTGACATCCAATAACACGATTGTGACAAGTGAGCTAAAGACCGTGCCTTTGACCAAGGTCAGAAGTGTTCCCCATGCGAAGACACAATCGTGTCAAGATCGTGACAAGGAAAATTGCAGCACCTATATAAGACCCTTTGACCTAGGGATTGAGAGATCCACTCTTTACCTACCACATCTCCCATCAGCAGTCACCTCTCCAGTAACATTCCCTTTACCTTCACATTGCTCACTTCTCCAACAAGCTTGACAAGGAAAATTCCAGCACCTATATAAGTAGGGGTGGCCATATACGGTTAACCGTGACCGGCGGCTCAAATAAAAAACCGAACCGGTCATGTCCGGTTATCAAAATTTGAAACCGAATCCGGACCGGTAATGGTCAAAAACCGGATGTTCGGTTAACCGGAAATTGTCACCGGTTTTTACCAGTTTTCAAATTAAATCGAAACCGGTTATTAATAAATAACTTTTTTTTAAATATGTTTTTTCAAGCAAAAAGTTTCAACACACAGAAACTAGCCGTCCAACTCGAATCCATAATAAAAAAATAAATTGGAGATGAAGAGAAAAGATGTAGAGATGGAGATGGAAGGGCTAGGTCTGGTTCGTAAACGGACTGGATTTAGTTCATCGTCGTCGGACTGATTTGTTTCATCGTCGCCGGGCTGATTTGGTTCATCACTGGAGATTGAGGCTCTTGCATGATTTAGAAATCCCGTAAATGAGAGGCATGCAAATTAAAAATAAAATTAAGAGAGAGATAGAGATAGGGCCATCAAATGGTTTTAGTTGGCCTAAGATTAAGGCTCTCAATCAAATGTAAGAGTTGAAGTGAGGAAGGAAGAAGGAGAGTTGAGATCTGGAAGAGAGAGAGAGAGAGAGAGAGTGTCTGACCGAGAGAGGGAGGAGAGTGATATTGTATTGATGAGTGGTTGTGTCATGTGTGGTAATGGTTATTGGGAAGTGGAAAGGATTGTTGGGAAGTGGAAAGGATTATTGGGAAGTGGAAGAGGTAATGATGATGATAAACATATTGTTGGAAAAAGGAAAAGGGATTGGGAAGGGAAATGAATCGTAAGAGAAAGAGAGGAGTTATGGCTCATGTGAAGGATAGGACACCATGTGGCTCATTGATAACCATTGATACATGCAGATCCAAGGGTATAAATTAAAATTGAGATTGATAATTAGACAACCACCGGTCGGTCCGGTTAACCGCGGTTATCAACAATTTATACCGAAAACCGAACTGGCTCTTACCGGTTTTGGCAAATCAAAACCGAATATCTACCGGTTTGTTCCGGTTATGTTCGGTCTGGTTTGTGTCGGTTCCGGTCGGTTTTCCGGTTTCCGGGTTTATATGTCCACCCCTATATATAAGACCCTTTGACCTAGGGATTGAGAGATCCACTCTTTGCCTACCACATCTCCCATCAGCAGTCACCTCTCCAGCAACATTCCCTTTGCCTTCACATTGCTCACTTCTCTAACAAGCTTGAAGGTGGAGTTCTTCACCAAATTCTTCACTTCCAAACTTGATTTGAGTCATTTGAAGGAATTTCCTCCATAATTTCACCAAGAATTACAAGGCATCTCATCATTTTATCAAGCTAAGAGGAGTATAAGCCATTGAAGATCATCCATGTCCACAATGAGCATTAGTTTGCTTCTATATCCTTTGTTTCTTGTAGTTAATAGTATGAACATGATTCTAACTTTGAGCAACATGGTTGAGGGCTAAACCCCTTGGCCATAGGTGCTAGACTCTGCATATTTTGATTTTATTATATTGAGATATTAATTCTAGGTTGGTGAGTGTGCTATGTGAATTTCCTTGTTTGTTTGCTTTTATCCTATTTTGGTCATTTAGGATGAACGTCTAGGAATCTAGGTTGATCTTGAGAGGTGCAAATAGTTTCGTACCTAGAAACCACCGAGAATTAGCGGCTAGAAACTGTGTTTTGACACCTCATATTAACTCTTAGCCTAAGATTTCCAGTCCAATGCGGTCCCGAGTTGGTCTCGACATCGAGAGAGTAAGAGTCAACTCGAGATTAGACCAATTTCAATGTCGAGAGGCGAGATCAGTGTTTAAGGCATATGTTTAGCACATAACTCACCACATGAACTATTATTTCGATATTTCGAATCTCGACCATACATGTTTAGCAACCGCAACTCATTTCCATTAATTGTTAAAAACTACATTTCAATATTTCACTTGTATCAACTTATTTTAAAATTTAAAAATAGTAAGACGATCCCTAGTTCCTCACACTTACACTAGATTAATCGAAGAAATTAGTCCTCGTGGATTCGACTTGTTTTACCGGTTTATTACTTGTGATTATGTGCACTTGCACGTGAAAACCCGAACGTGACATTTGCGTGTGACGTTTTGGCCCAACAAGAATCTTCATTTAACACACTTCATGTCCAACTTCTTTGTTTCGATTATATAGCGTTATCTAATGCCCTCAAATGTACTTCTTTCTTAATACAAATTTTGAGAATATCATTTCCAACCTCACCAATGTTGGATACATTTGGAGCATGACATTCCTAACGAGATCAGAATCATTTTTTGATTTTTTTATAGAAGACTTTTTAAAACTTATTTTTACTATGAACATAATTTTATTTATTTTCTACAGCTAAAAAGTTATAGAAAAAATGTTCAGAATCACATATATTTATTTATATTTTTAATACAAAGTTATTTTCATTGTTTCATAAACGAATTAATAGAACTTTCAAAAAAGTTAACGGGAAAAAATAAAGTGAAACTTTTTCAAACTTAATGAACTCCACAAGTTGATTTTAAAATCAAATTGTGAAATTTTATCCATTTTCCAATGGGATAAGCTCACATCGGACCCTCTAAAATAGTCAAAATCTCACATGACACCCTCTAAAATTAATCATCTCATAGGGCACCCCCTACTTTGACAATTTGTCTCATTTGTATTTTTCCGTTAACTTCCGTTAGAATTTGTTAAAAATTGATGTCAAAAAGACTAAAATACCCATGAATGTGTTTTAAATTTTCAAATCATGCCCTTTTGACCCTCTCTCCTCCCTCCGCCACTTTCTCTCTCCTCCTCCACTTTCTTTCTCATGAATGATTTCTTGAATTAATGCATATCATTACCTAGTAATTATTCCCAATGTTGGAGATTTCATCACACAGAGGATGAGTTCAAAATCGCATCAATGGCTTCATTTACCTGATAAATATGTTGAGCTTTCCTACTTTGCTCCGGCCAAAACTCATTTGCTGCCAACGCTTATATATTCAGTTAATTTAATTCATTTGTCATGATTAATTAATCAATCGTTCAAATTCTCATTAACACCATCATCTTGTGTATATGTATCATGTACTTGCAGTTGAAGAAACTTGACGTAACTAATTGCTTTCTCTACATGATAACCAAATCAACGTGTGGAAAGTCAAACCACGTTAATTCATTAAATAGAAAACAAAAAATTAGTAATATGATGATGCTCATATATTATATATATCTTATGTCCATCTGGAATAAGTTCTTGTAGAATCTTGAGCCACTCGTTTAACATTTAGCACTCTATTTTTGTCGTGCAATTTATAAATAATGTCTATAATGTTTTACTTATTAATAATCCATTTTCAATAAGCTATTAACAATGACACTTATTTAGCATTTATCTACAAGAAGACATGAATGATTCTTTTAGACAATGGAGGCCTAAGAGAGAGAAAGTGGTGGAGGAGGAGAGAGAAAGTGGTGAAGGGAGGAGAGAGGGTCAAAAGGACATGATTTGAAAATTTAAAACATATTGAGGAACATTTTATTCTTTTTAACATCAATTATTAACAAATTCTAACGAAAGCTGACTGAAAAAAATAAATGAGAAAAATTGTCAAAATAGGCAGTGCCTTTTGAGAAGAATAAATTTAAAAAGTGTCATATGAGATTTTGACTATTTTAGGGGGTCCTATGTGAGATTATCCTTTTTCCGGTAAATGGAGTAGTTTTTACCTAAATAGAAGATTGTATGTGCAATAATCGCTAGTTTAAAATAGGGAGTTACAGAAGTAGCCTTGGTACCGACAACAAAGCTTAAAAGAAAGAGAGGGAGACAAAAATGACCCTTTACTTGAGATTTCAAAAACACGCTGTCTATAAAAGCCACAAATTCTCAATTCCACACCCACACAAACACCTCTCTCTCTCTCTCTGCGCGTCTTCGTCTTTCAACTTCCAGATCTCATTCCACAGGTAAGCTTCTGCTTCTGCTTCTGCTTCTCCACCATTTTGGTCTTCAACATTTCTTCTCTTCTCTACTCAGATCGAACCTTTCTTCACATCTCGCTCTTTCCCCAATTTCAATATTTTCCTTTATCTATCTGCATCTTCTCTTACATATTCGCAACTCCTTTGTTCGCTCCATGGTGAAACCGATGATTTGAATCTCCAATTTTCTGGGTTCCCCATTTATCGATTCTCTGTTATGTCCGCCTTCTCAATTTTTGTTGTGGTGATGAATATATGGAGCATTTTCGGTTGGATTTTGATCTCCTGTTCCCTAAATTTTGGATATTTATTCCTGGATCTGAGTTGGGTTTTTGATTGATCTCTTGTACCTGTGGTGTTTATGTTGCGATTGTTTCCTCCAGGCATTTTACAGTAGGAATTAGGAAATTTTGCAGTTGGGCTTAGCCGATTGGAGATTTTAAAATCTAGAGTTGTACGGTGAATATGGGCATTATGGTTTCTCTGGGTCTGATCTAACGAAAATTAGTCCAGTTTCTCATTTAGATGATATAGTATGTTTTGTTATCACTCTGAGATGTGAGTTATGTGATGTAAGATTTTGGGAATATTCCATTCAAGAGAAAGCATAATTTAAGTGGTGAAAGTAACACAATTCTCTTAACATTTAGTTTGATATAACTAAGGGTGATCTTTTTGTTGTATGGATCAACTGTAGTTTGTTAGGAAATCTGATGATACACACACACACTGTTGTACTTGCCGGCCCCATATTTTTCTTGTATTTGTTTTGAAAGTGAATTAGAATTTAGAACGTTATGTCTTATTGGTTCCAGTTTTATGCAGATTACATAACCAGACCCAACCTACTTTGTTAGACTCATGGGGACGGTTGATGCTGCTAACAAGGTAACTTTTTTTTCCTCTAATAATCATGTAGGAGCTATTGCTAATTTATTTCTCGATGATCTAAAGCATGCTGATCAAGCCATTAAGTTGAAGTACATAGCCTGCAAAATTGAAAGGTTCAGTATCTGAAGGACCACAGAATAATCAGATCACTATGGGCAAACTCTTTCTCCCTTGGCAAAGTTGTGAACCAGTTGATTTTTGTTAAATTATGCCAACATTAGCCTTTTAGCATCTTCTTTTCCATGGATGGAGGCTTTCTGTGAGAGGAGAATAATATACTGCAAACAATTAACGGTATTCTTATTCTTATTATTCCGATCTTAATGGTCTGATGCGATGTATCTGCTTGCAGGAGATCAATGGAAGCTTGCTAACTGAGAAGAAACCTACTGTTGTTTTTGTCTTAGGTGGGTTTTGAACTGAAATAGAGTTAAAAAAAATAAATGATAGTTACATGGATTTCTTTTTGGAAATTGAGGCTGAATATTACTTTTCTTGCAAGTTCATGTGAGATACATTTAACTTTTTATCCTTTGCCGCGTCAAATGGGGGGTAAATTTGAAAGAAAAATATCATAATATTTGATCTAGCCTTAAATTTGAGATTACTCATATTGAATGTTTTGCGGTTCTTATATTTGTATTCCATCACAACATGATGATATATACCCTTATCCATCTTAATATCTATGTTATATGTTTGTAAAATTAGTCTAAGTTTATTACTTCCAGAAGCTGCAATCTTCATTCTTCAATTTATGTATAATTTTTTTTAAAAGTTACATGAAGGCTTATTGAGTTGTTTATTGACCAGGTGGTCCAGGCAGTGGCAAGGGCACTCAGTGTACAAACATCGTCAAGCACTTTGGTTACACCCATCTAAGTGCTGGTGATCTTCTCCGAGCAGAAATTAAATCTGGTTCTGAAAACGGGTGCGTAGACTTTGATATCTTTTCATTTAGCTCTGAATTGAACTCAGGTAGTGTTTGGAATATTTTACTAGGAAAGGAAGTTGCCAATTCCTTGTGTGTAATCACGAGTTAGGCAATTCTATTTCCATTCCTAACTCATCCCATTTCCTCAAAGAAGCTCATTCTCATCTTTCCAAAGAGAAAAATAAGAATAAATAATTATATTCCCATTTCTAACTGACTCTGCTCCCTTAAGAATGGGACAAGATTGAATGGAAGTAGGCATAAAGAAGAGGAATAATTTTCTCATTCACATTCTTTGAATCTCATTCCCTTCAAATGATATGGATGCTACCTTATTGATTGTTTACTCAAGATTCTGCCTTGACGTAATATTGATTTTGATTCTTTTTACTGCCAATTGGCTATGTAAATTGTGAATAAAACTATATTCATTTACTTTATGAGAAGTACTTCTAATCGGTATGCCTTGCAATATAATATATTTCCTTGTTGTGGCAGTATGATTATTTATTTCTTTTATTGTTCAGTTAACTTATGTAATGCTGAAAACTTATCCCTCAATGATTCATAGGACCATGATTCAGAACATGATTAAAGAGGGAAAAATTGTTCCTTCAGAGGTAACAATCAAGCTTCTCCAGCGGGCAATGCAGGAACACAGTAATGACAAATTTCTTATTGATGGTTTTCCCCGCAACGAAGAAAATCGTGCAGCATTTGAGGATGTTGTAAGTTATTCTCTCATGATTTGAGTTATTAAGAAAATCGCGTTCTTGCTCTAATTTTGCATGATTTTGGAACCTTTTCAATTATAACTTATTTATTATGTTGATGACCCAATAATTGATATTATGTGCAGACTAAAATTGAGCCAGCCTTTGTCTTGTTTTTTGACTGTTCTGAAGAAGAGATGGAGAGGCGGCTTCTGGGAAGGAACCAGGTTAGCAAAATGGGATGCGTCTATATCTCTGTGTATGAAGCTTCATATCTATAATTCGGTTTAAGTATACCTCTTGAATCTGTGTTATGAAGGGGAGAGATGATGACAACATTGAAACCATAAGGAAGAGGTTCAAGGTTTTCTTGGAGTCTAGTCTTCCTGTTGTTGAGCACTACAGCTCTAAGGGAAAAGTTAGAAAGGTAAGAATTTCTTTGTGGTCTTTGTTTTTTTGTTGGTTTTGCGCTTCTGGTGTAGACTTCTAAATTCTGTCGCTTGTACCCTCAGATTGATGCTGCAAAGCCTATTGAAGAAGTTTTTGAGTCTGTTAAAGCTGTTTTTACCCCACAAGAGGACAAGGTAAAAGGCCATCATTGTGTTATTCTGTGAGCTCAAGGAAGAAAAGTATTTCTTAATTAATTGAGGCGTGTATTGTATTGATAATTGCAATATAGTGCTATTATCTGTACAGACTTGAATGCTGAATATCAGGTCATATGTCCCCGTGAATGCTTAATGTGAAGGAGATCATGTGTGTCTGTAAGTGCTTAGTAATGAGGTTGAAGTGTGCACAGTATCAATATATCCCACTTCTACCGACAGGCTAAAAGGATTACCAATTGTTGTTTTTGAAAGGGGAACTAACTTTGGGATAGACTGAAGTTTTGTTGTGTTTGCTAATGACTTTTGTATCATGACTGCGGTATTTCAAGTAACTTGCATTTTATGTCATACTTTTAGCCAATATTAATCAATTGTTGACATTTGCATACTCGATAAACCGATCTCCTTAAATTTAGTAATTTACATGAAACTGTTAAGAGATTTGTTTGTTCCTTATAGACTTGTTTGCTGGATGAAAGTGAAACGGACCGTGTAATTACCAGAAAGATCCCTTTAAACGGAAAAAAACTAATGCTGGGAAATACAAATACAATAAAATAGTTCGATAAACTTAAAGTAGGACTAGACAAACTATTACCATCTAGGATTAGGAATTGTTACTGATCTCCAACAGAAACCATTTATATCCTTTAAAGTTCTTTCTCTCTAGAGGTTTGTGCAGTTAAGGATTTGACGACCTAAATTTTACCAACCAGTAAGGGTAAATGAGAAACATGTCATTGTACTGTATGTACTATGCTGATACTATTTGCATTTCCCCTTGGATTGATTTTTTATCATATTTTGCTTGCAGGTTGCTGCATAGGGTGTTGGTACTACTACCAAGATACCAGATTATTCGTTAAGGTAATTATAACGTCTTCAAAAATTAAGGGAAGCCGTTCAATTTTGTTTAAAATTTCCCAGGTCTTGATACTCACATTTAAACGATTACAACTAGCTCGAGTAGTTATTGATCATCCAAACATGTTTTTCTTAGGAAATAGTTTCTAGATAGTCCTTTTGGCCGGATTCTTTTTGAACAAAGTGCATAGGTTTTCTTTTGTTTTTGATACTCATTCATGAGCGAGCATCCACGAACCAAGGGTTTGTAGGTTAAGTAATGGAGACCCCATGTAATAAATAACCTTGAGGTTGCCGGTATTAACTCCCGCACTTCTAATAATTGTTTCTTTATTTTTCCAGGTTATGTTATGTACTTGGGCTTTATGGTTTCACTTCACTGCAGGGGAAAGGTTTGAGATGTTGGTTATTTGTGTACTTACTATAGGGTTGTTTAGTTTATGTCATTTGGGGTGTTGAAACCTTTTTATATTCTTATTATTGTGAGTGTATTCTGTTGACATGAAGGCTTTATAGCAATAATAGCACCAATAATCTTTATTCTTTTTCCACTGCTTTTACCACTTGGCCTTAACATGTCCATGAATTGGTTTGAAGGAAACATATGAATTATGCAGCTTTATATGTCATCTCTATTTGAGGGTATCAAAATAATAAAATTATTAAAATATCAGTTTGTTGTAAAAGAAAAAAGTCTTCATGAGATTAGTTTATTTAGTAAAATAAGCATTAAAAAAATATACTTGTTCCAACTATTTTTTTTAAGGTAAAAGCGAATTTTATTAATTAAATAGCAACTAACCCGACATTAAGCCAGACAATTGAAGTTACGGTTGGTGGAGAGACCCCTTACTATAATTACAGCTATTGTTAGTTAAAGCAAACTTGACCAATTCGTGAGTCATTTGATTATGAGTAATAGTTGATAGTACGCAACACCGTTCGCTAAAAATTCCTCCAAAATTGTTCATCTCGACCCGGTTAGCATCATGTAGAGACACGGCCTCCAACTCATACGCATGGAGAAAATCCGTGATCTTGCTACAGAATTCTTTACACATGCATCTATGATAACCTTGAAGACCAATCGACTCGAACCAGCTAGCAACATGCAGAGTCACAACCTTCAACTCATACGAATGGAGAAGCCCCGTGATCTTGCTGCAGACCTCCTTAAACTAGCTCCCTCGATCAACACTGGGATCAATATGAGCATCACGAAATTCAAATTCTCCCAGCTTATTAGGTTTAACCAAATCAACCCTTCGACACTAGTGACCCCCCGTTTCCTTCCAGTACCGATTCCAATAGGACACCCAAGTGACGTATAGAATCTTGAGCAAGCCGATGCCCCTTAGTTCGGTATGCTTGCATGAGTCTGCCCACCAACGCCAAATAACCCCGGTTCCCTCCCAGTACCGGTCTACCAACCAACCAAAACCGCAGGTTTTCGGTTTCCAGGTCTCAGCCTGTCCCCGCTCGAACTCCAACCCCTCCTCTGCTGCCCCTGCTTTCCCCATCGTTCCCCAACCTCCCTCCAACCTCCAGCCCTCTCCTCTCGCCCCAAGCTCCTTCCCCATCCTTCCCCATCCTTCCACGACCTCCAGCCCTCTCCTCCAGCCCCAAACTCTTTCCTCAGCTCGGTCCAGAACGTCCCACGGCTCTTAATCCCCTGCCCCTTCTCTGCCCGTCCTCCACTCCGCCATCCACAGCCGCCATCGGCTTCCCTCTTCCCTGCCTCGCCTCCATCACCACCGATCTACAACTCCCAAAACCAACCAGCTCTCCTCGCCCAGATCTGCTTAGCCCAGATATGGTAATCCTCTCCGCCGGTGCCTTGCACCCACCGCCGCACGACCCGACTAATGTTGCCGGAACCCTACAACCCATAGACGCCGCTGCTGAGTGCTACGACGTCGTGAGACCGTCGATATTCGACGAGACCTTATCTCTCTGCAGTACATGAAAGATATTGTCCGCTCAGGAAAGAAAGACTAATGATTCGACTCTTTCTTCCCAGTTGACCCTTTTTTTTAATGTGGAAGTGTCTGTTAGGGTATATCCAACCCTGTCTCCAAATATGCAAAAATTTGTATATTTGGAGAATTTGTTCTTCAACGCAAGTATCCAAATATTCATATCCATATGCAAAAATGCATATTTGCTACAGTACATCTCCAAATTTGGAGACACACGGTAGCAATCTCCAAAAAGTATAATCAGTTTTTTATTGACAAATGCTTTTCTTTTTTTCTTTTTCTTTTTTTGCAAAATCAGAAGAACATACAAAATATAATTGTTTTTTGGGATATTATAAGAAATTAGTGGCAATGGTTGATTTAATTTTTTTAATAATTTAATTCCTTCTATTTATTATTATTTTACAAATCCGATTAATCCTCGACTAATTCGATTAATCCCCGATTAATCTTTCCGGGATGTTGTCCGCCCGATTAACGCCTAGCGTTTTTTAGAAAATTATGCTTCTTGGTTGATGTTGGATATAAAATTTTATTATATAAAATTTTGATTATTATATGACCTTTATTTTTAGTAAATTATATAAATATAATACGTAAAACTATTAAATAATAAAAAATAGTATTTGATGTGATAATTAGATATAGTTTTGATGTGACAAATAGATAAATGGATATAGAGACGTAATAATTTTTACATATATGAATATAGTTTTGGAGATGACCTTACTTGTTCCAACTCTTGTTTATTACATATCCGCAGGACCCGTCTCTTATAAATGAAAAAAATAGCACTTGAGGTTTAATAATCTTATCAAAATACGTAACATTGGGTATTTGGGTCTCTCTTTTAAATTTAAAAAGCTCTTATAAATAAATGGAATCAATAAAACACCACAATGATGGCACGAAATACCGAATTAAATATTTAAAGATAGCCATATATACTTTAAACTGAAAGAAC
Organism: Geranium rotundifolium; assembly: GCA_963920655.1. NCBI lineage: Eukaryota > Viridiplantae > Streptophyta > Magnoliopsida > Geraniales > Geraniaceae > Geranium > Geranium rotundifolium. Next base: position 31,036,138 of record OY987319.1, read on the forward strand.
ATTATATTGATCATAAAATAACACTAAATTTATCACAACTTTTGCAAGAAGATTATTTCAAATAAGAAAATGCTAATAATTATCACGGTTGATTATACTATTTTTAAGTAATAAACGTAAATAACAAGTGCTAATAATCACCAAATGTTTAACTTATTTTAAAACTAACCCATAAAATACATATTTTTCAATAAAAATTACTATCAAAATGAGATGCGCGTCGATGCCTTGTATTATTTTCCATTTCGTCGAATTAGATCAAATTTTCAAATTCCAATATATTATTTATAGTTAATATTTAATACGGACAAACTCATCACCATCTTCAACCAATCCGTAAGACTCAACTCCTAGCATAACAAGCGCCCCACCTATTGCATCATCGACGACAATGGGAAAATACTTGAGAAATCCCTCTTGTTCACTCTTCATTTTCGCGCCAACGACCTCGTTCATCGCATTCTCCATGTGTGAAGAACATTTGGCGTTGGGGAGTACGGGGGTTGCTCAAGGACTAATCTGACACCACCACTTTACTATCATAAAGTTGATTGAATACGATCTAATATTTTATTCAACTCGATCTCGAATATATCCATAACCCGGGCTCGTAAACATAACGGCAACAATATTCCATCCTCTCCTTTCTCATTCTTAAACGGTAGATAAAACATGAGCCCCTCGGCCTCAGCTCGAGCGGGACCCACATAGGCCGCTTTGCCCCACCCGAAATCAACGCCGTCAAACCCGAGTCGCCCTAAATCCGAAACAATTAAATTTCTCAACGGAGCCAAACCGGGCCGACCCCTAATCACCATCAGATCTGCCAACGAGCGCACGTACTCTTCACTAAAATTACCCTTGGCCGTTTTCACGAGTGCCAACGCGTATTGAACAGGACTCCGGCAAAGCTTTCCGGCCACGGTCACCGTTGCCGGCGAAGCAAGTGTGTTACCGTAGTACCCAATTGGTATGGCGGGGCTAAACTTGCCACGTGCGTTGACTACGCATGACAAGTACACTTTGTCTTGAGGGTCGAGCTCAAGTGCTACAACGTAACATCGCCACAAACAAGCGGTTAATACTTCGAACGTTGTTGAACGCGAGCGCAAGTGTTTAGGCACCAACCTGCGAAATGTTTTATGAGATATATATATATATATATATATATGAATAACTCCATAGACAATGTGCATTTGACATTAAATAGCAAATACATATGAATAACGATGATCGACTCACTTGAAAACTTAAAGTCAATGTCATCGGTAGGGTCGACTGTATATTAAGTTGCTAATATCCTAAAAAAAGTATATGATTTAGAAAGCATGATTAAATAGACCTAAACCTCTATTTATTAATTGGATTCTTATAACTGAGTCACACTTTAACATGATATTAGAATTTTATTTTCTTTACTTTCAAACTCTCTATAACATCTTAGTTAGGGACAAAGATCCACATCCCATGTATCACATATCGATGAATAACTCGGTTTATAGGTGAGGGGCGTAAGGTGTAATTCACTAGATCTATTTAAATAAAATATCATATGTAGTCTCTATTATCTATAAATTGAGTTTTTATGTGAGTTAGAATTTAATAAGGGATTAATGAATTTGTATGATCTTTTTATGGTGGAATCTTAACACCCTTCTCCTCATACACATCAAATTGAAACGATCAAATTATGATGCTCTCACATGGATTTTAGGTCATTGGTTCGCAACAAAATGACATAGATGATACGTTTAGATTCAACATCAACCCTTAATATTGTATTAAAATTTGATTCCCCTAAAATGTCATCTACATAATTTCTACATGGAATTTAACAATCGAAATGAAAAAAAGGCACAGACCTTTTGATTGATAGCAACTCAGAGGGTCCGAAGAAGAATGATCGATGAGTTACGTCGGGATGATCAGAGAGAATCGAAGGAGGTGAGTCTCCGGTTACTTGTTCATACAAGTGGTGTATGCATGTTACGCGAGGAGGATCTCTTGCGTTGAAAATTTCTCTACTCCAAATAGGAGTGATAGAAGGAGCATGTGCGCCACGAGCCATTTGGCCCACGGCCGTCAAGAATTGAAATAAGCCTTGACCGTCAGTCATCACGTGATTGTAACGTAGAGCAAGTATGATACCACCGCATTTCAATCGTGTCACCTTATAATAATTTAACACACCAAATATTTAACCAATCATGACTTCAAACGTATAGCTAACATTACGAGTGTAACAATTATACTAACGTATACACACGTGAGTTTAAAATCTCTTACAGGATGTTGACAAGGTTAATGAAGAGTTTATATATAAACCACTAGTCGTTTGAGTAATTCTCTCTAGTAGACACGTTTTCCCCAACACTACCCATATAATTACCAAAGTTTCTCCGGGTTAAAAGTTTAATAGTGATTAAGGTTCAATTCCATGTAACGATATCAAACTAAATAACCAAACGACCCAAAATTTACAAAGACTTATATTTTTCTGATCGATCCAATTGCACTTCGGTTTATTTTAGAGATTGATCGAATCTTGATAATAATAAAAAGAGTAAAATACCTGAGAAAACAACAAGGGAGAATTGACAGTCCGATCAAAAGGAGGAGCAACATCATAAATGAGCTCCTCAAAGCACGGGAAAGGAGGCCGAGGCGGATCACCAAAGTGTGTGACCTCTACCTCTGCCTCGGCCTCCACAAAAAATACACCCTCGCCCGTGCAATCCACGAAAAGCTTCCCGCGAGGCCCTTCTCTAAGCCGGCCTGCAAGCGGATAGTAAAACACGAGGGCCTCCGCAATTGCATCACGGATGACCCTCACGGGGTCTTTCCCTTGCATCGAAGGATGGTGACGATAGAGGATCATGACGGGAGTTAGGAAGCGATTCGAAGCCTGGTCATCAATGTCCGATAGTTGCTTGACCTCGCGAGGCGTAGGGTTAGCAGGTCCGACCAGTTTTGGTTCGGACCTGCTAACCTTAAACTCTAGAGAAGAGGCCGTGCTTGTACAAAAATGGTGGCCATGTAATGTTTTTGTATTTGGGGTATTTTTAGTTGTTTTGAGGCATCGTAGTGAGTCTTGTCTCATTGTTTTGATTCAAGGCTTGAGTTGTGTTATTGGTTTGGTTGTATCTGTATCTATATCTATATCTCTATATAGAATAATTATGTGTTCGTAGTAATGTTATGAACTTGCAATACAGAGACACGTCAATTTATTAAAATAATCAAGTGCATAACTTAAGATTTAATGGTTTAGGATTCAAATTAGATTACCATATAAATCTTAAACTTCAAGGAAAAGATATAGAAAAACGAGCCAGTTGATCAAATGTTAATATTAGGAAGACGTGCCATGAAAGTTCCAAAATTATTAATCACATGTTAATCTTAATCTTAATTGAAGCATTACATCACTACTCAACTTAATTGAGGAGTGTATGTCGATGCGTAAAATTATGACTTGATCAATAAGTATAAAGGTGGATTTGATAACTTAATACACTTTTATTTAATATTGAAATTCTGATTTGTAGCCGAGTCAAGAAGTCGAACACAAAGTCGTAACTTGTGTATCGACTACTTGTCTAAATTGCAGATCGTAGTGCAAATAATAAACAGGTAATAATAACGACACCAGAGATGATTACCCAGTTCGGTGACTCCGCACCTACGTCTGGGGGCACTTTGCCAGTGGAAAGGTTTTCACTATATGGTAGTCAATAGTACAACTTCAAGCACCAACTAGCTATCACACAAGCTATTGTCCTAAGCTACTATGGATCTCACCGTGAACAACCTCGACCAAGGTCCTCTCCCCCTGTCTTTGAGATCCTCTCAATTCCACCCTTCGAGCAAGCGCCTATGCTCGGTGTCGTAGTCTTCTTTGACAGATTTGTGAATCTTCAATCACGAACACAAGAACCCTAACCGATCAAGCACTCAATCTTCGCGACTTGATGTTTGATCGGAGCAAAGCCGTTCTAGCAAACTAATCAGCCTCTCAACACGCCAATGGTGCACGGTTAAGAGCTCTGAGAAATTTAGCCAATTAAGAACAAGAACGGATGACTGCTAATGGGGAAGCTTCAAGCTTTTTATTGCAGCCCCAAATTCCTAATCTTTTCCGGATTAGTAATAGGAAGTCTCTGACTTCCTAAATAAGTTAGGCAAGCAGAGTTGCCGCCTTTGCTGACGTGTTAGTGACAACTGGAAGTTGCATAGCTTTGTTGACGTCATTCTCTTGCGCTCCAAGTCTTTGTGACGTCATTATTCTTTCGCTCCAAGCGTCTTCTAAATAGGAAAGCTTCAGGCCTTTCCTAATCTGGAACGTAATGAGTCGCTCCACATGTCGTGTAACATGTTGCATTGACTTCTTACTTTTGCACTAAAAAATTATACCAACACTTAAACGTAGCAACAATCTCCCCCTTTGACAATTTTTTAGGCAAACATATTTTTAAGCACATCGTCATCTTGTGGCAGTTACGCACAGCAAGCAATGCGACTTAAACACCGTTTTAAGCACATCGTCATCTTGTGGCAGTTACGCACAGTAAGCGATGCGACTTCTGGTGCGGCTTCTGGTGCGTCTTCTGGAGCGACGACTTCTGTGCGCAACTTCTTGTGCGACTTCTGGCGCAACTTCTTGTGCGACTTCTTTGCAACTTTTCGTCTTCTTTGCAACTTTAGCTTCTATCTCCCCCTATTTGTCTAACAATATTGCCAAAGGCAATCATACAACGATTTTCAAATAATAGCAGGGCATAAACCAGCTCAAACCATGAGCAAATATCCCAAAACCAAATGTCACAAAGTGCAGAAAATTAACTCGGACAGTCCCTGAGGATTTAAATAGTTTGTTTGAAACAAGTTATCAGACTAAATCAGAGAAATCTTTAGAAAGAGGTGGAGTCATCGACATCGTCATCTTCAGCAGGAGCGGTGCAGAGGTCATTGAGAAGGGCTTCACAGGCAATCTTACGGGTCGTCAGAATAGCAATCTTCTTCTCCAAATCATTGATCATATCCACCAGCTCTTCCTCCATTCTGGTGCCGAGAGGTCCGGAAGGACGTGAGCTGGAACCAGCTTCTGATGCTTTGGCCATGGGAGGAGCGAGATCTCTCATATGCTTGCCCTCAAAGTTTTTTAGACTTATAGTGAGGGGCAGTGGCTTCTTTCCAGGAACATCCGTCTCTCACACAATGTGAGGACATTGTTGGAGGAGAAGTCCGGTGATCAATTGATAGAAACCCAATAGGTAGCTTGACAACACATGACTTGGCATGTTTGACAAGATGCTCAATGACATATGAACCAAAGTCAAGAGGGGATTGCATATCTATTTGGTAGATGAGCTTTGCTAATTCAGTTTTGATGCTCGACCCGTGAGTGGAGGGCGCCCAGTTTGCCAAGCCAATGCGGTACATAATTGAGTATTTGGCAGTGAGCTCTGCAGCCGCAATGGTATCTTTGAAGGGCCAGATCTTTTTCCGTCCTCCAGTGATCTCTAAAGCCACTTTGTTCAAGTGCAGGACTTCTGGAGTGACTTCTGGGTCCTCTCTGCCAAGATAAGCATTGATGGTAGTAGATATCTCAAAACACTCTCCTCGAACAAAGACCTTCCTGTACTCCGCGTCTTCCGGGTCCTTAAACTCACTTGAGAGGTTGACAATGAACTCCTTGACCAGCGCTGGGTAAAACGGCCCGATGTTGATGACCGTGTTGGTCAGGCCTGAGCCACAGAGAAGTTCCACAATTGCGTTCATTCCTTGAGCTTCGGTAGAGAGCTCTCTCTCCGGGTAGACGTTGCGCTGGTACACATATTGCCATTTGACAGCGTTGTCTACTGAGTGAAATGAGACATTGTCTGTTGGAGCCTTTGGAACATTTTTGGGGAGTTTCAGACCTCCCATTGACTTCTTGACCCATGGAAGTATGACACGAGTTTCTTCTTCTTCTGACTCCTCTTCTTCTGGGGCAGAGGTTGTTACTGAAGTCAATGACTTCTTTCTTGACTTATTCATTGGTTTAGGAGCAGATGCTCCTCCTTTCTCTGTGGCTTTTTTTTGGGTTAGTCTTCTTGGCGATGGTGGTTCTTCTTCTTCATCAATCAACCTTCTCTTTGGTTGTTTCCTTTTCTTAAGCCTTTTAGGCACAAATTCTTCTAGAGGCGTTCTGTCTTCTTGTATAGCTTCTTCTTCCATAGTCTCTGCCGTATCTATTTCTTCTATATTGACAAGATCGTCTACAGGTTGAGGAACTTCCGGTATAACTTCTGTATCTTCATTCAGCCCTGGATCACTGTCCGGAGCGACAAATGGACTGTCGGCTTTCTGCGTGGCTTCGTTTAGTGGGGACTTCTCTGGTGCGGGTGTTGATTTTGGGGGGCTGGATCGATCCTCACAGCTAGCACCATGAATCTCAGGAATGGGAGTTCCTAGAGCTTCTTCGGACATATTTTTGTCTACAGGGTCTACTTAAGAAGGGGTAGTAGGATTACCTTGTAGCGGTGTCTGAGAAGAGTGAGATCCTTCCTCTTCTAGGTTAGCAGATTTGGATATATTGTTGTCCTTTTCTTTAGTGGGGGTTGCCTCTATTGGTGCTTCCTGAGGTCTCGCCGAACCTTCCCCCGAGAGATTTCTTCCTCGAATCTTTACTCCATATCTGTTTGTTGTTGATTTTGAGGCCGATAACTTCTTGGCAATCACCTTTACCCTCATCTTTGCTCGTAGTTTTTTGGAGGCAGATGGTACGCGTCCACTTCTGGTACTGACCATTTCACAGAGGGCTTGATCGGAGTTGTTTTGGAGAGAAAGAGCAACTGCTATAGTTGCAGATTTGATTTCAGTTTTCGTGGTGCCCTAGCGGTTTTGGGAAGGTGGAGGGGGTGTGCAGAGCCTTTTTTGCGCGGAAGTTGAATGGATTGAGAGCTGATTGGTTCGTCGTCAGATTGCAATCATTTCCTTTTTGAATTTTAAAAAAAAATTTCAACTGGGCTTTTGACAAAGGAATTTTGGGCCCGGCTTGATTTTGTGGACCCTAGTTGGTCCTGATAGAGAGAGTTAAAATCAACTAAAAGCTCCCTCTCTTCTGTCTTGACTTCTGGTTGCTCCAGACAACAAAGTCCAAGGGATGACCTTAGACTTTCAAACCTGTTAGCATCTAATGCCTTTGTAAAGATGTCAGCGACTTGTTTCTCAGTAGGTAGATGTTCGAGTTTTATCTTCTTGTCTTCTACAAGCTTTCGAATAAAGTAGTGTCTGATATCAATGTGCTTTGTTTTGCTTTGTTGAACTGGGTTCTTTGAGATATTGATTGCACTAATGTTGTCACAGAATAAAGTCATGACTTCTTGCTTGACACCATACTCTGCCAACATCTGTTTCATCCAAAGAAGCTGAGTACAACTACTTCCATCTGCAATATATTCGGACTCAGCAGTAGACAGAGCAATACAATTTTGCTTTTTGCTGAACCAAGACACAAGATTGTTTCCCAGATAGAAACAACCTCCAGAGGTACTTCTTCGATCTGGTGTGCTTCCCGCCCAGTCAGCATCACAGTATCCAACAAGAGTAGGAGAGGTGTCAGAAGAGTATAGCAAACCCAATTCAGAGGTGCCCGAGATGTACCTTATTGTCCTTTTGGCATGAGCTAAGTGACTGACTTTTGGATTGGCTTGATATCGAGCACAGACTCCCACAGAGAACGGGATGTCGGGTCGACTTGCTGTTAGATAGAGAAGACTTCCTATTATGCTTCAATAGAGGCTTTGATCAACTGGTTCTCCCAGATCGTCCTTTGTGCATTTGACATGGGTGGCAATGGGGGTTCTTTTGTGTGAGGCCTTTTCTAACCCGAATTTCTTCACAATGTTTTTTGCATATTTGCTTTGGTAGATAAATATTCCATCTTTCATCTGTTTGATCTGAAAGCCTAGGAAGTATGTGAGCTCACCAACCATACTCATCTCAAATTCAGACTGCATATGTTGTACGAAACGTTCCACCATCTTGTCTGACTTTCCTCCAAATACGATATCATCGACATATATTTGAGCAATCATGATGTCCCTTCCTTCCTTCTTCACAAAGAGAGTTTTGTCTACTCCCCCTCGAATATAGCCATTCTGTACTAGGAATTGGGTAAGACGTTCATACCATGCTCGTGGAGCTTGTTTGAGGCCGCAGAGAGCTTTCTTTAGTTTGTAGACATGATGAGGAGAGTCATGAGCTTCAAATCCTTTTGGTTGAGCAACATAGACTTCTTCGTTGAGATTTCCATTGAGGAAGGCACTCTTTACATCCATCTGGTAGAGTTTGAAACACAGATGACATGCTATGCCGAGAAGAAGTCGGATGGCTTCTAGTCTGGCTACCGGAGCAAAAGTTTCTTCAAAGTCAACTCCTTCTACTTGTGTGTACCCCTGAGCCACCAGTCTTGCTTTGTTTCGAGTGATGTTTTCTTGCTCGTCAGACTTGTTTTTGAATATCCACTTTGTCCCGATGACATTGACATTGTCTGGCTTGGGTACTAGTTCCCAAACTTCATTCCTTGCAAATTGGACCAATTCTTCTTGCATAGCGCAGATCCAGTACTCATCATTGATGGCTTCTTGTATATTTTTTGGTTCAACTTTTGAGACAAAGCAGATGTTACCTATCATCTCTTTGTAGTTTATAGGTGCCTTCTGTCGAGTCCGCACTCATTCATTGATGTCTCCTATCACATCCTGGGATGGGTGATTCTTCTGAATTCTTCTTGACAAAGCTCTCTGTTCTATGAGGGATGCCTCTTTGTCAGAGATGATTGGGCTTTCATCTTCAGATTCTTTGTTGCGATCTTCGCCTCTGACTTCTGGCCTGACTTCTCCTGAGAGATTTAGGACTTCTTCCTCATCATCACTGGGTTGCTCATGACTGTCATCAATCACGACATTGATGGATTTCATGATAGACCGGGTGCGCTTGTTGAATACACGAAAAGCCTGACTATTTCTGGAATAGCCAAGAAAGATGCCTTTATCGCTTTTAGGGTCAAGTTTGCGTCGAGGTTCCCTATCTGCAAGTATGTAGCATATCGATCCAAAGACATGGAAATATTTGACATTAGGCTTCCCCCCCCCCCCCCCCCCCCCTCCATATTTCATAAAGAGTGAGTGATTTTCCAGGACGGAGGGTCACTCTATTATGAATATGACAAGCCGTATTCAGAGCTTCAGCCCAGAAGTGCTGCGGGATGTCTTTGGCCCATTAGTGCTGCGGGATGTCAATCAGGGTAAATTATGGTTAATATTATGTTAGGACCATTAGTGTTGGTATTATGGAAAGCCCATTAGGGTTTAGGTTTAAGTATTAGGGTTTCCTAGTTTGGTTTATATTACTATTGTTCCCTATATAAAGGAACCTTCTCTATGTAATTCACAATCAATTGAGAAGCAAATTGAATCATATACACATCGTTTCATAAAGATTGTCATGGTATCAGAGCCTCTCTAAACTTTTCGATTGTTTCAATCTTCGAGTGAGTTTTGCTTTGCCCACTCGTTAATTATGCTTTAGCGGGTGGGCGAGGCATTATAAATCCGTCATCCGTCATCCGCGCATCCGCCATTCGTGCATCCGTCATCCAGATCCGTCACCCGCCATCCGTCATCCGCCATCCGCCATCCGCCATCCAGATCCGATTATCCGATCATCCGATCATCCGTCATCCGTTCATCCGTCATCCGTCATCCGTCATCCGTCATCCGTCATCCATCATCCCGTCATCCGTCATCCGTCATCCGTCATCATCCGTACTCCGTCATCCGTCATCCGTAATCCGTAATCCGTCATCCGCCATCCGCCATCCACATCCGTCATCTGATCATTCTTCATCCGCCATCATCCGTCATCCGATCATCCACCATCCAGATCCGTCATCCGATCATCCGTTCATCCGCCATCCAGATCCGTCATCCATCATTTGATCATCCAGTTTCCTTGCTACCTGATTTGCTCCAATACCCCGTTTGCTACTCTGATTTTTCGACCAATTTACTTTTTCATTGACATGATTTGGGTGTTTTCTCGAGACGACTTGGTTTATTTCCTATTATTAGCCTCTCTTAAATGTGGGAGGATGTGCTAAAGCCGTAGCGCATTCGGTATCTATCTCTACATTCGGTATTCACATCGGTTTCCAGTTCCGTCTCTGGACTCCGTATTCGGTATTCACATCGGTTTCCAGTTCCGTCTCTGGACTCCGTATTCGGTATTCACATCGGTTTCCACTTCCGTCTCTGGTCTCCGTAATTGGTTTCAATATTGGGTATCAATCCCCAAAGCCTCAAGGCTCCGGTCTCCTTCAGAATTGGGTATAAATTCCCAAAGCCTTCAGGCTCTAGTCTCCATCTTCGAGTTTCGAGTTCAAGCACCAGTCATTGTCATTCATCGTCATGTGCCGCCACTGCATCAGTTTTTTTCCGTAGTCAAATTGATGTTGGTCGACCCACATCAATTTGAGAGGGGGTGTCAATCAGGGTAAATTAGGGTTAATATTATGTTAGGCCCATTAGGGCTAGTATTATGGAAAGCCCATTAGGGTTTAGGTTTAAGTATTAGGGTTTCCTAGTTTGGTTTATATTCCTATTGTTCCCTATATAAAGGAACCTCCTCTATGTAATTCACAACCAATTTGAGAAAGCAAGTACAATAAAATACATATCGTTTCATAAAGATTGTCAGCGAGCATCATGACTCTTGCCATTTTTTGGAGAGTACAATTTTTCTTTCCACGATCCCATTCTGCTGAGGAGTGATGGGGGCAGAGAATTCATGAGCTATCCCTTCAGCATCACAGAAGTTTGCGAAGCTAATGTTTTCAAACTCATTTCCATGATCACTTCTGAGTCGGACGACTTTGCCAATGACTTCTCCTTTTTTCGTTGAACTCTCCGACATAGGGCTTCAAAGACTGAGAAGGTGTCTGACTTTTCTCTAATAAAGTCAACCCAGGTGTACCTTGAGAAGTCGTCGACACAGAAAAATATGTACTTCTTACCTCCTAGACTTTCTACTTGCATAGGTCCCATAAGGTCAACATGTAGAAGTTCTAGAACACGAGAAGTGGTAAGATGTTGTACTTTCTGGTGTGACGTCTTAACTTGTTTGCCAATCTGGCATTCTCCACAAAATTTTCCTTTAACAATCTTGAGGTTGGGAACTCCAATGATCGCCTTTTCAGAGAGAATCTTCTGCATGCTCCTCAAATTGATGTGACCGAGTTTTTGATGCCATAGCTTCGTCTCTTGTGCTTTGGATAAAAGGCACTTGTTTGGCAAGGTTGTGACTATTGGAGACAATAGATAACAGTTATCAAGAGACCTGTGCCCTGTCATGACTTCCTTCCAGTGTTCGTCTTTGACAGTGCACTTCTCACGAGTGAAGTTGACATCCAGATTCAGATCGAATATTTGACTGATGCTGATGAGGTTGGCTGTAAGACCTTGTACTAGTAGAACCTCTTTCAGGCATGGTGAGTTAGGAAGGTTGAGTTTTCCTTTCCCGAGTACTCTAGCTTTTACTCCGTCACCAAAAGTGACAAAGTTATTAGTGCAAGGTATCAAAGTGACCAAGAATGAGATATTACCAGTCATATGTCGAGAGGATCCACTATCAAAATACCAATCATTACTGGTTGAAGCTTTTAGAGCGGTGTAAGCAATATTTGCTCGATAGTTTACCTCCTTAACTCGCCATTCCTTATGTGGTTGGGCTTTCTTGATGGTGGTCCTTTACTTGACGAAGCTCCTTCCATATAGACGATAGCAGAAAGGTCGAATATGACCTCTTCGTCCACAGTGGTGACATACCCAATCATGTCTTTTGTTCTGTGTCCCTGAAGCGACCAGGGTATAAGGCTTTTTGGTTGCTTGGTCAGGTGGGAAGTTAGCAGACTTCTGACGGGACTTGTGGGTGACGACCTTCTGAGGAACGAAGACGATGTGTGATGATGAAGCTTCTTTCGTATATCCAAGACCTTCCATATTTCTAGCTGGTTTTTCGATCGAGAGGATTTGGTCTAGAGTGTCGGTGCTTGGATTCATCATCTTTACAGACTTGGCGACTTGTTCTGAATCGCTTTTTAACCGAGCCACTTCCCTTTTTAGATCTACAGTAGTTTTGAGAAGTCGTGACTTGTCTTCATTAAGAGAGAGAATGAGAGCATTCTGTTTTTCGATTACCTGAGAGTCTTCAAGCCATCTGACATACCATTCGTTGTAAGCGTTGTTGAGGGTCTCATCGGATAGCTCGTCATTAGAGTCATACTTCTTTGAAATCTCAGATGGTTGATCTATTGTGGAGGCAGTAAAAGCAACATAGTTACTTGTATGCTCAGAGTCACTGTCTTCCTCATCTTCATTGTCAGTTAGAGAGGCATTAAATCCCTTCTTCTGTTTCTTTAAGAAGTTAGGACATTCTTTCTGCATGTGCCCATACCCCTCACATTCAAAGCACTGAACTCCTTTTTCTTTTCCTGATCGCTCTCCTCGTCTACCATCACTATTTGTGCTTTCCAACTTCTGGAACTTGTGCTGCGGCTTGTCTCTAACTTCTCGGGTGACATTCCTTCCTGTCATCTGGTTAAATCTTTTCATGACTTTATTGTAGTTTTTGGCCAGCATAGCGATAGTCTCATCAATGTCACTATCCGAATCAGAGCACGTCAAGTTTTTCTGCTTTTGGGTAGAACTTTTGAAAGCTACACCTTTATGTTTCTTTTCGATAAGAGGTAGGGAGAGCTCGAAGGTCATCAGGGATCCCATGAGTTCATCAAACTTCAGCGTCTTCAAGTCATGAACTTCTTCTATGGCTGTAATCTTCATCTTGAATCTGGGACTTAGGGCTCTCAGCGTTTTTCTGACCAAATCTTCATCGGTCATAGGCTTGCCAAGTGAATATGATTCATTGGCTAGATCCTTGATGCGCACATTAAACTCATCTATAGTTTCGTCTTCATTCATGGTAAGGGCCTCAAAGTTGGTCGTGAGGTACTGTAACTTTTGCTCTCTGACTTTGGATGTACCCTCATAAGCAACAACAAGAGTGTCCCAAGCAATTTTTGCGCTTGTGCACGTGTTGATGAGTCGAAACACATTCTTGTCTAGTCCATTAAAAATAGCATTGAGTGCACGAGAATTACCCAGGGCGGCTTCATCTTCTTCCGCGCTCCACTCTTTTTCGGGCTTAATGCTAGTTTGATTTCCTTGAGCATCAGCATAGTGAGGTTCCTCCCATCCATTGATGAAAGCTTTCCAGGATTTGCTGTCGAGAGAATTCAAAAAGGCACACATCCGTGCTTTCCAGTACCCATAGTTTGTTCTGTTGAGCACTGGTGGTCGATTGACAGATCCTCCTTCCTTTGAATCCATATTAGCTACTCAGAATTTTGCAGGAAAATCACCTAAGAGATAAGGTGCCTCCTCTGATACCAATTGAAATTCTGATTTGTAGCCGAGTCAAGAAGTCGAACACAAAGTCGTAACTTGTGTATAGACTACTTGTCTAAATTGCAGACCGTAGTGTAAATAATAAACAAGTAATAATAACGACACCAGAGATGATTACCCAGTTCGTTGACTCCGCACCTACGTCTGGGGGCACTTTGCCAGTGGAAAGGTTTTCACTATATGGTAGTCAATAGTACAACTTCAAGCACCAACTAGCTATCACACAAGCTATTGTCCTAAGCTACTATGGATCTCACCGTGAACAACCTCGACCAAGGTCCTCTCCCCCTGTCTTTGAGATCCTCTCAATTCCACCCTTCGAGCAAGCGCCTATGCTCGGTGTCGTAGTCTTCTTTGACGGATTTGTGAATCTTCAATCACGAACACAAGAACCCTAACCGATCAAGCACTCAATCTTCGCGACTTGATGTTTGATCGGAGCAAAGCCGTTCTAGCAAACTAATCAGCCTCTCAACACGCCAATGGTGCACGGTTAAGAGATCTGAGAAATTTAGCCAATTAAGAACAAGAACGGATGACTGCTAATGGGGAAGCTTTAAGCTTTTTATAGCAGCCCCAAATTCCTAATCTTTCCCGGATGAAGAATAGGAAGTCTCTGACTTCCTAAATAAATTAGGCAAGCAGAGTTTCCGCCTTTGCTGACGTGTTAGTGACAGCTGGAAGTCGCCTGGCTTTGTTGACGTCATTCTCTTGCGCTCCAAGTCATTGTGACGTCATTCTTCTTTCGCTCCAAGCGTCTTCTAAATAGGAAAGCTTCAGGCCTTTCCTAATCTGGAACGTAATGAGTCGCTCCACATGTCGTGTAACATGTTGCACTAACTTCTTACTTTTGCACTAAAAAATTATGCCAACACTTAAACGTAGCAACAATTTAGTCGATTAAGTATTTTAGAATTAGTACTCATTCATTGGTACTGCTCCGTCTTTGAGACTTGACCTCCATCGATCTAGTCGGACCGACCCTCAGCACTCAGTACACTATTAAGGGTTCGAGCTCGGTTTTGCTACGCCCGCCAAGGGCTCAGTTTTAGGTTTTGCTGTGAACTGCACCCCATACCTCATCGCCCATGAAAATATCGAGCTCGAGTTATATTTCAACTAGGATGTAAAGGCAGACACATTGGAGATGGGATCTTGGAGGGAAAGGAAGAAGAGGAACCGGTCAGAGATGACTCCTAATAAAGAGGAGGAGAAAGCATTGTCGTATGTTGATTAACTTTGACAGTTGCGGACAACAGCGGATGCAGAAAATTTTTTAAGAGGGAGCAAAATTTCATACTGAAAATTAATTAATTAATTAAATTAAATTAATAATATAATATGATTAATTAAAAGTTAATCTTAATAATAAAATAACTGTTAAATAAATATAAAAAATTAATTTCAGCTTAAATATTTATTTATTTAGTTGAGTTTGAATTTAACTTTCATGAATATATGAATACGAAGTGAGTCGGTGCACGACTCACAAGTATTACAAATTCTAATAGGTCGGGGTCGAGTTTGATTCGTTTATTAAACGATCCACCCTTGAACTTAATCTGAACATAACTTTACTTAGAAAATTTACAAATTTTCAATAATTAATAAATTATAATAGATAAGAAAAATAGTTTAACTCAGTCCCCTGGATCCGCACTGGTTGTAGACGATAGTTGGACCTTTCAGCCAGGGGTGGGTGAAACATGAATTTACCCAAACCCGATTTACATTGATCGTGGGGGAAGTTCTCCGTGGTTTATTGTGATCTTTGAGGTAAATTAAAATTAAAAGAGAAAATTAAAATACATCGTAAGATGCCATTAGATACTAACAAATATTTTTTGTGATTTTAGGAAGTGTATGACATGAATTACACTTCCAAACCATGATCTATCATATCTACAAAGCCTGTTATAAGATGTACAAGTAAATGAAAAGAAATATGAAGTAATATAATAACATTTATCACGAACCTCTTCAATGCAAGATTATTCCTTACAAGTTAAAAGGCAAGAAAACGGAGTGAGCTTGGCTCGTTCGTTATTTCGACAACCCCGCAGTGGCTGGAAGTTATCTTGTATCTTTTATATTTCATTTATTTCTATTGATATTATTATTGTGATTTCGTAACAACCCTTTAATTATTTTGATTTCCAAAAATAGGTTAAGGAAATGTCTGACCCTATTATGTAAAACTTGGCCCAGTCAGACGCCTAGGCGCTGGTGGGATTTGAACGCAAGATCAACTACTTCATAGCCAAATATTGTAAGCTACACTTGATTTTGTGTATTAAACTTTATCAATTCTATTTAGGGATAATATCACACAAACATAGTTGGTGCAGAAGAAGAGTGTTTCGAAAGAAGCAAAGATAAAACCCTAATTTTAAGGAGAAGACGGAATAAATGTAAGTAAATCAAATAAATAATTATGACAATAATGATAATAATCTCTACACAAGTTAAGACTTATATAGGACTAATTCTCCAAAACTAACTCAAACTAGTAAACCCTAAACGAAAGAACTAATCAATCCAAACTAATTAGAGTTAGGAATCCTAACTTAATAAGAAATCCTAAAATTATCCAAAATCTAATACAATTAAGAATCCTAATTGGGATTGTCCTACATCAATTATCCGACGCTTGAAAAACACTCGTCCCGAATTTTCTGGATTTAAAGAGAACTCATTTGGTGGATGATGTTTCCCATATGTAAGCATTTTTGTGCTATAGACCAATTGTATTAGTCTGTAAACGTCTGTATATATCAATCATCATTTGCAATATATAAAATCGGCATTATATTACTTATGTGTTGAAGTAATAGGTTAAGTCTGATATGATATATGATCATCAAAGTAGTATAACCATATATATGTACGGATCACACTTAACGGGTCCCTGGTCAAATATGCTTCAATGAAGCGACCAAGTATGAGGATAATTCTTTATGATACAGTTCTATTTACCCTTGGGAGGGTTCCCGGAATCAGATCATAGATATCACTCGGGTGAGTGATATTGTACAACCCGCAGTGAATGGTGTTGCATAGATACAGTCATAAACACATTCAATTGTGGTAGCTTGTTGTTGTATCCTTAGACCAAGGAGTCTTTGTGATCACTATATAATAAAGAACCGCGTTTGACTTGCTCCTAACGTTGTCCGTAACAAGACTTCCATAACAAACAAGATTGGCACGGGGACGGATTGTATGAGTGATACGAAAGGCGGCTAAGGGATTTATCCCTCATAATACGGTATGAGATAGGTATATGTTTAGGCCACTCGATAGAGATTAACTGAAGGGAGAGCATGGCCATGCCAACGATACGAGATATCAATATTCAGTAATCTCGCAGATCGAGAAACAGAGATTGATTAAATAAGGGTGACGTCTCTATGCCTTATGATCAATCTAGATACCGGGCGATTAAAGGGATATCGACATGTACTATATGAGGTTAAATCGAATCATCGATCATCATGCGCGTCGAGTAATCATAACGTCTTACTAGAGTCGACTTATGATGGATCGGGTAAAATGGAATTTTACGCCGATCCGCCGACGATGGCATGAGCCTAAAGGGTCACACGCATAGGATATGGATTTTGAGAGAAACGGCGAAAGATCGGGAATTAGTTCGATGCGAGGCAAGAAAGGTCAGATGATAATTGGACCCGACACGGGCCCACATGGCCGAAGCAATTGCCTTCGGCCCATGATGCCCATTGTGGACGGCCCAATAGGTGGCCCACTTGTGAGTCCACGCAATCATCCAACATTATTGACAAGATGGTGATTTGCCAAGGTATGGGAAAGGTATGGCCAAGGCATGGGCTAGTCAAGGCTAGGCATGGGCAAGTGGGATTTGGTTTACAAGGACACTTTATGCCATGCTCCATCACCAACTTATCCATCTAAGACTAAGAGAGAGGTGGGATTGTGTCATAACACATAACACACAAAACAAAAGAAGGAACTCTCTATCCCCCTCCTCAAGCTCTCGGCCGAACCCCTCAAAAGGCTCCCCCCCTCTATTTTTCTCTCAAGCTTCACACTATACTCTAGTAGGTAGTAGTGTGCAAGGATCATTCAAGATCATCCCATCCGTGTGGACTACTTCGGAGTTGAAGATCTCAAACGTTATTCAAGTTTCAATTCGAGCAAACCGATAGGTAAAGACTTGTGATTTCGTTTTTGCCTTGGGATTTAATGGTTTCACGATCTTGGACAGGTTTTGGGGTTTATATATTCTTGCTTCCGTTTCCATGATGCTCTTGGTAGCCCCAAAGTTCCTACAGTGGTATTAGAGGACGGTTACCATCTTAAATCTATGTTTGAATCGTTTTCGGTGTTGTTTTGCATGCCTTGTTGGCATAATATGTTTATTTCTGGTATATGGGTTTTATATGCCATGAAAATGAAGTTTTAAACATATTATCAAATCGGGAAAATTTCAAAAAAAAATTGGATTTGTCGGGTTGCCGGAAACGGGACTCTCGAGGAGCCGGAAAAGAGGATCGGGCGAGGGCTCCGGCTTGCCGGAGCAGGGATATGCCGTGGCCATTAGATGGTCACGGTGACGTGCTCGCCCCGCTTCTGCCCCGGAAATGGCTAGCTTGTGGCCGAGGCCGGCGGTGGAGGCCTGCTAGGGTTGCCAAACCCTAGCGCGTCGGTGCGTATGGGCTCGGCCCAAGTGGGTTTCGGCCCACTTGTTTTGGGCCCGGGTGGTTTCTTGCACATTGTTTGATCCGTGGCACATATCCACAATCCAATATTTTGAAAATTTTTAGATTTGAACGGTTTCGATAAACTGATTTTTCGAAAAGGTCTAGTTTCGATAAACCCGACCGAGCAACTTAGAAATGAAAATTAAAACCGGAATTGCATCTTTTTTGACAATATTCTTGTGTGATAACATATTGTATGATGAGATGGTTTGCATGGTTCATAGATAGCCCAATATCGTTTAATTATTTATCGCTTTTATAAACGGTCTGCGAACCGTTAGATTGTAGCGTGTAAATTATTCTTTTATGCGGGCTACGAACCACTAGTGATAAAATGTAATTATTCTTTCATCCGGTCTATGAATCGAATATTAATTGTAATTAATTACTCAAGTCGAGAAGGATGGAAACCGAGAACGTTGACAATCTTGGAGGACGTCCACGAACTAGTGGGAGAGGCCCTAAGTGGAAATGATGAGAAGAGCTCATGAAGTTTTCGTCTCATTTGTATACTTAGGATTTTAGCTTGGGCTATTTATGCATATTTAACGCTTTAATGCATGCTAGAATTTATTTGAATGATAAATTGAATTGCAAGCATGCTTAGCTTATTTTATTTGAGGCTATCACCAACATGCAAAGATTAAAACCGGATTAATTGTTTGCGTGTTAATGACGGTTTCGAAGAAGATAATGTAAGATAAATTAGAAACGTCATAACACGGGTAGTTGATGACGGTTTCCTAATTATATCAAACATAATTGATTTAAAATCAACCAATCACAAATAATTTTAAGTCAAGTGAGACACCAACCCAAAATCATAAGCTTGTATAGTTCTCAACTTTGTTGATGTCGTGCGCCTTAGCGGAGCATATTCGAAAGTGCGCTTTATACAAGTTTGCTAAAGTTCTATCTAGATGTCGTGTGCCTTAGCGGAGCATCTTTATTGGACTTTGCATACATGATTTGGTTGACTTAACTGCGATTCTCGACCAAGGTCGAGCCAGGGTGTCTGAAAGGGTATGTCGTGTACTATCGTACAAACCCTTGCCAAGAATTACACGGGTTGTAATTTGACCCAATTGCACGGGGTGTAATTGGATGCATGTCCTACCTAAATAAGTGAATCGGAGCGGTGCGCCTTAGCTACTTCGAATCATGAATCATGGGTCTTTGTTTCAGATTCCATTAATTAGAATCGAAAGGTTGGAGTTTTATTCAGGATCTTCGTAAATTTATTCAATTTTCTGATTAAATTTACTTTCCTCGTGTAGATTGATGGCGAACAATTCAACGAACTCAAACAGTTTGTCGTTGAGGCATATCCTTGAAAAGGGTAAGCTCAACGGGACAAACTATATGGACTGGGACAGGAACTTACGACTTGTGTTCAAGTTGGAACGCAAGGAATACGTCCTGGACCGGGCTAATCCTGTGGAGCCAGCACTCAACACCCCGAGGGTCGTTAAGGATGCATACCAAAAGCACCTTAGTGACAATATCGACGTGGCGTGTGTGATGCTGGGCGCTATGGAGCCGGAGCTCCAGAAGCAGTTTATGGAACTGTCTGAGGACCCTAAAGCGATGATGTCGCAGATAGGGGTTATGTTCAAGGAAAAGGCTCGACTCGAAAGATTTGGGATTTTCAAGGAACTCCTCGCCTGCAAAATGTCAGCAGGGAGTTCTGTAGGTCCACATGTCCTGAAAATGAAGGGAAACCTCGACGGCCTAACTCGACTCGGGCTCGGGGTGGAAAAGTAGATGGCAGCCGATTTTGTTCTGCAATCCCTTCCTCATCCATATGATAGCTTCGTAAAGAACTATTATATGCATGATATGGAAAAGACCGTCTCGGAGTTGCATCAAATGCTCGTAACAGCCGAGAAGAACATCAAGGTCACTCGTGGCAAGGATGTCCTAATAGTCAGAAAGGTAATTGGCTTCAAAGCTGGAGGTGATAAGGGTAAAGCCCCTATGCACTTGGCTGGAAAGATGAGACTGCCTTTACTTCCGAGACCTCCTAAAGTTGGGGAGGCGAAGAAGAAAAAGGAAGAAGTTTGCTTCTACGGCCAGCAGCCCGGTCACTGGAAAAGAGACTGGAGGAAGTTCCAAGATGATCAGAAGAAGGGCGGCGAGGCCGCGTCTTCCTCAGGTATATTCTTTTTAGAGCTAAATCTCTTTATTTTGAATTCATGGGTATTAGATAACGGGGCTGAATATCATATATGTACGACTGTGCATGTGTTGGAAAATAGAAGAGATTTGGGCAAGAACGAGGTGGACCTAAGAGTTTGGAACAAAGTTCGAATTGCCACAACTGCTGTAGGATCCATTAAACTTGTTTTGCCTAGTGGTCTTGTTCTTGTACTTCATAATGTATATTTTGTACCAACTTTCAGCAGAAACATTATATCCATTTCCTTACTTGATAAGGAAGGATTTATTTTTGTAATCGAAAATGGATGTTTTAATATAAAACGTGATGACATACATTATGGAAGTGCAAGTACAATTGGTGGTTTGTATGTATTGAATATGGAAATCCCCAATTCAAATCAGCTTTAAAATGTTAATACGAAAAGGTTTAAATCCAATGATTTGAACCAAACTCTAATATGGCACTGTCGTCTAGGCCACATAAATGAGAGGCGCGTCTTAGCACTTCACAAGTACGGACTATTAAGTCCATTCGAATTCCATTCGATTAAGAGATGCGAGGCTTGTTTGATGGGCAAGATGACTAGAGCGCCCTTCATCGGGAAAGGTGAGAGGGCGGGTGACCTATTGGCCTTAATACACACAGATGTGTGCGGACCTATGAGTTCCCTTGCCAGGAGCGGCTACAGTTATTTCATCACTTTAACTGACGATTTCAGTAGATTTGGTTATGTCTATTTAATGAGACATAAGTGTGATGCTTTTGATAAATTCAAAGAGTTCAAGACTGAAGTACAGAACCAGCTTGGGAAAAGTATAAAAGCACTTCGTTCGAATCGAGGTGGAGAATACTTATCCCAAAAGTTTCTCGATCATTTTGTGGAAAGTGGGATATTATCAGAGTGGACTCCACCAGGAACACCTTAATTAAATGGAGTGTCAGAGCGAAGGAATCGAACATTGTTAGATATGGTTCGATCCATGATGAGTCACGCTAATTTGCCAATATCCTTCTGGGGTTATGCTCTAGAAACTGCCACATTCATATTGAATAGGGCTCCAACGAAGATAGTGGAAGGGACACCTTTTGAGCAATGGTACGGGAAGAAGCCCGTTTTGTCCTTCCTCAAGATTTGGGGTTGCGAGGCTTTTGTGAAGCGTATGCTCTCAAACAAACTCGAACCAAAATCAGACAAATGCGTCTTCGTTGGGTATCCCAAAGAAACAAGGGGATACTACTTCTACAAACCGAGCGAGAACAAAGTTTTCGTTGCTCGCGGTGGGGTGTTTTTGGAAAAGGAGTTCATTTCCAAAACAGATAGTGGGAGAACTATAGATCTGGATGAAATTCCAGAGGATGTAGCTTCTCAGGAACCACCTGAAAGCCCAGTAGACGATATGGAGCCAGAACAGGTAGTAGAGCATGAACCGATCACTGCAGTTCATCAGGACGGTCCAAGGCGGTCTGAAAGGATCAATCATCCACCTGTGAGATACGGATTCTGTGTAACTCAAGGTGATGAGCTGGTATTGGTGGATCAAGAAAATGAACCCACCACCTTTCGAGAAGCTTTGGACAATACCGACTCCGAGAAATGGCTAGGAGCCATGAAGGAGGAAATGCAATCCATGTACGATAATCAAGTCTGGAGCTTGATTGATCCAATCGTTGGTGTTAAAACCATTGGTTGTAAATGGGTCTTCAAAAAGAAGAAAGACATGGATGGCAATCCTCAGACCTATAAAGCACGTTTGGTAGCAAAAGATTATAGACAAATTCAGGGAATTGACTATGAGGAAACCTTTTCTCCAGTGGCTATGGTCAAATCTATATGAATTCTTCTTGCCATCGCAACATATTATGACTACGAGATATGGCAGATGGATGTAAAAACCGCCTTCCTTAATGGAAACTTAAATGAGGACGTTTATATGACGCAACCTGAAGGTTTTGTAGATCCAAAGAATAAGGGAAAGATTTGTAAGTTGCTCAAGTCCATTTATGGGTTGAAGCAAGCTTCAAGGAATTGGAATCAACGTTTTGAGCAAGTTGTGAAACAGTTCGGCTTTGTCAAGAACGAGGATGAACCTTGCGTTTACAAAAGGGAGGATGGGAGTAAGATAGTCTTTTTGGTGCTATATGTTGACGACATATTACTCATTGAAAACGACATCCCAAACTTGCACTAAAAAAAGGCTTGGTTAGGGGAGTGTTTCGCAATGAAAGACTTAGGCAAAGCCTCTTACATCTTGGGTATTAAGATATGGAGATATCGCACCAACCGGGTCTTGGGTTTAAGTCAGAGCACCTACATAGACAAAGTGTTGAGGAGATTCTCAATGCTTGATGCCAAGAAAGGATTCTTACCCATCCGTCATGACATAAGACTAAGCAAGACTCAGCGCCCGGTGATGACTGATGAGCTGAAAAGAATGAGTGGAATTCCATACACTTCGGCTATTGGATCCATCATGTATGCCATGATATGTACGAGACCGGACATCTCGTTTGCCTTAAGTTGTACCAGTAGGCATCAATCCAACCCCGGTGAGGAACATTGGATTGCGGTCAAGGCAATCCTCAAATACTTAAGGAGAACTAAGGACACTTTTCTTGTTTATGGGGGAAGAGAAGATGATGAACTAGTCGTCAAAGGTTTTGTTGACGCTAGTTTCCAGACGGATCTAGATGACTATAAAAGTCAGTCTGGATATGTGTTCATGTTGAATGGAGGAGTTTTTAGCTGGAAGAGCAAGAAGCAGGATTCCATCGCTGACTCTACAACAGAATCTGAGTACATCGCTGCCTCAGAAGCAGCGAAGGAGGCTGTACGGATCAGGAGCTTCCTAACTGAATTAGGCGTAATACCAAATGCGTCTGATCCAGTAAGCTTATTTTGTGACAACACAGGGGTTATTGCGCAAGCTAAAGAGCCAAGACCACATAACAGATCCAAACATGTACCCAGGAAATATCACCTGATTCGAGAAATCATCGAGAGAGGTGATGTGAAGATCACTTACATTGCAACAGATGATAACACAGCCGACCCTTTGACCAAGGCTCTTCCTCAACCTAAGCACGAAAAGCATGTGAGGTCAATGGGTATAGAATGGGGCTTAGATTGGAACTAGGGGCCAGTGGGAGATTGTAAACATTTTTGTGCCCTAGTCTAATTGTATTAGTCTGTAAATGTCTGTATATATCAATCATCATTTGCAATATATAAAATCGGCATTATATTACTTATGTGTTGAAGTAATAGATTAAGTATGATCTGATATATGACCATCAAAGTAGTAGAACCATATATCTGTACGGATCACACTTAACGGGTCCCTGGTCAAATATACTTCAATGAAGCGACCAAGTATGAGGATGATTCTTTATGGTACAGTTTATTTACCATTGGGAGGGTTCCCAGAATCAGATCATAGATATCACTCGGGTGAGTGATATTGGACGACCCGCACTGAATGGTGTTGCATAGATACAGTCATGAACACATTCAATTGCTCCTAACGTTTTCCGTAACAAGACTTCCATAACAGACAAGATTGGCACGGGGACGGATTGAATGATTGATACGAAAGGCGACCAAGGGATTTATCCCTCATACTACGGTATGAGATAGGTATCTGTTTAGGCCACTCGATAGATATTAACTGAAGGGAGAGCATGTCCATGCCAACGATACGGGGTATCAATATTCAGTAATCTCGCAGATCGAGAAACAGAGATTGATTAAATAAGAGTGATGTCTCTATGCCTTATTATCAATCTAGATACCGGGAGATTAAGGGGATAGCGACATGTACTACATGAGGTTAAATCGAATCATCGATCATCATGCGCGTCGAGTAATCATAACGTCTTACTAGAGGCCACTTATGATGGATCGGGTAAAATGAAATTTTACGCCAATCCGCCGACGATGGCATGAGCCTAAAGGGTCACACACATAGGATATGGATTTTGAGAGAAACGACGAAAGATCGGGAATTAATTCGACGCGAGGCAAGAAAGGTCGGATGATAATTGGACCCGGCACGGGCCCACATGGCCGAAACAATTGGGCTTCGGCTCATGAGGCCCATGGTGGCCGGCCCAATAGATGGCCCTCTTGTGGGTCCACACAATCATCTAACATTCTTGACAAGATGGTAATTTGCCAAGGTATGGGCAAGGTATGGGAAAGGCATGGATAAGTGGGATTTGGTTTATAAGGACACTTTATACCATGCTCCATCACCAACTCATCCATCTAATACCAAGAGAGAGGTGGAATTGTGTCATAACACATAACACACAAAACAAAAGAAGGAACTCTCTCTCTCTCTCTCCCCCTCCTTAAGCTCTCGGCTGAACCCCTCAAAAGGCTCTCAAGCTTCACACTATACTCTAGTAGGTAGTAGTGTGCAAGGATCATTCAAGATCATCCCATCCGTGTAGACTACTTTGGAGTTGAAGATCTCAAACTTTCTTCAAGTTTCGATTCGAGCAAACCGAAAGGTAACGACTTGTGATTTTGTTTTTGCCATGGGATTTAATGGTTTCACGATCTGGGATAGGTTTTGGGGTTTATATATTCTTGCTTCCGTTGCCATGATGCTCTTGGTAGCCCCAAAGTTCCTACATCATAAACTTCCATAAGATTCGGGGTAAAATCTCTACTTGCTACGTAGTCGTTATATAGTGCGCGTTTCTCCTTGTGAAGCAACATCCTTGATATTTATGCACTCCTCATTAAAGGGATAAACATTTAGATCTTGTGTCAAAACGAAATCTATTGCTTTTCTTGTGATTGTTTTCCCACTTGCTCCAATAGGTATAGTAGTAGGAATGTCTCTAACCTTAAAATTTTGACTCATTGACGTCTTTCTCTTTTCGCCAAAGGGAGGTGGCAGCCATTGTATTCCAGAATAATAATTATTGTACGAAATCATGTGCATGTTGCTAAAAGTAAAGATCACTTCAAGAGAATCACTTTTTTCTTTATCTTGTAGTACGCTTTAATAGGTATGGGAGTAAAGTCATGTTCACCCAATAAATCTGTGATTGAAACCTTCATTCCATCTCTTCTAGGGATAAAATTCTTATCCTCTAGAATCATGAATGACTCAAGAGTAGGGTCCTCTTTCGTTCTCTCATTTAATGTTTCCTTATCATCATCAAGTGATGCTAACGCCATATTAATATTGTCTTCCTTCTACTTGATGTCATTGCTTGCAATTGGATTTTGAGGCTTATGATTATCAAGATCAACAAGTTTAAGGCATGATTCCTCCTCTGCTATATTTGTATCTTCACGTGTAGCACCGTCCAATGATGTTTCTGAATTGTTATTCTCAATTATATGTCCTAAAGTAGCATTACCTTCACTTGACTCTTGAGTCGTAGACAATATCTTCATGTCGTCTTTTTTCATGATGGCTAAGATAGGAGAAAGCAACATGTTAGAGATGTTTTCAATCTTCTTTGTTGTTGAACATCGTGCCTTGCCTTCATTGGTTTTTATACTCGAGATATCCAGTCCCTTCATCTCATAATTACTAGATCTATAATGCTTTATTATTTGTTGACTCTAATCACTTTCTGTGCCTTCTTGTCCACTTCCCTATTTCCATCAACTTTTACATCGCGACTACCTATCCAACTTTGATCACGATTTTTTTTCTGAATATTTTCATTATCACCAAGATATATATCTTTATCTCGATCTCTATTCAATGTGTGATCACTTGTGTTCTTCACCTTATTAGAATCATCACTTGCATGCATGAAAACATCTATCTTGGAATCCTGGGTAGTATTAGCATGTTTTGTTTGTTCGTCCATTGGTATATGAGCATCTTCAAAAGTTACCCTGGCAGTTTCATGTGCCTTCTTCAAAACCTTGCTTCCAAGGTATGAAACATCATTTATCTCCATGCCCTCAATCAATTGTTTTCTACAAGATTCCAACTTAATTTTTGTAAGCTTAGATCTCTTAATATCAACCTTAGTATCTTCTTCAATATGTTATTAAACTTTTCCCTCATCGTTAACGTCTGGTTTGTCTTTCTTAATAGTAGGATTGGACTCTAGCAAGATTGATCGCGGGAGTAGTACAATCTTGTTATTCTTCCACCAAAATATATATGTATTGTCACGATTTCTGTAAGTAGCATTGATGTCGCAGTACCAATGTCTCCCCAACAAAACATGACAAGTATCCATAGCCTCCACGTCACATAAAATCTCATCTCTATAATATTTTCCAATTGAAAAAGGAACAAAACAAACTTCAGTTACCTTAGTCTTGACTCCTCCTTTGTTCCATTGAGTCTTGTATGGTATTATGAGTGTTTTTGTATCCAGGTTGAGTGTCTTGACCAATGCTTTGGAGACTTTATTTTCGTTCCTACGATGATTGATGATCACTTTACATACTTTATTGTTAATGGTGCATCGAGTCCGAATAATATTGTCTTTGTGTTCTCCATTCTCTACATCGGATGTCAGTGCATGAATGTTCTTCTGTTGTTGATGATGAACAAGTCGAAAGTCACATGCATGGTTGTCTTTCTCCATTCGGCTTTCGTGGTGTCGAATTCTCACCTCAGTTGTATGTGCAGGAAGCATCTGCGTCATGTTACTAAGTGAGTGTATAGTGTCATCGAGTCGTTGCACGAATCGTTCAATCCATCGTTTGTCGACGACGGGTTGGATTCTACTATTGCCATAGTTGGCCATCATGCCCGATCAAATCCGGGCTCTGATACCACTTTGGTGCAGCAGAAGAGTGCTTCGAAATGAAGCAAAGATAAAACCCTAACTTTAGGGAGGAGACGGAATAAATCTAAGTAACTCGAATTGATAATTATGATAATGATGATAATAATCTCTACACAAGCTAAGACTTATATATGACTAATTCTCCAAAAATAACTTAAACTAGTAAACCCAAAACCAAAGAACTAATCAATTCAAACTAATTAGAGTTAGGAAACCTAACTTAATAGGAAATCCTATAACTATCCAAAATCTAATACAATTAAGAATCCTAATTGGGATTGTCCTACATCAATAGTTGACTCGACACATTTCTCACATGACTACAGCTGATTAACTCTGACTAAGAGGTGCATTGAGATTTTTTTTTTCTCATAAAAATACAATCCGTTAAGTTTTCAGTTAATATTAAAGGAGAAAAGACAAAAAATACACCTGTTCATCTTTGAAATTTTCAAAAAGATGTCATAAGTACACCGATGTAATTGTAAACTCTATCACTAACAGAAGGGCCGCCTTCGTTAACTATCAGTTGCACAATATAAGTGGCATGCCTAACGACAACGTCGCTGTCTAATACGCCATCATTATTAGTGCCAACAATTTTTCGTAGGGATGGCCTATCAAGTCTGTCGTCCCTGGAAAAATTCTAACATTGTATGTATCTCTGGATCAGAAGCAATCTCCAACATGGATGGTTAATTAGTGTCTTTTATATCCTCAACAATCTAGCTCATTTTCTCTAATTATTTTGCTCAAGTAAATATATTAATGTTCATTAGTCTTGTTTGATATTCCAAAACCTAAAATTTACAACCATATCAATAGTCTTAAGTCTTGTCTTGTTTCGAATTTTAAAATCGAAGCGCTTATTTAGGGTTGGAAAATTTGTATACCATTAATCATTTTTGTCTTATCTTCTTAAGGTTAATAATCCATAACCAATTTTTGGTGGTGCTATAGAGACGCATTTGATGGATCTTGAGTCAACAATCCATAACCTTTTTTTGTGGTGCTACGTACTTGATGGATTTTGCCTGCTATTGACAGGTTGGATTTTATGTCCTTAATAGCTCTAATGTCGATGCTATTGAGGCACACTTGACAAGCTAGCTATGCGGGTGTAATGGTTTGACTGCCATCTATGGAAGATTTGAAGAAATCTTTCTAGAGCACTCGCGAGACTGGAGTGTACGCATGACCGTAAAAACGTATGTTTAAATGGTATTGCGGAACTCGCATAACTTGAAGGTGTGATATGTGTTGTGGAGTGTATCGACGGAAAGTAAAACAAGTTCAAGAAGAAATTCATTTGTTTTATAAGTATGTTGTTGCCTCATCTCACTTTATGTTAATTCAAGTCGAAAGACATTAACACTTAAATATCGATAACTTTCCCTTACCCAAGAACTTATTTCCTCAAAATATTTTGTCCACTAATAGTCCATCAAAGTACTTATTGCAAACCATATACGTGTATACCATAAAAACCATGCAAATCTTAAGCACCATACACATGCATATGGCACTACAAAATCATGCAATATATATAGCTTAGGATAAATTAAGTATATGTAGGACTAGCTAGCTAATTATATATATATTTAGTTGGTATTGGAGCCTCCTCCAATTCCAAAGGTTGAAACCCATGTCCAAGACTTGCCTTCCAGACCTTGTCAATGCTACTCATCATGCCGTATCCGCATTCGTGCTCGTTCCATCCTTCCAAGGCGTGCACGATTCCGGCAACCCGCCACGCGCTCATCACCCTTCTCGGCAGCCAATTCTGTCCACATTTTATTACATTACTCACAACTTTTAGTTTTCTATATCGTAATTAGGTAATTAATATTGTTAATGTTATTACTAACCTCACAAGCGTGCACATTTTCAAGTGACGTCGGAGTAGCCATGGCCGGAGTGTGGTGGTAGACACAATCTTTGCGCAATTTCTTTGTGGGAAATTGGGAGAAGGGAATGAATATTGTGCCTTTGGGTGCCTTTAATTGTTGCTCCTCGCTCAATCCATCGCCCACTAGCCATATCTACAATATTTCAATTTTAAAAAAAATAAGTGATTATATAAGGGACTATAATTTAAATGGTGAAATTTTATGTTGGGACTTTCATCAAGTCAAAATTCAAACATGAATAAAAATGATTCTAAGTTTACAAAACATTCTTTAAATTTTACAATGAACATATTTCATTTAAACTTAGAAAAGAAAATAAAATGAAAATTTTGTTCTTAAATCAATCACAGTAGAGTACTACTATATATTCAATCGAAGTGGACATACTCAAATTGGGTATTATCGGCTAGCTACAACACACCTAGCTGACTAAACAATATTGGAGTCGTCGGTTAGGTGAGTTGTAGCAGACAATAAAGTGGGTGTTAAAGGATAGGTATAATTATGCTCGACTAGACATAGTCATGTGCGTCGGGGGTAGAAAGTCAGTGGTCAACCCGTTTCAGGTCAACGGTCAACGTGAGTTTCATAGTTGACGGGCTGACCAATGCTCGTCGACTAGATACTCTGCATTGCTCATTTTTTTTACCATAACAATTAAAAATTGACCAGCAACGATAATATGTAATAGCCACAACACAATGGTCGTCGACTATGACAATTTGGAAAGTTTATCAAATAATGAACAACATTAACCTAGTGCAAGTATATAAGACAATATTATCAAACATTTGATACTTGAAAAAATAGATTACCTTTTGGGAAAAGGTTTTGGAAAGAACCAAATTACCCTCAAACAAGCCATTAAAAGATCTCTTAATCTTCTCGTATTCGTCCTCTTGCATTGTAGTCACCTGAAGACATTAACCAAAGAAAAGCACAGAAATTAATATATGATTAATCGGTAGTTACCTATTGTGATCAATGGATGTTAGACACGTCAGATATGATGATATTAGTACCAATATCTAATTCATAATTGACCAGCCGTCAAAAACAAATTTAATTAAATTCCAGTTTATGAATTGGGGTTTAATATTAATAGACATCTATTTTGATAATTCAACGGAGGAGATAAATTCTTAGTTACTGTCATAAAAGTAATTTTCAGTCGAGCAATCAAATTTCAAATGTTTTTTAATCTGTACATTCCATCTTTAGAGAGGGGCATAGATTTTAAGTCGACGCCAATTCCAATTCTCTACATATTATACTAGAATATTGTCTCGGATCTTTTTTTAGAATATTTATCAGCTATTGTATAGGTACTGACGTAGGCCAAGTACTCTGCTATTTTGTGTTTTAGGATTTATGCTCTATAGTGCTCATACTCATTTCTCTCTAAATATTCGACTTTATAAAAAATCTTTTTAAATAGACTACCTAGGAATCTGTACTCTTTAACTTTTTATTTTATAGGGCCATTTTCTTGTACAATACGTATTACTTAATTACATATATATTATTAGTGTTAATTACCTGAACACCCCTTTGGCACAGAGCAAAGACAAGGGCAAAAGCAACCTTGGTGAGGTGACCTCTTAGGACAACTTGGGTTGTGTCTTTGGGAATGCTATTGAGCACAACGGCAACGGCTAGGCTGCTTCCATCTACCACCTTCACTTTCAACTCCGGATGCTTCCTCACATATAGCCCTCCATATTTGTTCAACTCATCTCCCTGCATCACCCAACATTCCATGTATATATTCGTTACAACGGTGAGCGCGCGAATCAAAAATAATCAATGATAAAAAGAGATAATACATCCAAAACATTTAGTCGATTGACGAAATAAAGTAGAGACACTTGCCTGGTTCAGGAGCCCTAGACTCAAAATCCTAATGCCCTTGACATCTGCATCTAGTATTGCTTTCTCGATCAACTCGTTGATTGATTGGTTTTGCCATTGCAAGAAGTACTGTAATTATGTAAAGAATGGTCAAGATAAACTTTAACGTTAAAAAGCATCAAAGTTTTAGACCATTATGAAGACAGTTGTGTGTAACAGAATCTGATAACATAATCTTACTTGAAAACTGAACTTGGGGACGGCCCATGTTTGCAATTTAAGCTTGTCATCGAGTTGTTGCCTCTCAACGACAAATGTTTGACCGTAAATCCAAGTTAGCATCATGAAAAAAAGAGTGAAAGGCCACGTCAACCACATATACCACGACGAAGACGTGTAGGGCTTCGAAGCGAGAGAGGCGAAGCCAAATCCTAAATGGTAGATTGAATCAGGGGTCGTGAGATGTGTCAAGTAAACAACATCGGCTTGCTCTTCGATTCTTTTTAATGAAGTTTCATACAATTCATCGGTCGATTTATCCATGGTGCCATAGATGTAGTCGTAGAAGGGCATGAACAAACTATAATTTGTCCTAAATTGAGTGTGGTGCAAGGAATGATACCTGTAAACCGCAATATGTTAGTTTTGAAACTAAACCAATTATTCATGTTGTAATTTAACTATACACTATTGTTTGAGAAAATAATATCACAGTTGAACTCGAGTTCAACTGCTTAACCAATTTGTCAAATACTCATATTTTTCATGTTTAAATTTTCTTTGAACTTCAAATGGAAAATACATAAGTAATAGACTGCTTAATATAAAATTAGGGTTGGCTTGGAAATAGATATACTTACGAAGGAGTGTACAAGAGGTATTTGAGAGGAGGAAATATGGAGAAGAACCATTTGGGAATGAGCTCAAAATTGCAATGCCCCATGTTGTTCATCAAATCAATGTATGTTAGATAGCCGAAGAATGCGGCGATCGACGCAGTTCCATTGAAAATCATCGTCAATAATGGTATTGCAAAGAGCAAGAAGTATCCTATGTGTTCTGCGAATGGATGAATCACAGCTGCAATGCCCAAGTAATTTGAAAGAAATTTAACAACATTATATCAAATATTTGTAACATTGGTTTTGAATAAACACATATTTGTAACATAATTAATAGAGTTTGCGATTTTCTTTTATTAAAGAATCCCTATTAATATTAATACACGTTTTATTATGGACCCGATAGGCCAAATCCCATTTTACATCTATGGTCTCTTTCAATTATATTGTGTCAATATTTGCCTTTTAGGAGTCACGAATCGTTTTAGTTTTTATGCAAATAATGAATTGTAAAACTGTTTAAATTTTATCATAAACGACCAAACGAAGCTGTATTGGATCGAAAAAAATCGAACCGAATGTAAAATCGAAACAACACGGTTGGATTATAGACTACGCTAAAATTGGATCAATTTTGTTTGATTTTAAAAAAGTGAAATCGGTATAAACACAACCTGAACTCAAAACATGTTGAATTGGACACCTGTTCTAGGCCTTCGATTTTTATGAATTGGGATTAAAAATTTTAGACCAACAAAAGTTGTTTAAAAAGAGCCGTAACATGCTCAAAACTAAAAAAAAACTTAACATAAATTAATTTGAGCCAAACTCAAAACAATTTTAATGTATCTCGAGTTGGGTTTTTGTGAACAAATGTCATATGTACCTGATATATGACAGGTCGAAAAAAACTATGAATAATCAGATCCTCTTCGAGGATGGAAGCAGAAAAGTCCGCCCCTTTACTATTCCTATGATTATTTTGTAATATTCTACTAAATGTATAGTAAATACAGTATATGTACTTGTTTAAATTAGAGAAGTTCAGTCACGCATTAATTGTACCAAACTCTTAAAATTGTACAGTACATATTATATGATGCATATATGACCGCCCGTTTTGTTAGGTGAGACATTAATCATACGGACAAGAAAACTCAAACCTTAAAAAAAACCACATGGTAGCTAGCAATCATTGTCTCTTAAACCCCTCGAAATCAAGAACAAATTGGGGAACAAATTAAATCAATTATTATATTAATTGAGAGACTCACAAGTAATGGGTTCGGTGACGATTGAAGAGTGGTGATGAGAATGGTATCGAGAGTATAGGTAATGGTGGTGAAGAGCTCTGTGGAACCAATAGTACAAGAACTCCACAGCTCCCATATGCAACAACGTTGTTATCACCACACCGTCTGTTCTCCACAACGGCAAGTGACTCGCCGCCGGTACCATATAGTTGAATAAGTAAAATATTAGCCCGTTGAATATTATCTGATCGTCCCTGCACAAAAATATCCGCCCGTCCCACATAAGTTAAGATTATTATTAACATATAATTTATTTGATTATATACCCACAAGAAATTTATTAAAAGACCTAACTGGCGCAGTAGTTTAGCGTGGCCTGACAATCCCCGTTAGGTGCTTTCTAGAAATGAGGTGGGGTTGTAGTTGAAGAATAATGATATAAATGTCTTTTATTTTCCCAATTCACTAAAACGACCCATATCAAAATATTACTTGAAATTTTATGTGTTATTTTAAATGAAATTTTATATGCATATATAATAATATTTTTAATCAAAAGATTTTCTGTGGGAAAGTCATCAAAAGCCAACGCATCACGTGGAGAGTTTATGACTTTTTAGTTTTAAAGTATAGATGTGATGCTTGCAGACTAATAATCCCTAAATTCTTTAAGAAACATGTGACATTTATAACAATGGGATGACAAAATAATTTCAAAAAATGTTTACTTGAGATTTATTTATTCTTTAATTTTTAATAAATTTTTGTACCCTCTTTAGATAAATTTTGAATCCGCAATCCAATTCAAACATTTGGTTACGATGAATACAAGATTGGTCAGATAAATAATTTCATCAATTTTCGGCAAGATTTATATATATAAAGTCGTGTGTATATATACCAGTTTCGTTCGCGGTCAACTTGGTCGAATTCAATGCCTTTGTCGACGATCCTGTTATTTCCCTTGGCGTTGCGGTGTCGGGAGAGGCTGATCCAGAGCTGGTTGTGAAGCATTCTCCAAATCATAATTGGGAAAATGAGGAAGTTGGCAATGTCTCTCTTGCCTCCAACATCGACCACCAACCATTTGTACATGCTGTGAGCCACCCATGGAGCCAACACCACATACTGATCCAACCAAATTAATTAAACCCATCAAACACACCAATTCATTTGAAACACTTTGTGTCCTAATTAATTTATCTGTTTTTCAATTTGAACTAATCTAAACCTAATTAACAAAATTTAAAAAGAATAATAGATTATTTCAAGCTAACCTAATAATATGAAAACTTTTTTGTTAACATGTGTTATATCTGGTCCAGTCCGGTTTGATTCAGGTCGATTTGCCCATGAGCCGGAGTAGATCAACCCAAAAATCAGCCTATTCACTTACAATTTATTATCGTATTAAACTTGTTAACCGAACCACAACTCATTATTTGAGTCATAAAATCTTTATATATACATATATATAAGTTCTTCTCAATATATATATTCCAAAGGAAGTAATAAAAATTAGCCGACACAGCTCTCTCCAAATATATATATATGAACTACAAGTACACAAAATTATGGAAGGATTCATAATACTTAATCACCAGAGTCAAAACAAATCGATGTGGGACGTATCGTTAATTAGTATTAATTATGTACGATAGAACAACATATAATATATTAGTCATTAAGCAGTTGAAAATGAACACGTGCAATGATATAAACTAAGTTGTGTGTCTGAAAATGAAATGGTGACAACAAACCTTATAGTTCCCGAGAGGCGTCCACGGCCAATCCGTGAGGATTCCTGGTTTTGTAGCCATTCTTGATCTTTCTCTCTCTTTTTTCTTTGTAATGCACCAAATGAGTTCAAGAACTATACGGCTTTATATAATGTTTTTTCTATTTTCAAAATATTACTAAAACACAAACTCACAATTAATATAAGTGACGATATACGAAAACGGCAATGGCTTAAAGGCTTAATTCGTTAGGTGCGTGTCGTGTTGTTGAAATGTGGAGTTTGTATTAATTGTAGCATTCATGCGACTCAACCACTTACTTTTCTACCATCTATTTATGCTCAGACCTAACAAATCGTTTTCATATTTGTTTGTTTGTTTGTTTTTTCACCTAATTCATGCTGTCCGACTTTTGTAGGTAATCGGTGCCGCGATTTATGGTTTCATTAAGCTCATGTTTTCTATGTTTCATTGTTAATATTAATTATCTCTTTAATTTGTGGATTCATTTCACATGAACTTTTGCACACTAACAACCAAATTCACATGATTTTACTTCCAATTCATCGATTTGAGTTGATTAATCTCTTAAATATTAAGTAGATTTCATTTTTTAAATAGTAGTCAGGGTGAGACTATATAATCTCACGTCTGAAGATAATGAACTTCTATTATTATTAATTTTATAGCTGAGAACAGACCAACTACCAAGTGTAAAACTTTAATTGATTCTTCAAGTATTATCAGTTAAAACTTTTATTTTATTTGGAGATCCATATGTATAATCCATTTTACATGGTATTTGGGGAGTTCTTGTGCTTCTTCGGAGGGACTGGCCTCCCTATAGCTTAGTAAATGTTTTTTTTAACTTTTGTTGAATATAAACATTATAATTAATTTTTAACAATATGAATTGAAGTGAATATAAACCGTGATTTTTGAAATTTTGATCAGGTAGTTGTGCAAGATGCCACACACAATGTTATGTATGAAACTATAACACCGTGTATGACTTCTTGTGTAGATAACGCAGGACAGCAAATATAAAGCTTAATAAACAATGACACAGCAGATTGTTTACCCAGTTCGGTGCAACGTCACCTACGTCTGGGGGCTCTCAGGCTAGTGGAAAGGTTTCACTTATCAGTAATTCGTTAGAACATACAAGTACCTATGATCATCCCTAAATATATACTTTATGCTACTTATTACAGTGCAACCTATCTCAGGGTCTCCCCCTGAATCCAAGACTCCGTCTGGATTCCACTCTTCGAGCAATCGCCTTGCTCTGTCGGTTCAAGTCGTCGTTGAACGTTGTGGTTGCGTGCAGTCTTCACTCACGCGATCAGTAAACCCTCAATCACCTAACTCTCAATAGTTATGGTGATACACAATATCCTTAGCACAATCTGCAACCTCTCAGCCCGCAAACCTTCACGTCTAAGAGCTTTGCAAATTATTGCTAGGAAACAAAATAAGAGAACCACACGATTGCTAAGGGAGTAGCCTAAGCTTTTATAGCAATCGAGCATGAGTATTAACCCTAATGGGTTTCCTCTTAACCACCGTCTTTCTTCTTTCCAGAATCGGAGACGTTCTGGAACTTCTCATATTTCCTAAACGTATTCGTACTTTCTGCAGAACATGGACTTTCCTGATTTCCGTCGATCAAGATGTTTGTCAAGATGTCGTCAATAATGTCACACAGGATGTCGCATATGATGCTTCGACATTCTTTATGACATTTTCTCTAGTTTCTTAAAAACAAACCAATCACCAAAAACGTCGTAACTACAATTTTTATAATCAAGTAAACTTAAAGTGTCCTTCAAGAGTTCACCAATGATTTGAAATTTGTATTTCGCAAGGATATCGTGCAAACAAATCTCATTGAATAAATGTAAAGGGCTTTCAGCTAAATTAAGAAATGTAATTGTTTAAAAGGAGAAAAGTAAATTTAAAAATCATAAATACAAATATATAAATTTACTTTGGATGTATATTAATATAGTATAGTTTTCATAATAAAAGTGTATAATTATCAGATTTTTCATTAGTGATTGCGCACATTTGGTGAGTGCACCGTTACAAATGTAGTTTATAACGTCGCACGCTCAATGTGCGCCATCACAAAAAACAGTGATGGTGCACAATAATCGTGTGCCGTCAACAAAACAGTAACAGCGTACGATAAGTTGTATGTCGTTAGTAATTTCACTTTATAACATGTCAAATGGATTATACATATAGATCTCGTTATAATTGTATGTCGTTAGTAATTTCACTTTACAAAAATCTTGACTGTTGACCAAAACTTTACCATTAGGCATAAACGGTCGGAAATCGAGCCGTTGGTGTTACTGTTAGTTTGTAACGGCGCACATAGGGTTGTGCGCCGTTACAGAGTAATTATGTAACTTTACCGTTAGGCGTAAACGGTCGGAAATCGAGCTGTTGGTGTTACTATTAGTTTGTAACGGCGCACATAGGGTTGTGCGTCGTTACAGAGTAATTTTGTAACGGTGCACTCCTATATGTGTGCTGTTACAAATAAAATCTATAAATGCTGGCGGCACCTCCTACAGAACCTCCACTTTTCCCTCCCACACGGTTTTCTCCCGACAAGGGTATTTTCGTAATTTTGGTGAAAGTTTCTAGACTATTTTCTAATTTTCCGAGTACCCTATATTAAGTCTCCCCCACAAATACTAGCTTTCATATAATCTCTCTCTATATTAGCTGGTGGATTCGGAATTGCGGGAGTTAGAAGGTATGTACATTTTGAAATAATGTATTTAAATTAAAATATTTTAGTTCATGTGATTTAATTTACAGATATGATGTATATTATTATTTTTGTTAGTAATTTATTGA
Source organism: Geranium rotundifolium (assembly GCA_963920655.1). Classification (NCBI taxonomy): domain Eukaryota; kingdom Viridiplantae; phylum Streptophyta; class Magnoliopsida; order Geraniales; family Geraniaceae; genus Geranium; species Geranium rotundifolium. The sequence goes on from OY987319.1 coordinate 31,073,795, forward strand.
TATAATAATTTATGTCATTAATAATAATTTATATATATATATATATATATATATATATATATATATATATATTACATAGAATGGATCAGCGATGGATAGGATCCGTAAAAATGAGTGAGAAATGGATGTGCGGACTAAATAGTTTTGTAAAATTTGCGAATCAAAACGCTCCAAGAGATGGCGTGGGACGTTTCAAGCGTCCATGCACGAGGTGTTGTAATTCAACTTTGCAGGATATGGACACCATTTGTAATCATATACTGAAGAAATGTTTCCTTAGATCGTATAATGTGTGATTCCATCACGGCGAAACCGAATAAGCTAGTTCGAGTGGCAATTGGGATATTAGTATAAAGCCAACATCGGGGAATTAGCGTTGTTTGACGTCGGACAACAATCCAATGTTCGTTGATCCTGTGCAGCAGTTCGTGGACGTTGTTCATGTGCCGCAGTTCGTGGATGATGTAGACTTAACTAGAGATGTAAGGGTTAACGAGGATGAGGACGAGGACGAGGAAGAAGAGAACATTAATATAATAACCAAAGTTGAGGAAGGAGTCATTAAGGCAACCATGACGGCATACAACCGGTTGGTGACGGAGTTGCAAAAGCCGTTGTACGAAACGACGTGCGTCGTGACTAGAGAGGACACTTCTTTAGCGGCCATGTTAAGGATGTTGTCCATCAAACAGAGCACCATGATGTCTGACGCGACTTTTAGCAAGGTCGTCAAAGATTATTGTCGTACGTTACCCCAACCTAATACGTATCCATCTAGCTACGCAACGGCAAAGCAGAAGATGAAGGCTATTGAAATGCCACACATGAAATATGATGCATGTCTGTACGGGTGCAATTTGTACTACGGAACACAATCGCAACTCCAGACATGTGGTATCTATGGAGAAGCACGATACGCTTACACGGGGAAAAATTAGTTCCGAAGAAGATGTTGTGGTACTTCCCATTGACTCATTGACTTCAACGTTTATATCTTGCCCCAGAGACGGCTGAGTGGATACGATGACACGGGTGTTAGAGTTGTACCCTAGTCCAATATAAAAGTGACCTACTTATGTAATGTCTTATCATCTTTACGAACAAATAAATCAGCTGCTTATTACTAATGTGTTGTAGTAATATATAAGATGTAATTTGATATGTATCATTATGTGTGTAATCACTAATAGTAGAATTGCATATCAGAGATAATCACATTTAATGTGTCCCTGATCAGTCAAGCTTCATTAAGAAGCGATCAATATGAGGTTAAATCGAATCATCGATATTCACGCACGTTGGGTAATCATAATTTTTTTTCTAGAGGCCACTTATGATGGAAATGGAAAAATGATAATTTTGTCAGTCTGTCAACGGGTCGTGAGCCTAGAGGGTCACACATTTTAAGAAAAGTATAGCAAAAGGGGACTTGGAAAAGTCAGTTTATGAAGAATATGAGAATCGGAAAATTCGCAATTTGATTCAATTAAATCAGGAACGAATTAGATAAACCAGTAATCGGTTTAAAGTAATTGGGACGGTCTAGTTAAGCCATTTCATTATTACACAATTTAAATGGGTTTAATGAATGGATTAAGCTAAGTGGGCTTTAAGCCCGTTCTTATTATAATTATAATTATAATTATAATTAAAATAAGAAGATAATTAGAATCTGGAAAAGGGAAAGATAATTACAAAATCAAATATTTGATTTACGTAATAATCCCATAATTCCAACCCTAATTTTCAGCTCTCTCTCCTCCCACTATGGCCGATTCTCTCTCTCTCTTGTTCTTCATTATTTTGCTTATTCTCAAAAACTTACTAGCAATCGGTTTTTGTAGAAATCTTGTTAAAAGGTGATTTGCTTGTGTGGATATAACTAGAGTTCATAAAACTAAGTTTTGTGATTGTTGGATTCGACTTTACAAGGTAAAATTCCATATTTTATTATATTTAATATGCTGAAATTTTTCACATGATGATCCGTTCATAGCTTGCACATGATCCATGGTTAATTGCTTCCGCTATTGCATGAAATTTATTGATTTGGATCCCATGGATTCTTTCAACGGGGAACGGGAGAATAAGGACAGTGACATATTAGTACACCCATCGGACGGTGCTGATTGGATTAAGTTTCAAAAGAAATACCCGGTAATTTCTGGCGAAATCCGCAATGTGTGGTTGGTACTGTCATCCGACGAGTTGTCACCATATGGGCCTAATGCGCTGAGTTACAGTTTGTGGCCTGTAATCGCGAATCCGTTGAATTTTCCCCCTTGATGGTTATGCGAAAGGAGTATAACATCCTCACCATGTTGGTTTCCGGTCCAAAATCATCTGGGAAATGTTGAATAACTTCATGCGTCCGCTGATTTACGAGTTGAACCATCTGTGGGAGCACGGAGCTGTCACGTGGGATGGTTCTAAGACACAGACTTTTATAATGCGGGCTGTTGTGATGTGGACAATAAGTGACTTCCCAGGTTTTGAAATGTAGGGTGGCATCTAGACTAAAGGCTACAAGCCTTGCCCTTTATTCTTGGACGCGATCAATTCTTCATGCAGTAAGTCAAGAATCTCTTACAAAGGTGTTCGTAGTTTCTTGCCAGAAAACCACCACTGCAATTTGAGGCAGAGGCCTTTAATGGTCAAATAGAGACGCGCTCAAGGCCTAAAAGACATTCAGGAGCTGCCGTACTCAAAGCAATTCTACGTTATAAATATCCACTGTCTAGTCCGCATCGAAAGTTCAGTAAACGAAAAGGTGGTGATGGTTCTATATGTTGGTCTCATAAAAGCATATTCAGAGAGCTCCCTTATTGAAAAACTCATCAAGTCAGACATGCCTTGGATTTGATGCATATAGAGAAGAACGTATGCGACAACGTCATAGGTATAGTTCTTGGAATTGCAGGAAAGACTAAGGATGGCGTGAAAGCCAGGAGAACTTACGAGAAACAGAACGTCTGGCAAGACCAGTGGTTGCAAGACGGGGAGCTCCCAAATGCACCTTATGGCGTGACGGATCATGAACGGACGGAAGTACTGGAGCATATCCGAGCAGTTAAGTTTCCCTATGGATATGTGTGAAGTCTAAAATGTAAGGTGAATCCCGATGAGAAAAAGTTTCTCAGATTAAAGACCCACGATTGTCACGTATTGATGCAGTGTATCTTCCCCTTTATCATTCAGAAGTACATTCTGCCTCATGTGGCAGAGCATTAGCGAAACTGGGTAAGGCGTTCCAGTTGTTGTGCACGAGAGAGCCAAGGAAAAAAGCGCTGAAAAAGTTGGGGGAAGATATAGTGGTTCTAGTTTGTAAGTTGGAAATTAGTTTCCCTCCTTCATTATGTACAATTGTGGTTCACCTTCTACTTCACCTTCCGGATCAAATTCTACCAGGACCGACCCAGTCCATTCCACATGGATATTTCCAATTGAACGCTATGTTCCTTGACTGACAACCGGAATTATAAGATCCGATGTTACAAATATCATTGAATCTAACATGGACACATAATTACCATTGTAGGCAACTTGGTGTATACAAGAAAAGTGTGCGCAACCCGCGGTATCCGGAAGGTTGTATAGCGCCACAATACTTGATGCACGAGTCGGTCACATTCACTTAGATGTACCTAAACCACGCCACTTCAGCCAGTGAAACATTGATCAATGCAGCTCTAGGTTTCAACTTATCAGTTGTTTCCCCACACGTGGAAGTGAAGGGTGTGGTGTGAGTTGAGAAATTGAGCGCATCCGAGATGTTATGGGAAAATTGTACAGTTATTGAGAATTGTGTCGAAGCAGATGCATTCGTATTGTCACATCTAGTAGGGTTCAAACAAGTACACCCTACGAAATCTCTGCAAGACCGAGTGATGTCCTTTGTCTTCGACTAGCGCCGTATTGTGCGTAGTAGACATTTATTACGTGTTTAGTCTTTCCATTTTTTTACTTGATCTAATATCACACCACGTATGCAGATGATTGCCAGAGGGATGCAACGAGAGTTGGTAATAGTGTCTAGAGGACCTCGTTTGTCGGCTATTTATTCGTAGTGTACTGTTAACGGCGTCAAATTTTTGACCTTGAGAATCGACGAGGTCAGGAGAAATCAAAATTCAGGGATCATGATTGAAGCAAACGACGTATGTTACTACGGTGTTCTTATGGAAGTATGTGTCCTTACCTACTCTGAAAGCATGCTAGTCGTTCTATTCAAGTGTCGATGGTACGATGAACGGACCGTGAGGAAGGACGCAAATGAGTTTATTTCGGGCAACACATCCACAGATCGTCACAAAAAAAACCCGATTTGACTTGCTTTAATGGAAAACAAGTATACTACATCGACGACCCTAAATCTGATTCGTGGAAGGTTGTCAACTTCGTGTCTCATAGGGGTCACTACAAACCGAGCACGTTAGCCCGTGCCGAGGAGGACTAGCCGGACTTCGAAGTCGATAAAAGAAGATCGAATTGACATCGTCAAACCTGGTGGTATCACTTTCCACCTAAGATACCTATACCATAATCCAATGCGTGCACGAGCAAATCGAATCGAGCGACGAGGACAACAAAGAAAACGAAGATGAAGATGAAGATGAAGAAAACGATAATACTAATATGGAAGGGCGTGAAGAATATGATTCTGCCAACTCTCATTAAAATATGTATATGTATATGTATGTTTGATCGAATTATAAATAAAATGATGTGATTTCATTAAAAATAAACTATTATATGGTATATGGGTAATTTGGCCATTTTCGACAAAATTATGGTTAAGTTTAGTCATGTATGACCTATAAGGGTAATTTCATCATTTATGTCCGAATGATAGTTAATTTAGCCATTTATGACCTCTTAACCAGATTGTTGACCTTCGTTTGACATCGAGTCATTGTTTTGGATCGAGGTTCATACATTATAAGGATTGTTTGAAATTTTGGAATCTGAAGTAACAAGCCATTGCGCTCAAAACGGTATAGTTAAATTCACGATCGGGCATACGAGAATAAAATAATAATTTTATTTTCATTTGTAACGGCACACATGGGCTTGTGCGCCATTACTAAATTATTAGTAACGGCGCACACCGTCCAAAGTGCGCCGTTACAAATGGTCAACTTTGAAGTCAACAGAGTTGACTTTCCCTTGACCAGTTTTGATCGAGGTTGATACTTTATCAGAATTGTCTAAATTTTTTGCACATGAAGTAACAAAACATTGCACTCCTATCCGTACGGTTGGATCCAAACATGTTTTCCAACATTATTGACTTTCGTTGAAACGTGAGTATAGTTTATAAGAAGGTAAACTCTAACATATACTCTAAACACATTGATCATCAAACGTTCAATGAAGTAATAAATATTTTTTAAATCTAAACCGTTAAATCTGTGGTAAACAACATTTATATGGTATAATACGAATTTAAGGAAAATTAAACCACCGGAACACGGCTTATCATTCACGATCTTACCGACATGAATATGTTAATTTTAATATTTTAGGGTTTGTATTTGTAACGGCGCACTTTAGGTATGTGCGCCGTTACTAATTTGCCGGGAAACGAAAATTTTTTGAAAATTCAATTTTCGCGAGTAAATTTCGTGGAAAATTAAACTTCCCGTGACATTTTAGTGTAATGGCGCACAATAGAGTATGCAATTACAAAATAGTTTATAACGGCGTACATTGGAGAGTGCGTCGTCACAAAATGAGTAGACCGTTTGCAAAATATGACCGTTAGAACCATTACGGTCGGAAATCTGACCGTTAGGTTATTGTCACATTTGTAACGGCGCACTTTGGTAACGTGCGCCGTTACTAATTTCTTTGTATCGACGCACGTTGCCAAAGTACGCCATCACAAAATGAATTATAAATTAACCCGATACCCTTCTTATCTTCTTCTTTTCTGCCTAAACTCACTGCCTTCCTTCCCTGCCTCTTCCCGTCACCACTATTCGCCGCCCGTCGTAACCGCACGTCACCGCAGCACATCGCCACCGTCTTTTGTCCTCTCTTTCAAAATAAGGTATGTAATTGTAATTAGTTGTAGGTTTAGGTTTTATGATTTTTTTTTCAAAAAATATATGAATTGCATGTTGAAATTAGTTATGGGTTTTATAAAATTAGGTTTTAGTTTTTGATTCACATGTTAGGGCTGTATGTTTTATGCAATTTTAACATGTTAAGGTATTAGTTTTATGAATTTAACATGTTAGGGTGTTAGTTTTCTAATTTTATGTTTTGATTTACAGTCATTTACATGTTAGATTTTATGAATTTGATTTGGAATTTATTACATGAATTTGTATTGAATTTTTGGAATTTAGTATTTGTATGGAATTTATTACATGAATTTTTATTACAAAATACCCCTAAGGGGTATTTTCAGAATTATCAAAAAATACCCCTTAGGAATATTTTCAAAATTATCAAAAATTACCCCTAGGAGTATTTTTGGAATTTTTAAAAATAACACCCCATAGGGGTATTTTCAGAATTATTAAAATAAACCCTTAAGGGTATTTTTGGAATTTTTAAAAATACCCCTAAAGGTATTTTCAGAATTATTAAAAAATACCCCTAGAAAACCGTCTCCCTTGTACTAACAGTACTTCCGAATTATTCCAAATATAGATAACGGACCCGAACCCAAAACCTAAGGCTGCAAAGGTTAGGGCACCTAGGCGATCTCTTATGGACGCTAGTTTTTCAGTCTTGCATAGGCACCGAATACTCCGAATGATGACATGTACACTCCATCACCACAACCGCAGCCGACTTAGCCAACTCATCCTGGCCAGGAAGATTTAGGATGGACTTACGAAGTGTCGGGCCAGGGGCAGAGTTTCATGTAGATGCTCGGATAAGTCTCGAGAGCCTCAACTGCCGGAGGTGGCAGTTCAACGGATGTCGAGTTGTCGTTCAATCAGTGGGGCCTTCTACTTCTTGATGCCCCAGAGTTTTCGGCATACAAGCTCTACTTCGACTCTAAAGTCGAAGATGACTGCCTGGAGACCAGAAGTTGGGTGCAAAGGGCCTTGAAGAAGCAAAAAGTCAACATATACATAAAAAATTAGGAGAAAGCGGTCGAGAAAAAACAGTTATCAGTCTGTTCCTTTGACTTGGGTAGACGGAGAACCGTACACCCAATTTCATAGAGACTGCGACCCATTTGATGTACGAATGTTAGTCTTCATTGTAGGCAAGTTTGCACGAGAATGAGACGCTTCGTACCAGACCTGGGTCGATCTTCCAACGACCAAGTATCCGAAATTTTGGAAGAGCTTTTGGGTATTTTTGAAATTTAATCTGAATATATTAAGTTTCAAATTACGTATATTAAAAATGAACTAAATATTTTATAATTGCATCGCTTGTATCAAGTGGATGATACTTCGGTCGAGTTGAAGACGTGGATTCGAGAAGTAGCCGTATAAGCTTAAAAGGAGCATAAATCCAACATAAAACGCATGTATAAATTATACGTTGACCCTAACCAGCTAAATCACAATGGAATTCTCAATATATTCAAAAGGAAGAAGTCCCATTGGCGGTGAATCGTTCAACACTTTGACGACAACGAAGTATTTTCACAATTGTTATTTTTTAATTTAAGTTTCTTTTAAAGATTCGGGGTAGAATGTAATATCAATTTGTTTTCAAGAACGTGTTGGATCTCCAATGAAAAATATTCGAGACAGCGAGAAACAAATTGAACCACCGTACGGGCTCAGTACCTTTCCGAAAAGTTTGGCAGAGGATAGAGTCGGACGTCATCGTATAGATCTCCAAGAAGTTGGAGGCCTGGCTCAAGGCTCACCGGAAGCTTCTTGTCCCGGATGCTGGCAGTGATCAGGTGCAGGAGGAGCAGGAAGATGAGGATCCGAAACGCGTAAGTTAAATTTTATTAATTAATTAACGTTATTTTAAAATTTTAATATATGTTATTAATTAATTTTTAATTTTATTTACAAATTTTCATTACCCAAGTGCTTCAAGACTAGAAGTTGAACCCGACAAACATCGACGAAAATGGTCATCTGAAAAAGATGACCGACGCTGAAGAGGCTAGTTTATGAGACAAGTTGCCCAACACGTCAGAGATGTCAAGGCCGCCAAACAAAACATCATCACACCATCCCGGAGACGACACATCCGGAATCGTAAGGGTAATTACCAGGCATCGCCGAAACAAAAAAGACGTTCGAACTCCTCCAGTGCTGCTGTGGAGATTACGGAGCTTCAGAATGAGGTCCAGACTCAAGGAAAGGTTATTGACACTCAAGCCGAGCAAATTACAGAGCTCCGGACTGAGCTCCAGACTCAAAGCTCACAAAACCTGAATATGATGTAGTACTTCCACGAACAACTGTGGGATGTTAAACCAAATATCCCTCCATTTGACCCGTATATGTTTAGAGTCCTAGCCCGTCATCATAGTTTCCAAATGTAATAATAATATTTTATTCAAACACTTTTAATTATGAATTATAATAATATTTATTAAATTATAATTTTAGAAATTTGAATATTGATTTTAAAACTATGATATCTCATTTTTAACGACGCCCGTCATCATATTAAATTGTATCTCATTTAAATAAACAATGTCTCATTTTTATTATTTTAAATATCATTTGTAACGACGAACATTACACCTGCGTCGTTACAATTCTAACGGCGCACGTGCCCTGTACGCCATTACCATAGTAACGATGCACGTGCCATGTACGTCGTTACCATAGTAACGACACACGTGTCATGTACGCCGTTACAGTAGTAACCGCGCACTTCCCTTGTACGCCGTTAGACGAGTAAGGCGCACGTGTGATGTGCATCGTCACAAATTTGCCGTCACTGTTCCTTAACTGACGGCGGCGTTTACTTTTGACGGCGCACGTTGTTTGTGCGCCGTCACTATTTGTAACGGCGCGTTTGTAACGACGCACGGTAAAACGGCCGCTTGTGCACCGTTACAATTTGTAACGACGCACAAAATTCTTGTAACCGTTACTAATTGAAAAAACTGTTAGTGGATATAATAAATATATAATCAATTAAACTATATATGATTCAGTTCATATGTTTTGAAGTATTATGCTAAAGACTAACTTGTTATTAAATTATCTAAACTTCAAGCGCGAATTCGACTAAATCTCGACTATAACAAATCTAAATCAAATACTTAATTTTTAAAACCCGACCATTTTGTTAAAATTTGACTCAGAAGCTTAGTAAGTCTTGAAAGATTCAGCCTGACGATTATAATGGATTTGAACAAAATAATTAATGAAATGGGCTTAAATTGGCTGACCATGGTAAGCACAAATAGTTTGGAAGACTTGAGTATTAAAGATTCGTGATTCCCACGTTGAATGCAAGTTTGATCGACGAAGATGGTCTAATTCCTTATGTAGAGAGTTTACAAGGTATCTCCATTCCTATGAAGTTGAGGTTGTGACACTACATGATGCTAGTTGGTTCGAGTTGATTGGTGTTCGGGGATATTATGGAATTTTGTTTAAATCGTTTTGCAGTGAGATCACGTGATTTCTGCATCCATATATGGTGGAGGTCGTGGCTCTGCATGATGCTAAACATGTCGAGTCGAACATCTTTGGAGGTACCTTTAGCGGAAGTCGTTCGTGTAATTTCGTGGCTCATAAATTAGTCAAGTACGTTTTAACTAACAGTAACTGGGATCACAGTGCATGGTATGTTTCACCATATGTTGTTTCAGCTATCTGGTGTAATGCTGGGTCAGTTGCTTTATGAATATACGTGTTCCCCTAAAAAAGAGTTTGACCCTTTCAATAAAGGTGTCACCCCTCCCCTCAGTCTTTTAGAAATTTTTTGATTTCACCCATCCCGCTCCTCTTTCCTTAGATATCATTATTTACAAATTAACCTTTTCACAATTTACTTTTGACTGCCTTTTCAAAAATTATATACCAATCATAACATATTGGTTGAAGTTGAACCACATAAATTATTGTTTAAACCACATAAGTTATTATTAGAGTAATATAAATGGTCGAGCCTATTTACATGGAGTAAAATGACATTTAACATTTTAAATTACACAGCTAACGTCCACATATATGATTGATGATACTCATATCAACGTCACCCATGTCATTTAAAGGAACCACGTACTTACACGTTCTGGTTCTCTTAGAAACTGCTAGTACTTGATTTAATTTGATTTGACATTAATCATAAAAATTCCATTTATGGGTTGTTAATAATAAAATTGAAATACTAAATAATAACATCTTGTTCTTTTCAAAACAAGATATTTATGCACCAAATATATTAATATCTTTATCTAGGCCGACTAATAAATGTCTTGCCAACCCTATAGTGAAGAAAATGTGCACATGTTCTTGTCTACATTTTTGCATGGAATAAAGAAAGTTCAAAATTATAACATAATTTCAAGATTTTTGGACAAGTGCTGGCAAAATATTCGTTTGTGTGAAACTCTGCCTGAAATAAAACATTAAAATTTTGACAATATCGATCACGTAGCTAGGGATGTGGATGAATCAATTCAGCCTAAACTTTAATTATTAAAATAGTAGGGGTGGCATTTTTATCCGGAATCAAACTCAAATTGAATATTGAACCAAGATTAAAACTATACTTAATGATTCGATTATGGTTTTTAATTGCAAACTTTATATTTTTATTTGGTTTTAATGTAAAATATTAACATTCGGATTTCGATAGTATTTTGTAGAGAAAACTCCACTTAACTCATTTTGAGTTTGGCCGAGTTTCACTTAAATCTCCTTAATTTCAAAATCAACTTGTGAAATCCCTTAAATTTGAAAAGGTTTCACTTTACCCTTTTCTGCTAACTTTTTTTAAAATTATGTTAACTTTTTTGCAAAATGACGAAAATACCATTTATTGAAAAATTATAATAAATTAATAAAAATGATTTTTGAACTTTTTTAAATAATGTTTTCATTGTATAAAATAAAGAATAAAATTCTGTTAGTAATAAATATAAATTTTTTTAAAAAATTTTAAAATGATTTTTAAACACCGATTTTTTATTTTTAAATTTCTTAAGAAATTTTTTTAAAAAAAAATATTACTAAAATATTTTTTTATTCTTTTTTTTTGTAAAAAAAATAAGAAAACAAAAAGTTCAAAATCATTTTTATTTTTTAATGAAAGGGTATTTTCGTCATTTCACAAAAAGTTAACAGAATTTTCAAAAAATTTAACTGAAAATGGGTAAAGTGACACTTTTGCAAACTTAGGGGATTCCACAAGTGGATTTTGAACTTAAGAGAGGTTAAGTGAAACTCGGCCAAACTTAAGAGTGGTTAAGTGGAATTTTCCCTATTTTTTATAATCACAAATTCATATTTTTTTGACTATAAATCATGCTCAATTTTGTCTAATTCGACCTATAAATTCAAGCTAGATTGAAAATCAAAATTTAATTAGTTTTAACTGGATAGAACCATAGTTTCAAACTATGACGTCGATGTCAAAACCAATTCAGTTGCTCACACAATGATTCCAAATATTAGAGAGTTGGAAGGTTCGGTTCGAAACTAACCAGTCTTGTCCGATTTTGGAACCATGCTCACTGATGTGGTCGGATATTATGTATGCAATCTAGTCAAATCTTCTCAATTTGTCCTGAATTATTAGATTTTAGTGGATAAAATACTACTTTATCTCACAAATGGTTAGAGAAATATTTTTGATGAAAACAGGTCGAAAAGGAGACGAAAAGGAGCCAAAAGCGAGGAGTCGGGAAAAAGAGCAAGGTTGCCGAGTCAACCTGCCGGATCCCACTTGGTAGGTTGATCTTAACCCGACAACCTGTGGGATTTGAGGCGGAGCGCGAAGAGAAGCACGGGAGCTCACCCAGGGACCCTCAGGAGCAACCTTTCGGGTGGCACCCTGCAGCTCCTCCCATAACACGGCAACCCGAAGGCATCGCAAGAAAAAAAAAAAAAAGAACCTGCCGGGTTGACCTGCTAGGTCCCACCCGACAGGCTGGTCAAAATCAGCTCTTTAAATCATGGGACTTTTTTTTATTTTTGAATAGATTCTCCCTCTCTTGTATATACCCAACCCCTCTAACCACGAAATGAGCACCCATTTATCAGATTTAGAGTTATATTAGAGTGGTTTAGAGGTAGAGAGGTGTGGGTGATCAAGTGGTGACGGTTTAAAGACGACTTGGAGGCGATTTCGAGGAGGATTCCGAGGACGATTGTGAGGTTGGTAGTAGTGTTATCTAGGGTTTATATTCATATTGTATTGGGTTAGTTTATGATTGTATTGAGATTGAGATTTGGAATTAATTGAGAAGTTATTTTCATGAGACTGATGTTTTCGATTAATTGCATGATAAAAATGATGATGTGTGCTATGGATGAATTGATTTATGTTTTTGATGCCATGAGTAGCTAAATATTTCGGTCGGGGAAGGGGATGAACGAGGATATAAATTTGATTGATTAAATGGATTAAGACCTTAAATGTGAACTTAATGCTAACTCTCCCAGGTAGGCATGAGTTTAGATCAAATCTAGGAAGAGAGATGATAGCAATCGACCTAGGTGGACCGTATCATTTAGGGGCTGGACTTACACAGTGTATCTTGGGGTTATAATTTGATTTTTGACGACTTCGTAATTATATCATGTAATGGGAGTACAAATGTAGCGGGCACGGTTTACATTAATAAGATATCAACCTGAAAGATAGAGATTCCTACACAACCTTTAAGACGAACCTAATTAGGTATTTTAGTTAACGGTCAGACTAATATATTTTAATTAGATGACACCCTTGCAAACGAAAGACATGTTTGGGGTGTGTTTGGAATTCTCAACAATCAATTCTGTTTCTTAATATGCTTTCCCGTGATTAATAATCAAATCTGCTAAAATTGATTAAATGATATATCCCCCGAAATCCCGACTCCTCGATTTCTTTTATTACATTTGGTTCTTATGTTGTTAATTGCATATTTCTTGGGTTTGCTTTGTGTGATTTGTGACGATTTCATATTTTGCATGCTCGTGTTTTTGGTTTACTTCTTCACCACCACCTTTCCAAAATTGACGAGACCTGCATAATGGTCCTAACCTCCTAGTGTTCACGCCTTCTAGACAAACACTTTCCCTGTGAGGTCGATAACTCCAAGATATAAATCTCTCGATATTAGTTGGAACGACCGGTACACTTGTAGGGCACGTCACTCTACCCTATAATATAGTTAGGCAATGAAATCATTATTACAGACTCGTTAGAGAATCAAGAGAATTCTTACCAAACAAGTTAAATTAAATGTTGTAAATACAAGATTTATAGTTATTGCATAATATCTTTCTTCTTTATTATATTCAGTAAATTAGTGTAATTGTGAGATATCATGTGAATAGAACTCAAGTCAAGTCAGGGTATTCAAATATTTGTTTTACAAACTTGAATCGTCAGTGTAAAAATTAGAGTCTACCTGATGCGGTGCAATCGAAGAAGTCGATATGTAGAATCTAGAACATCTGAAATTATTGCGAAAGTGTCAGATTTGGACAAAAGACTAGTGTTTTCCAGGCAGTAACAGCGGTCTGAGTCAAAATCATGACTATCCCATGAAGTACGACAAATTTCGGCTTTCGGTTAAGGAATCCATGGGGCCCAAATCAATTAAAATCATGCATAGCGGAAGCGAATTTTAACTATGGATTCGAATAAACTATGAACGGATCATCATGTGAATTAATTTTAGCATAAAATAAATATGAAAAATCTGAAATTTACCTTGTAAAATCGAATCAAACTAACACAAAAGAAACTTTTATGTTCTCTAGGTGTATCCGCACAAGCAAGACGCTCTCACAAGAAAGATTCTTCACTCAATTTTGCTAGAATTTGTAACGAAGAAGAAGCAAAAAAACCAAGAGCAAGAGAGAGAGGAGGATTCGGCCAAATATGGGGGCTAGGGTTCGACTAGAGAGGCATAGTTATTAGGAATAAAATCTGAAAATTAGATATATAAAATATATTATGTTTTCCAACATTATATTCCTAAAATACCTCTTAATTATTCTTAATAGAATTATTAATTATAATTCATATTAAGAATGGACTTAAAGCCCACTTGGTCAAACTTTAATTAAACCCATTTAATTTGATTCTAATTAAATGATTTAGCTAGACCGATCCAATTTTCATAAACCGATTTCTAGTTTAAACTAATTCGCTCTGATTTAATTAAATCGAAAGGCAAATTATCCCGATTCTCATACTTCTCAAATACTGACTTATACAAGTCCCTTTTGCTATATCTTGCTCAAAGTGTGTGACCCTCTAGGCTCATGACCCGTTGGCAGACTGGCAAAATTACCATTTTGCTCTTTCCATCATAAGTAGTCTCTATCAAGACATTATGATTACCCAACGTCCATGAATATCAATGATCCAATTTAACCTCTTATCTTCCATGTCAATATCCTTTTATCATACCGATATCTAGATTGATCAAAACGCATAGAACCGTCATCCTTATTTATCAATCACAGTTTCTTGACATCCGAGACGACTGAAAACTGACACTAAGTATCTCCTGCATGGCCATGCAATTTCATTCAGTTATACTCATCAAGTGGCCTAAACATATATCATTCCCATACCGGAGTATGTGAGATAAATCCCCCAACCGTCTTTCGAGTTTACTCATGCAACTCATAACTAAGCCAATCAAAGCCCTTATGGCTACCCTTTTACAGGTAACGTTAGACTAGGTCAAACTTAGAGATTCATCACATAGTGATCACAAAGACTTCTTGGTCTAAAGATACAATGACAAGCTACGATATGTGAGTATGCTCATGACAGTATTTATGCCGCATACTTACCATCGGGTCGTCCAATATCATCTCCCTGATGAATCTATGATCTAACTCCGGCACTACCTTGCCATGATCAGTAGAGCGTGATCATAAAGAGTCAGCTTCATACTGATCGCTTCTTAATGAAGCTTAACTAATTAGGGACGCATTAAATGTAATTCATGCTGATCTACAGTTCTACTATTAGTGATGACACACATAATGATATAGATCAAATTACATCTAATATATTATTACAACACATTAGTAATACAATGTTGTTTTTATTAATTCGAAAAGATGATAAAACATTATAACTGTAGATAACTTTTACACTAGACTAGGGCACAACTCTAACAATCTCCCACTTGACCATATTTCCAATCTAAGTTCCAATCTACTCCCATAAACTTCACTTATTCCTCATGCTTAGGCTGAGGCTGAGCTTTTTTCAAGGGATTGGATGTATTATCATTAGTCGAATCGTGCTTAATCTCCACATTACCTCTATCTGTGATAACTCTGATGAGGTGATATCTGCTGAGTATATGTTTAGATCTTTTGTGGAATCTGGGCTCTTAAGCAATAACTACGGCTCATGTGTTGTCACACAACGAGCTTATCAGATCAGACGCTCGCGGCGTTGCATCTAATCCGATCAGAATATTTCTAATCCATACGGCCGCTTTCGCTGCTTTCGTTGCAACTATATACTCAACCTCCGTTGTAGAGTTGGCAGTTGTGGCTTGCTGAAAATGCCACCATTCAACACAAAAACATATCCTGACTTAGTTTTGAAGTCATCAGGATATGTCTTAAAACTAGCATCAACTTTTCCTTTGACTGCTAGTTCTCTATCGACACCCCCATATACTAAGAATGCATCCTTGGTCCTCCTCAAATATTTGAGGATGGCCTTTGACAGCAATCCAGTGTTATTGGCCGGGGTTAGATTGGAATCTACTGGTACAGCTGAGTGCAAACAAGACTTCCAGTCTCGTGAATATCATGGCATGCGTGATAAATCCTACAACTAAAGCATATGGGATCTTATTCATCTTCTCAGCTCATCAGCTGTACTAGGATATTGTGTCTTGCTGAGCTTAATGCCATGATGCATGGATATGAATCATTTTCTTAGATTCAAGCATTGAGACTCTTCTCAACACTTTATCTATGTACGTGTTCTGAATTAGGCCCAAAATCCTTTTGGAATGATCTATATAGATCCTGATGCCGACAATAAATGTAGCATCACCTAAGTCCTTCATCAATAAGCACTTCCCTAACCAAACTTTGGTGGCAAGGTCAGGATGTCATTCCCAATGAATAAGTACCAGGAATACAATATTACTCCCACTCGCTTTTTTATAAACGCAATGTTCTTCTTCATTTTTGATAAAGCCAAATTCTCTTACAACTTCATCAAAACGAAGATTCCAACTCCATGAAGCTTGCTTTAACCCATAAATGGATCTTTGCAGCTTACATATCTTTTCAGGATTCTTTGGATCAACAAAACTCACAAGATGTGGGATCTACGCACCCTTTTGTAAGTTCCCGTTGAGAAAGGTAGTTTTGACATCAATTTTCCATATCGTATAGTCGTGGTATGCAGCTATGGCTAGAATAATCTGGATCGATCTGACCATTGCTACTGGTAAAAATGTTTCATCATAATCCAGACATTCAATCTAACGATAACCTTTTGCAACCAATCTAGCCTTATAAGTCTGAGGATTTCCATCCATGTCGGTCTTGATCCTATAGACCCACTCAAAACCGATGGGTTATATCCATGGGGTTTGATCAACCAAATACATATTTGGTTATCTCACATGGATTTCCTCAAGTCTTTCTTGGATTCCTGCCATTTATCGGAGTCGATACTGGCCAAGGCTTGTTGAAAGGTTGTTGGATCTTCCTGATCCACAACTATCAAGTCATTTCCTTCAGTGGCTGTGAAGCCATATCCGACGGGAACATTATGAGATCTTTCAGACCTCCTTGGACCATTTGGAATTTATGTAGGGATTGATTCTTCATCTACGACCATCTGAGGCTCCTATACTTCTACATCTCGCATAACAGGCCCCTGAATTGCTTCAGGTTGTTCCGTACCCTCTCGAATTTCTTCGAGATGCATGGGACTCCCACTAGCTATTTTGGAAATGAATTCTTTCTCCAAAATACCCCTCCTCGAGCAACCAAGAATTTATTCTCCTTGGGTTTGTAGAAGTAGTATCTCTTAGTTTCGTAAGGATACCTTATAAAGACACACTTATCTGATTTGATAAAATCAACCCTGCAACCCAAATCATTAGGAAAACCATATTAGGATGTTTCCCACGCCTCATATGACTATGGTCCAGTTCTTATTTGGCTACTACACGAATGCGCACGCATCCAAATAGAACTGAACATCTCATCCGACTCGCATCCTAATGAATACTACGCGAAGGCACATATATCCACGGTAACGGGATTCGTAATGAGTATCATGTGGTGTACCTTCCGTGACTCTAGTCCTGCTCTTATTTGGCTACGACGCGGAGGCGCACACATCCAAATAAAACTGACCACCTCATTCAGCTCACATCCCAATGAATACTATGCGGAGGTGCACGCATCCACTGTAATGGGAGTCAGAATGACTGTCACAAGGTGTACTTTTGTTGTCTTCGTTGGAGCTCGATTAAAAATGAATGCGGCCGTTTCCAAGGTCAAGCAATTACCACCTCGATCAGAACGAAGTATCTTGATACTTTACCCAGGCTGGTTCAGTACTTCATTCTTGAAGTCTTTGAACCCTCTTCTGGCTTGAGTACTCATAGGTCCACATACGTTGGAATGTATTAGACCTAACAATTCATTCGCCCTTTCACCTAAACCCGTTAAAGGTGCATTTGTTATTTTTCCCATTAGGCAAGACTCACATCTTTCAATTTGAGTGAACTCAAACGGACTTACAAGTCCACACTTGCAAAGTGTTGAAATGCGTTTCTCACCTATGTGCCCTAAACGACAATGCCAGATAATAATCTAGCTTAAATTATCGTATTTAAACATTTTCTTATTTACGTTATGGAGATTAAGCTCAACAACGTAAGTACCTGATCCTGAAGACGTGGATGCCCCACTCTTCTCCACATGATCTTTGTATTGCCTGCAATCCCTCTTTCAGTATCCTGGCTCATTGCTGTGATAGCAGACCTCCGCCACTTTGTCCTTAGCATTCACAGCAGCTTTGGGAGCTGCTTGAACCTTTGAACCCTTGGGGTGTCTGATCTGCCCTGCAAGGTTCTCAGGGGCCTTACCCTTACCCTTCTCAACTTTCTTGAAGCTGACCTTCTTGTTGACCATAAGGACCTCCTTGGTCTTGCCCTTGAGGTTCTTTTCAGCAGTCACAAGCATCCCATGAAGCTCTGTCAAGGACTTGTCCATGTCATGCATATTATAATTCACTACGAAATCACTATATGTATCTGGAAATGACTGCAGCATAAAATCCGCAGCCATTTCCTTCTGAACATTAAAACCGAGTCTGGTTAGATATTCCTGAAGACATTTCATCTTCAAGACATGGGGACTAATAGGGCTCCAGCCTTAAGCTTGCAGGAGATAAGTTCTCTGAAAGTATCATATATTTCGACACGAGGTTTCTCCTTGAACATTTCCTTGACCTCTGCCTTCCAGGCACGAAGGTCATCTAAGATGTTCATGAACTGCTTCTGCAATTATGGCACCATACAGCCCATCATAATGCA
Source organism: Geranium rotundifolium (assembly GCA_963920655.1). Classification (NCBI taxonomy): domain Eukaryota; kingdom Viridiplantae; phylum Streptophyta; class Magnoliopsida; order Geraniales; family Geraniaceae; genus Geranium; species Geranium rotundifolium. Next base: position 31,092,459 of record OY987319.1, read on the forward strand.
TGACACGTTGATTTGGTCAATAAGGAACTTTTGATAAGTATCCTTAGTGCCCTAGCGGCGTTCAGCGGTGGCTCAACAGGTGGTTCCTTGGTAAAGATATACTACTTTCATTCATGCTTGAGTACAAGCCTCAAGTTTCTATCCTAGTCTAAGTAATTCACGCCCTTGAGCCTGTCCTTCTCAATCAGGATTCTCAATGCATAATTACTTCCTTTTGTTGTGTTTTTGCCATTTAGTTTTACACGGTAAAAGAAATTTAATCATTTTTTAATTAAAATTAAAGTTGGAGATTGAGTTATAAAACACTTGTCTGATTCTAAACTTTGGAATCTGAACCAGGATCCTCGCATACCCTCTATTGAAGTGAACAAAGGCTCACCGCTCCAACTGAGGAAACCAAGGTAGGACATCATCCAATTACAAGTCAATGTAATTCCTAGTTAGGGTTTGTACATAAAAAGTACACGACATACCCTATCATGATACCCTAGTATCAGGTTTATTTTTGAAGATCATTTAATTCCAATAATATTAACATCTTCAGGTTTAGGAACTGATTCCCTGACTACATTTCTCTCAAATTGAAGTAATTCTTCCTGCATTACGCTGATCCAGTATTCATCGTTGATAGCCTCTTGCCCATTCTTAGATTCAATTTTAGAAGCAAAGTAGAGATTACCAATCATTTCCTGATTCTTTACAAGGAATTTTGGGCGAGTACACGTCCCTTCATTAATGTCTCTAATTACTTCATGAGGCGGGTGATTTTTCTGAACTCTTCTAGATTGAATTCTCTGCTCTGACGGGGAGAGAAGTTCTTTAACATGAGTGATTTTTCTGAACTTTTCTAGATTGAACTCTCTGCTCTTATGGGGAAAGAAGTTCCTTATTAGGAGCAATGTCTTCCGCATTGATTTTGGGATCAAACTTGCATCGTGGGTCCCTATTAGCAAGTATATAACACACCGAGCCAATGACATGAGAGTACCAAACATTCAGTTTTCTCCCCCTCCATATTTCATACAGAGTAGTAGTAGTACATGGACAAATAGTACCTATATTATGAATATGGAAAGCCTTGTTGAAAGCTACAACCATAAGTGAGGTAGGATGTCTTTGGCTAGCATCACTACACTGACCATATCCTGAAAGGTTCAATTTTCTCTTTCCACAATCCCATTTTGTTGGGATGTTACACAAGGATTCGCAAGGCTTTTATTCTTAAACTTCCTCCTGAGGCCTCTTCGGGTTCTAAACACTTTTCCAGAGCTTTCTCCTTTTCCCTTTAAACTTCCTTGCACAAAGCTTCAAACCCAGCAAAAGTATCAGATTTTTCTTGTATAAAATCAACCCAAGTATACCTGGAGAAGTTGTCTACTCACACAGACACACATTTCTTCCCTCCAAGACATTTGACCTGCATCGGCGCCAAGAGATCCACATGAAGAAGTTCTAGAACTCGTGATGTGGTAAGATGTTGCACCATCTTATGTGACTTTGTGATTTGCTTACCCATCTGACATTCACCACAAATTCTTCCTTTATCTATCTTTAAATCAGGGACAAGGACTACAGCCTTTTCAGAAACGATTTTCTGCATACTTCACAAGTTCAAGTGACTAAGTTTTCGATGCCAGCGTTTTGTCTCATCTGCTTTGGACAATAGACACTTGTTGGTTTGAGGAGCTGGGGTTGGAGACCACAAGTAGCAATTGTCTTGGGATCTGTTTCCCTTCACGAGTTCCTCATGTTTCTCATTGATCACCATACTTATTACGAGAGAAATTAACAAGAAAGTCTAAGTCACATAATTGACTGATACTTATAAGATTAGCTGTGAGACCTTCTACTAACAAGGCTTCAGTCAAGCAAGGAATACCAGGATAGTTGAGTTGTCATTGACCCATAATTTTTTCCTTGACTCCATCACCAAATGTAACATAGCAGTTAGGATAGGGTCTTACATTTGTTAAGTATGCACGAGTACCAGTCATGTGACGTGAACACCCATTATCTAAGTACCAATCAGTGATGGTGGAGGCTTTGAGAGAGGTGTAGGCAATGTTGGCTTTGAGAGATGTGTAAGAAGGGGCTTCGTTCACCCTCCATTCCATTCGAGATGGTGTTTCTCGTATCGGTTGAATGTTCTTTCGAACTATTTGATGTTTGGGGAGCTTCCTCACATATAAACAATGGCAGAAAGGTCGTATATGACCCATTCGTCCACAATGATGGCATATCCATTTAGACATGTTGACCATAGATATGATATGCTTATGCTGCTGTTGCTCAAGTTGATTCAGAGACTTGTCATTGTCAGATTTCTGAGACATCTTGCCTGACATCTGGTCTGTAGTTGTTTGAGGAAAGAAGACAATTTGTGACGTGGAAGCCTCTTGAGAATAGCCAAATCCAATCATGTTCTTTGCAGGTTTTCCAATACATAGAATTTTGTCTAGAGTGTTAGTGCTGGAATTCATCATTCTAACAGATTTAGTCATCTAACATAGTTCCCCATTCAACCTGCTTACTTCACGCTTTAGATCCACAATGGTCTCCAGCAATCTTGTCTTATCGTCAGTAAGAAAGAGGATGAGAGCACTCTGCTTATCAAGAATCTGAGACTCTTCAACCCATTTATTATATAATATATTATAAGCATCATTCATGGTACTATCATATAGCTCATCATCAGAGGTAGATTTCTAACCAGATTCGTCAGTAAGTTTAAGATTACGACAAGGAGTAGTGCTCGGAAAGGCAACAAAGTTACTTATCTGTTCGGAGTCGTTGTCTTCTTCTTCAGATAATGTGGCATTGAATCCCCTTTTCTGCCTTTTCATGAAGTTAGGACACTCCTTCAGAATATGCCCAAAGCCTTCACACTCATGACATTGAATGCCTTTTCCCTTTCCATAGCGTTCACCACTTCTGCCGCTACTGTGAGTGTTTCCATTCTTCTAAACTCTTTGCTGAAAGTTGTCTTTGACATCTTGTGACACATTACTCTCGATTATCTGGTTGATTCTTTTCATGAACCTATTATAGTATTTGGCCAACATAGCAATAGTATCATCAATTTCGTTATCAGAATCAGAGTATACCTGCTCTTTCTTACCATGCGTAGAGCTTTTGAGAGCCATTCATTTGTGTTTCTTCTCCACATTGGATAGGGAGAGCTCGAAAGTCATAAGAGATCCCATAAGTTCATCAAACTTTAGAGTTTTAAGGTAGTTGACTTAAAGCTTGGAATTAAAGCTCTTAGAGTTTTTCTGACTAGATCTTCATCGATCATAGGTTTGCCAAGAGAGTATGACTCATCGGCAAGATCTCGAATTTGTAAATTGAATTCGGCAACAAAATCATCTTCATGCATATTGAGAGCTTCAAAGTTTGTAGTGAGATACTGACGCTTTTGCTCACGAAATTTAGTAGTTCCCTCATAGGAGAAAACAAGAATTTCCCAAGCTTCTTTGGCACTTGTGCATGTGTTGATCAGCCTAAAAACATTTTTATCAACTCCATTAAATATAACATTGAGTGCACGAGAGTTACTCTGAGTTGTCTCATCTTCTATGGTACTCCAGTCCTTTTCGAGTTTGAGGCCAACCACATTCCCTTGGGTATCAATAGCTCTTGGAGCTTCCCAACCATGGATTACTGTCTTCCAAGTTTTGTTGTTAAGAGATTTCAAAAAGGCACTCATGTGGGCTTTCCAGTAGCTATAACAGGATGACGGCTGACTGATCCTCCTTCTCTCGAGCTATCCATATATGACACAAAGAATAACCTTCCCATGAACTCACCTAAAATTCTAGGTGCCTCCTCTAATACCAATTGAAATTCTGGTTGGTCACTGGAGCAAGATGTCGTACAAGATGTTATGACTTTGTGTCTGACAACTTGCTCGATCACAGATGACATATAACTCACAAGTAAAACAGAAAACAGAAGACACACAATATGTTTACCCAGATTGGTGCGACATCACCTACATCTGGGGGTACTCTACCAGTGGAAAGAATTTCATTATCAAGTAGTCAATGGTACAACAAAGGCATCAACTAATTATCACACAAATCATTGTCCTAACTACTATTACTACTAGTGGGTGCCTAGGCCAGGGACCCCATTGTCTTTGAGATCCGCATCAATTCCACCCTCCGAGCAAACGCCTATGCTCGGGCAATTTTTGTCTTCAACAGTCTTCGTGAAACTTCAATCATGCAAGCACAATATCCTAATCGATCAAACACTCAATCTCTTCAAATGATTTTTGTCGAAGTACACGTTCTTAACAAGACATACAGCCTCCCAACACGATAGTCCAACACGCTTAGGAGCTCTAAATATTCTGCACAGAAGAACGTCAAGCTACTGAGGGAACACCCTCGGCTCTTATAGCAGCATACAGACCGTCTTGAATTTTCACTAGGGTTTCCTTAACATTCACGAAGGATCTCCTTGTATCTAGGGTTTCCTAACCCATACAGGAGAGAATATCTTTACTAATTACATATACGATTTTACTTGAGATCGAACATGTAATATATTTGAAATATCTCGCAGACACGATTCTACAGATCAGGGAATATAATATTGGAACTTACCAAAAAAACATTTGAAATATGTCTTACCAAAAGCTGTGACGCGAAGCATAATTGGAGCTGAAAATCGATTGAGAAAATTCTGCACAACAACTGAAACTTCCTAGTGGTGTAGATTTCTCTTCCGAAGTCCGATTAGGGCCCATAATTTGTCGATTTGAATGGATTGTCCGATCATGAAAAATTAAACTTTTGGCAATCAGACTGTAGCAAGAGACGATGAGCATCACAAATATGTCAGGAACGCCACATACCATGTCACAATCGTGACAAAGTCACATATCTGCTACTTAAAGTGCAGAAACCCTAAATTTTGAGGATACGAGACCCATTTTTCAGCACCTACCCTTTGGGGGTTTTAGGGTTTCGATCTCCCAAGAGTTTAGAGATAGAAAGTGTTCCCAAGCTCTCCCATGAAGGCCATTTTTGGTGCTTCAATGGAGGGTTTCCACCACCACCACCATGGGAAGAAGAAGGGAAAGCAACATGATGCAAGGAGGAGCTAGATTGGAGAGTTTTGAGCTTCCCAACAACCATGTCTATGGGTTTGGGTTTGTAATATTCTTTTTTTTTCTTGAATTTAGCTATTTCTTGTATCTGAATGCTTGAGCACCATGATTTGGGGCTAAAAACCCTAGTGCATAGGAGTTAGACTTTTGTATGGATTGAATTTAATTTATTGAGGTATTAGTTCTAGGTTGATGATTGAGATGTGGGACTTCCTTGCTTTAATCCATGTATGATATTTTGGCCATCTAGGATGCATGTTTAGGGGGATAGGTCGTGCTCGAGAGAGACGGATAGTCCCGGACCTAGGAACCACAGAGGGTTGGAGGCTCGAAATCGTGTTTTGACCCCCTCGGATCAACCCGTAGCCGAAAATTGTCGGTTAAATGCAAATTCGAGTTAGTTCCAACTCGAGATTGCAAGGGGCGATTCATTGTTAGGCCAATCTCATGGCCGAGAGGCGAGGTTGATATTTATGACATATGTTCGTCACTTGACTCACCAAAAGAACTAGTATTTTGATAATATTGTATAATGACCATGCATGTCTTGTAATTGATTGGGTTTTGATAAGTTGCGTGCATGCTTGTTGAGTATACTATGTTAGACTCGAGAGGTCGAATGCCTAGCTCTCACTTATCGGTTCGAAGATTGTTGGTATTAATGCAGTTAGCTTAGGGTCTTCAGTTTACGAGGTAAACACACATTTGCATTGAGTGACATTGTGTAAGTGTGGTAGCCCCCGTAAGCTCGCAAGACTCAGGTTAACTAGGTTGTTCCCAAGTTCGAGAGACGTGTTCGGTATTTAAAACATAGGCCAACAAAATGCATGCTTATTATCGATGTCTCATTTGGTTGCTTAATTATTTTGATCATAATGTTTGGCTCCTAGGTGCTCCAATCCTCGACTTCTGACCAACCATCTACCATCCGCTCTACCATCCGCTCCCCATTTACTTTTCTTGCATTAGTGGTAGTGTAGTTGTAGTTGTGTGCTTAGGATAGTTTAGATTATTTCCTTATGTGTGCATTTACTTGTCTCGAGTCGTGTCGGGAAAGAAGACGTTAAATGTCCAATTGAGAGACCCCTATTTGGTCCCTCTGGATCGACCGGGTATCTTAGCGCTTATAAATGTATTACTTATGATCACGTACGCTTGCGCAAGGGGCATCTTTCCGAGACGTGACGTTTCACGCGACGCATTTCGGCCCTACAAGTTTTTGGCGCCGTTTTCGGGGACCAAAGGGTTGATTGATTGGATTGTTTGTGTTTTCTTTCCCTTGTCCTAATTCATTGCATATCCTTCGTTGTGTATCTTGCTTGTGTGCACTAGTTGCACTTGTGCTATAACTTTTTCCCTCTAGTGTTGCCTTGAGTTTTTTGATCCTAGCTAGGTTCAAGGAGGTGAAGGTAGAAAACAAATCAAGAAATGAGCAAGATGAGAGAAGTCTTGGAATTCACCACGAGGTGGTGAATCTTGTGAAGAGCGTGAAGTGACAAAAGTCCCACAACTTGCTAAGAAGCCCAAGAGAGTTCAAGGAGGCAAGATAATGCTACCGCTACACCAATAAGCACTCAAGATCAGAGAGATCTTGGAAATCGCCAGAGATATTGAGTCCGGAGAAGGGCCGAAGTGACCGGAGAGCCAAAACTAGCTAGAGGGGCCTCAAGAGTTCGAGAGGCCAAAACAGAAGAATCACCGAGGAGCTTAAGTGGTCGAAGCGCTACCAATCGCTACGAGGCCACAAGAGTTCAATAGGTCATGAGAATGTGCTACCTCTAAGAGAAGGAGCACTCAAGATCTACTCTCCTCAAGAGGTCCACAAGGAAGAGGAAGAAAACAAGGAGCTAACAATTATGGAGAAATCGAGCTAACAATTATGGAGAGCTCTTTTAGGAACTTGATTTTTCGTGGTGGTTTGGTCTCCTCAAGAGACTATCCCGTCTAGCTAAATAATTTAAAGAAATGCGCTTTTGGGAGGCACCCCAATTTATGTCTACTTTTGAACACGTAATACTTGATATATGACATGATTGGAACCACTTTTTGCATACCCCCTAGTGTTTTGTGTTTAGAACTAGTGGTTCGACCACACTCGGCTTTAGGCCTAGGACTAGTGACCATGGGATAAGAATCCGTAGGCCATCATTGGAATGTTTGAGCCTAAAAAGCTACATTGACACTTTATCCGTAGTACCCTTTTCCGAGCCAAATAGATTTTTTTATGTGACCCAACAATACAAGCCAATGTGTCTTTCGTTTCTACATCCAAACATTAATTTGAACCCATGCATCATATTGCTTAGTTTCTTCGTTGAGTGTGGGTTCATTATATGGAATTTTAGATCAATGTATAGGAATGGAAATGCATAAGGAGGGTTGGGATGAAATGGTTTACAAATGACTTGATAAACCGGATTTGGTTCATGAGAAAAGAATGACAATCAACTTCAGAAGAAAAATTATCCAAATTATGACCTTTGGGTTTAGGGAAAGTATGAGAAATTTTGTTGAAGTAAAAAACAAAAAAAATAATGCAAAAAAGAAAGAAAATAAAAAGAGAAAGAGAAAAAATAAAACCCCAAACCCAAGAGAAGATCGAAAGGAGAAAAGAAAGATAATTCGGGCTTAAAAGGAAAAAGTCTAAGCAAGTTGATCATGTAACCAATAAGACCTTAATGGGTTCATAAAAGGGAAAACAGGAGATTGAGTGAGATGAGGGATAGAGTTTTTAGGAAAGATAAAGCTTGTGGTGAGACATGATGTAATTGGGGTTTGTGAGGAACGAGCCGACTTTGTGGTAGTGCACCACATTTACACCGTTTTGATCTTCTAAAACTCATACCCGAGCCTATGGCTAACATTACAAGCCATACAAAAGCCCTACACATATGGATTTGCTCACGGCTCTAGTCATGTGATCAAATGGGATTAGGTCTAGCTATTAACCTATGAACACCAAAGCATTAGAGGGAAGGGACCTTAAGTGGTGCAAAATGTGCGAAAACATGAAGTGCTTGATATAGATGTGGAGTAAAATTGTAGAACGTGCATTGTCGTATGTTTTGATATTTACATGTTTTCATGAGCCTATATGCCTATTTGTGTACATTTGAGCATTTTTGTCAGTAATTCTGAGAAATTTTTGGTGTTGAGTTTTTCAACATAAGACGATAATTATGTGGGATTGCTACATTTCTTGTACATTTGTAATCAGCTATTTTATTGTGTTATTTCAATGTTTATTCCTTTTGTGAAGTTGGTGTTTTGTTTGCATGCTTGTATAGTGAGATCGAGTCTAATCCATTTGCACTTGAATATGCATATTTTTGGGTTGGGGGCTCTTTCCTACAAAATTCTCGGGAGATGTCGAGCTCCCCCTATCAGATTAACTTTGGGGTTCGCACTAAGTGCATACTCGGCAATTCTGTGCTTAATTTTGTTTTTCTTATCGAAGACGATAATTATTTAAGTGTGGGGTATTGTTACGGGCCCGATATGACCTTGCATTTACACTTCGGTCCCACATTTGAGCATCGAGATGTCCTCGTTTCGGCTTTTTAGAGCCATTATTTGGTACTTGTTCTAGGCTGATGATTGAGATGTGGGGCTTCCTTGCTTTAATCCATCTATGCTATTTTGGCTATCTAGAATGCATGTTTAGGGGGCTAGGTCGTGCTCGAGAGAGACGGATAGTCCCGGGCCTAATTACCACCGAGGGTTGGAGGCTCGAAATCGTGTTTTAACCCATCATATCAACCCTTAGCCCAAAATTGTTGGTCAAATGCAATTTCGAGTTAGTTTCGAACCCGAAAGGGCAAGGTGCAACTCGGGGTTAGGTCAATCTCAATGCCGAGAGGCGAGGTTGGTATTTATGACGTAGGTTCTTCACTTGACTCACCAAAAGAACTAGTATTTTGATAATATTGTATAATGACCATGCATGTCTTGTAGTTGATTGGGTTTTGTTAAGTTGTGTGCATGCTTGTTGAGTCTACTATGTCAGACTCGAGAGGTCGGATGCTTAGCACTCAGTTCTTGGTTCGAAGATTGTTGGTATTAATGCGGTTAGTTTAGGGTCTTCGGTTTAGGAGATGAACACACATTTGTGAAATTCTGGTTAAACGCAAGATGTCTATCACAATGTTCAAACTAAGTGATAGACATTTTGCTGGTGCAAAGTCAATAAACAATAACACAAACAAACCAAAGACGACACAGAATTTTGTTACCCAATTCGGTGCAACGTCACCTACGTCTGGGGGCACTCTTCCAGTGAACAAGTTCCACTATATGTAATCAATCACACATACAAAGCCTCTCTTGATTAGCACCCTAATCTAAGCCCTATAATATTATTACTAGTGTGAACTTAACCCAGGGTCCCCCCCTGTCTCCGAGCCTCCGACTCGAGTTCACTCTTAGAACTGATCCCACATTTCCGTCTCCTCCTTTGTTGTCGTCTTCAAACATTTGCACACAGCTTCGCTGGTGCGGGTTCGTTCAAAACATCCAAACAATATATAATTATGCGACTCTTTGTTTGGAACACACAAGCTATAAACTTAGCTACAACATACATCTTCCCAACACGCTAGTCCAACACGCTTCGGAACTCTGTGTATTATAAACCAAGATATAACTACACAGCACCACCTTCTATGGGGTGGAACGATCACCTATTTGTAGAAGATGTGACGAGACTCTCTTTAGGGTTTCCTACAAGTATCTCGTACGCGTCTTGCCAATTTCATCTCTTCCATGTTTCCTTTTGCTGATGCACAGTTGATATGGAAATAATATTTCTGATATTCGAAGATCTTCTAATTAAGAAAACTCCAGAAAATCTTCTGGCGAGATGTTAGATCGTGATGTCCGAGACTTCTGGATGGACATCTTCTGATTTGAACATCGGCGCCTTACGTCGCGACATATGGATGGACATCCTTCCACCATATAAAATAGCCAACATCCGTATGAACCATAATCTCCCCCATTTGGCTATTTTTGGGGCGAGCACTCCTTTCTTTACGTGTCTTGTAGAGAGTCTTTAATCCAGTAGCTCAGACCGAATGATGTCTGAGACATATGGTTAGACATGACACGCCTTAGGATATCAGAACACAAAACATAGGCAATAATATATTATGCAAGTAGTGCTGATTTTTTTAGTGAGCTCCATCTTGGCATTCTCCTTGGATTTCTTCAGTGAGCTCCATCTTGGCATTCTCCTTGTCATTCTTCACGTGAAGCTAGTCTCAACTAGCCTTTACTCCCCCTGTTTTCCTAAAAAATATGCCAAACAGGCATATGCAATCACAAGCAAACAAGCATATATGGCAAAAACAAACATAATAGCGAATACAAGTTCAAACAAACATACCCCAGGGCACATGACTAGCCCTACAAGGTTACCTCAGACATTCCCCCGAGTGAATATAAGTTCATACCATCATCAAAAGAAATAAAAAGTTTTTAAGATACAGGGGTAAGTAAAGTAGAAACCGGCTTGATGCTTTCCGAGCTAGATTCCTCCTCCTCCTCTTCATCGGACACTATTTTTCCTTTGCCCTTCCTCACATGCTGGACGTCTTGGAGTAGACCCTCGCAGATAGTCTTCCTATGGAACATTGCATCCATGGTCTTATCCAGGAACAAGATTTCTTCACGAAGCTCTTTTTCGACATCTCTCTAGACATCTCCTGATCCAGCTGTAATCCTTGATGATTCCCGAGAGGGACGACCAATGTCTTGGACATGAGTCCCTTCAAATAATTTTGGACTGAGTGTAATGGCAGAAAGCTTTTTCCCAGCAACATCAGAGTCATGTAGCAACTTTGGACGTTGACTCAATATGATTGCAGAGATAAGTGAAGGGAATCTGATTGGCATTTTGACAGCAAATGATTTGGCATGCTTGTTGAAGTGATCGATCACGAAATTACCAAAATCAAACACAGAACGCATACCTATTTGATAGATAAGACGAGCGAGTTCTGGTGTTATAATGGAGCCGTGTGATGAAGGGGCCCAGTTAGCAATACCAATTCGGAAGAGGACTGAGTATTTGGAGGTGAGGACCGATGAGGACATTTTCCCTTTGATTGGCCAGGATCTTCTTGCTCCTTCATTGATTTCCTTGATGACCTCGTTCAATGTTGGGACATCATCTGAAACATCTGGTGTGTCTCTTCCCAAATATCCATTTATAATTTCAGCAGAAAAATTACAAGCCTTCCATCTAACATAAACTTTTCTGAATTCGGTACTTGTGTGGTTATAAAAACCAGGAGTCAGATCAACAATGAATTCCTTGACAAGAGAAGGGTAATATGTACCTATATTGGTGACACTTTGGAGCATTCTCATTGCTTCAGACGATAGTTCTTTCTCAAGAAAGATCTTCCTTAGGATGACAAACCTCCACTTTAAAGTCGATTCAGCATGATGGAATGAAATGTTATCTACAGAGGCTATGGGCACATTCTTGGGTAGCTTTTGTCCTCCCACATACTTTGGCTCAGAAGCCACTTTCTCCATAGTTTCCTCAACCACATCCCCTTCAGCAGAGGAAGATTCATCAACCAGAAATCTCGACATCTTTACAGACCTCTTTGTTTTCTTTTTGCCAGGACTAGACATACTGCTTGGCTTCCGTTTCTTGCTATCTTTGTTTGTGGATTCTTTTTCCACGATCATCTTCCTTTTCTTCTTAGATGTCTTCTTCTCAGGCACACTGACTTTCTTTTGCTTCTTTTTTCTCTTCTTTGATTTCAAGCTAGATAGAACAACATTATCTTCTTCTAAGGGAACGGCTTTGTCCCTTCCAGTATAAATTTCATTAGCTGATGTGGATTCATCTGCAATCTCTTTCTCACCAGATAGTGTAGTTTCACTCTCGTTTGCACCGCTTCTTATTTCAGCAAGAACTTCTACAGTTGTGTCAACATGAGCCTCTTCTTCTTTAACATCTTCAGGAGTATCATCCTGAACTTCCTCGCTGACATCCTTCAAGACATCTTCTTGAACACCTTGGTGCACATTGTCTTGAACATCGTTCTGGACATCTTTACATGAATCATCAACTGAAACAACTTTTGGGGCATCATCAGCCACATCTTCATGCTCTGTATTAGACACAATTTTCTGACCTTCTCTTTCTTCAACCTGCACGTTTGACACTAGCCCCTCAGCTTCTCCAGAGACTCCTACCTGAATTGCAACCCTAACTTCATCATGTGCACCCTCAGTACTATTGAGGTACTGGCTAGGATCTTCATCCACCTCTTTGGACACATCAGATGCCTCAGGAACATCTTCCTGGCCCTTTTGACAAACATCAGAACCGACCACTTCGGTTGGAAAAATAGTTCTTAAAGGTAACAACTTTAACACCTCCTCAGGTATTTCATCACCATCTCTGCCCTTGATAACCGAATCTTGAATAGGGGATATACTAGAAATTCTTGATATAGGGTTTTGAGAAGGAGGAGATACAGAGGTACCTTGCATGTGGTCGATCGGAGTCTACACAGATGCGGCTTGTTCTGCATCAGCATTGTCTCAACAACTGGAGTCTCGGATGGCTCTGAGATTTCAGTGCCCTTCTTGGACCGCTTCCGACGGAAGCCCCGAACCTTGACCATGTGTTTGTTACTCTCTACATTCTTCTCTGAGCTTGATCGAGAAGGAGACATCGATAATAGTCTCAGCACCTTCTTCTTGGCAAAATTTGCTGCAACCCTTCCATTCCTCGTTCTCACCATGATTGATAGAGACTTTGCAAAAGGGAAGAATTAACCATAGAATTACAAACCTTTTAGGAGAGAAGTCTGTTGGAGCAAAAACAAAATGTAAGATACAGAAAGAGGTAGTTGTAGAGTTTCTCGAATAGTGGGACCGAGAATAGGACAGTATTTTGAAAGAAAAAAAACTCGGCATGCTTTTCTTTCCCTTTTTGATAACTTCTTGAGGGGCATCCTTTTGCGGGCTTTGAGTAACAGACGGCCCATGATGTGATGTGGATCATACACATATTAATCCACTGCTCCCCTTCCTTTAGCATTAGGCTTTTGAGGAGGGCTCCAACAAGAAAAGCCCTAGTGAGGAGCGTAGGCTATCACACCGAGTTGTATCGAGAGGGCTACACAGTTCTACTTAATTTGAAATCCCAAGAAATAGTTTAATTCTCCCACCATACTCATCTCAAGCTTGGACTGCATATGTCCCACAAGATGTTCCAACATTTTGGTAGACATCCCTCCAAAGACAATATCTTCTATATAAATTTGGGCTATCATGATGTTCTGTCCTTCCTTCTTTACGAACAATCCTTCCTTCTTTACGAACAATGTCCGATCCACTCCTCCCAGGGTTTTCTTGAGTTTGTAGTCGTGACCTAGATCGCTTGGATCGACGAACCCTTTAGACTGGGCTACGTATATTTCTCCTACTAGATGATCCTTTTCTACCTTTTCTAGAAGAGATTCTCTAATCTGGCACCGGGGTAGCGACAATGTCTGAACTGATGTCACTAACTTTGTCTGCGACATCATGCGGTCACTAGCTTTGTCTGTCTCTTTGTTTGCGACACTTGTCTTGACATCTTGCGGTTCAACATTCTCAACGACATGTGGCACAAAAGTTTCTTTACTACCAATGTTCTCAAAGATAAGGTCAGTATCTTTTATGACCACATCGAATACTTGGTATGCTCTGCTATTTTGGGAATATCCCAGAAATATCCCTTCATCATTTTTCGGATTGAATGTCTGCCTTTGGTCCCTGTCTGCTAAGATGTAACATATCGAGCCAAAGATACGAAAGTACTTGAGGCAGGGCTTTCTCCCCCTCCATATTTCATAAGAAGTTGTGTTCGTACCTGGTTGAATACTTACTCTATTGTGAATATGGCAAGCGATAATGAGCGCTTCCGCCCAAAAATGTATAGGCAACTCTTTTGCGAGAATGACTCTGGTCATCTCCTGGAGAGTCCTGTTTTTTCTTTCCACGGCCCCGTTCTGTTGAGGAATAATCTGAGCTGAGAACTCATGGGCTATCTCTAACGTGTTGTTCTCGAATTCCTTGCCATGATTGTCACGAAGTCTGACAACCTTGACAATGTTTTCCCTTTTTTCTCGATGTATTATGTTACATAGGGTTTGAAAACAAAAAACATGTCAGAATTTTCTCGAATGAATTCTACCCATGCATACCTGGAGTTATCATTGACACACATTAAGACATATCTCCTTCCTCCTAAGGTTTCTGCTTGCATGGGACCCATTTCATCAATATGGAGCAGTTCCAGAACTCGAGACGTAGTACAATGTTGCAATCTCATGTGAGACATTTTCACTTGCTCCCCGATCTGGCATATACCGCATATCTTTCTTTCAGTTACTTTAAGTGAAGGGACTCTCGTTATGGCTTGCTCAGATATGACTTTCTTCATGCTTTCCAGATTTAAGTGACCAAGTCGTCGGAGCCATAATTAAGCCTTGTCAGCTTTGGAGAGCATGCATGTTGGTCCTGTACCACTTGGAGTGGACATTTATAGATAACAGTTATCTCTTGATCTACTGCCCTGCATGAGTTCAACTTGATTGTTCGTAACTACATAACACTTGTTACAAGTAAAGCTAACTATTAAATCAAGATCACACAATTGACTAATTCTTAAGAGATTAGCAGTTAGCCCTTCCACTAGTAAGGCCTTCTTCAAGCATGAAACACCAGAGAGTTTGAGTTGACCTTTCCCGATTATTCTGGCTTTGACTCCATCGCCAAAAGTTACATGTCCTATAAAACATGATTTAATGTTGACCAACAGTCTCGTATCCCTTGTCTTATGTCTTGAACAACCACTATCAAAGTACCAGTCCTTTCTTATGGAAGCCGACAATGTAGGGTACACAATGTTAGCTCAGTAGGATACATTTCTCACCTTCCATACTAGTGTGGGAGATTTCCTTCCTTGAACGTGTTTGGACTGAGTATGTCTTTTTTCATACAGTTGGTAGCGATATGGTCGAATATGACCTTTTTGTCCGCAAAAGTGACACACCCATCGACTTTGGAGAGAAGGAAAACCATAATGGGTCGATTGACGATTCTGATTTCGTCCTTGATTACATTGTTGATGTTGTCGTTGCACATGATAATTCTTGACCTTGTTTCAACAGATGATGTTGTTGACCTTGTTAGGCTCCAGATGTCTAGGACATTTGATTTGACATAGGATGTTTATTCTTTTGAGGGACAAACACTGTTTGAGATGTTGATGTCTCTGAAGTGTAGCCAAGTTCTTGCATGTTTTTGGCAGGTTTGCCTATAGAGAGAAGATTGTCTAGCATGTCCGTGCTTGAATTCATCATTCTTACAGTCTTCGTCATTCGATCGATTTCACCATTTAACCGGCTCACTTCCTGCTTTAGGTTTACAATGGTTACTAGTACCCTCGTTTTGTCTTCTGTAAAATTAAGGATAGTGTCTCTCTGCTTTTCAAGAATTTCTGATTCCTCAATGTGTTGAGTAAACAGTTGGTTGTACGCATCGATCATAGTATCATCTGATAATAGAGGACTGCGCTGTGAAAGCTACAAAGTTACTTATCTGTTCTGCATCGCTGTCCTCTTCTTCATCATCAGACATGGAAGCTTTATATCCCTTCTTTTGTTTTCTTAGAAAGTTAGGACATTCCTTATGGATGTGACCAAAACCTTAACATTCGTGGCACTATACTCCTTTTTCTTTTCCAGCTTTCTCTAAGCTTCTACCACCGTTAAGGGTATAGACATCTTTCTTGGATTTAAGTAGCTGATTGTCTTTGACATTTTGAGAGACATGTTTCCCAGCTTCCTTAGAAAACCTTTTCATAATCCTGCTATAGTTTTTAACCATCAAGGCAATAGTTTCATCAGTATCATTCTCAGAGTTAGAATCTACCTGATTTCGAGATGGAACAGTTGAGCTGGTTTTGTCTGGAGTTGAAAAGGAGAGCTCAAACGTCATTAATGATCCCATAAGTTCATCGAATCAAAGCTTCTTTAGGTCATGCATTTCCTCAATTGCAGTTGATTTCATTTTGAACCTGGGACTAAGGGATCGCAGTGTCTTTCTCACCAGGTCTTCATCCGTCATGGGTTTTCCCAGGGAAAACGATTCATTAGCAAGATCTTTAATTCTCACATTGAATTCACTTATTGTTTCGTCATCTTTCATGGATAATGCTTTGAAACTTGTCGTGAGATACTGGAGCTTCTGCTCACACACCTTTGTCGTTTCTTCATATGCAGTAGCCAAAATCTCCCATGCATCTTTCGCGACCAGGCATGTGTTGATCAATCTGAAAACATTTTGGTCAACCCCATTAAATATAGCGTTAAGAGCGCATGAGTTACCTAGAGCTGCTTGATCTTATGCAGGGGTCTAGTCGCTTTCTGGCTTGATATGAACTACACCTTCATCACCAGTAGTAGTTGGAGTTGCCCATCCGTTTATCCCTGATTTCCAAGATCTGCGATCGAGTGTTTTATAAAACGCACTCAAACGAGCCTTCCAGTACCCGTAGTTTGATCCATCTAGTATTGGGGGTCTATTGATCAAACCTCCTTCTCTAGAACATGACATGACTAAGGACCAGAATTTGTCAAACAGGAAATCACCTCGCAAGTTGGGTGCCCCCTCTGATACCAATTGAAATTATGGTTAAACGCAAGATGTCTATCACAATGTTCAGACTAAGTGATAGACATTTCGCTGGTGCAAAGTCAGTAAACAATAACATAAACAAACCGAAGACGACACAGAAGTTTGTTACCCAGTTTGGTGCAACGTCACCTACGTCTGGGGGCACTTTGCCAGTGAACAAGTTCCACTATATGTAATCAATCACACATACAAAGCCTCTCTTGATTAGCACCCTAATCTAAGCCCTATGGTATTATTACTAGTGTGAACTTAACTCAGGGTCTCCCCCTGTCTCCGAGCCTCCGACTCGAGTCCACTCTTAGAACTGATCCCACAGTTCCGTCTCCTCCTTTGTCGTCGTCTTCAAACGTTTGCACACATCTTCACTGGCGCGGGTTCGTTCAAAACATCCAAACAATATATAATTTTGCGACTCTTTGTTTGGAACACGCAAGCTATAAACTTAGCTACAACATACAGCTTCCCAACACGCTAGTCCAACACGCTTTGGAACTCTGTATATTATAAACCAAGATATAACTACACAGCACCACCTTCTACGGGATGGAACGATCACCTATTTGTAGAAGATGTGACGAGACTCTCTTTAGGGTTTCCTACAAGGATCTCGTACGCGTCTTGCCGATTCCATCTCTTCCATGTTTCCTTTTGCTGCTGCACAGTTGATACGGAAATAATCTTTCTGATATTTGAAGATCTTTTAATTAAGGAAACTCCGGAAAGTCTTTTGGCGAGATGTTAGATCGTGATGTCCGAGACTTCTGGATGGACATCTTCTGATTTGAACATCGGCGCCTTAGTTCGCGACATATGGATGGACATCATTCCACCATATAAAATAGCCAACATCCGTAGGAACCACAATTTGCCTTAAATGACATTGTGTAAGTGCGGCAGCCCCCGTAATTTCACAAGACTCGGGTTAGCTAGGTCGTTCCCAAGGTCGAGAGACGTGTTCGGTATTTATAACATAGGTCAACGAAATGCATGCTTATTATCGATGTATTATTTGTTTGCTTGATTGTTTTGATCATAATGTTTGGCTCCTAGATGCTCGAATCCTCGACTTCTAACCAACCATCTACCATCCACTCCCCCTTTTACTTTTCTTGCGTTAGTGGTAGTGTAGTTGTAGTTGTGTTCTTTGGATAGTTTAGATTCTTGTATTATGTGTGCATTTACTTGTCTCGAGTCTTGTCGGGAAAGAAGACGCGAAATGTCCAATTGAGAGACCCCTATTTGATCCTTGTGGATCGACCTAGTATCTTACTGGTTATAAATGTATTACTTGTGATCACATACGCTTGTGCGAGGGGCATCTTTCCGAGACGTGACGTTTCACGCGACGCGTTTCGACTCTACAACTTCATAGTCACGCTAAACAGTTTCATTTCCTCACTCAACGTCCATTTCACTTCCTCTCTCTCCTCTAAATTTAATTGACTTATATTCTCTTTATCTTCCTGTAAAAATCAGATGAATCTCCAGGTGAATCTCAATACTTTTCTGCATTCTTTTCTTTTCTTCTTCATTTTTATTAGAAAGCTCTAGTTCGCGATAAAAAGTATGTGCTAAATTTTTTTAATTATATTATGCCTAGACCCTCTCAACTAAGCATTGTTTGCACCTATACCTCTAACTAAAAACTTAACTTTCAAACTCTCCTAAATATTTCGTTATTTCATTTACCCTAACACCGTTAGGTGTTATGATGAAAATATAATTCTCCCTTCATATTCAATCAAATTTTTAAGTAGTTGTCATTGTTAAATTGTAGTCAGCGACGACACAAGATTTTAATTTTGAGCAAGAATTACCGGTTTTCCGAGCTTAATTTAAATTTTATGGACTAGATCACTCACTTTAGTTCAACGAGGTTTCAAACCATGAAGATAGACATTCTTAAAGCAAGAATTATAACAATTTTGAGTATGTTCATTTTAGGGAAGAAATAAGGTTAGTCTATATTTTTTAGAAGTGAATCTGGAACCTTAACAAACAACATTTAAGATGAATGTTGAGAATGTCTCCTACAACATTGAATAAATCCACATTTAAGATGAATTATTTTTTTACAAAACAAACTCAATACCACATGAACAAGTTTTATTAAGGATGTCTACTTAGAAGAGAAATACAAATTCAGTTGTTTAAGTTGTATTTTTTCGAGAACATTAGGATAACGTAGAATGATAAGAGATGATACAATCAGTATTATTCATGCCATAAAGGTATCTAACTCTCAAAAAGGATTGATGTCATGTATTTGGAGTATATATTTAAGAATTTATAAGCGAAAATTTCTTAAATTCTCGCGAGTCAAAATTTAATTCCATTTTCGTCTCATTTCTAGACATTGTATGTCCTATTTATACCATACATGCTTCAAAGGGTGTTGAGTAACATTTCAGGTCAAAACATGTCGAAACTGAGTATTTTGGAGCAAAAAGTAGACCGGGAGCAAAACTGAGGAGGAACCGAGATGATTTGATGCTTGAGTTGTCACGACACTGTTGGGAAATGCAGGATCTCATACACATGGCGGAAGAAAATAATAAAAATTTAACTGCGTTGACTGCCACAAGGATCTATTACAAATTCAGGATTAATCGATGAAAGGGGTTGAATAAATTTCCCTCTTGTAAATCCGACTTTAAACAACTTTTGAGAGATGAACATGTTCTCCGCGAATCAATTAAAAGCGTCTCCAACAGGATGTGCTCTCTACCGATATCCACATGAACAAGTCTTGATCAAAGTACGACGAAGATCAACATACTAGAATTAATCTTCCCGTCTAGATCTAATCAACTTGTTCAGAATATTTAAGCGAAAGCTAATATTGTGAATATCGCAATAGGGTTTCAAGTAAATTGTTGCAATATTTATATACTTGGGTGTAGAGATTTTATTCCCTGTAAAATCCTACTCTATTTTGAATTCCTAATTCAGAAAATACCCCAAAATTTGAATTCCAAATTCTCAATTTTCTAAACGGTTTTACATTCAAAATCGAAAACTAGAAAGGAGTATGCGCCGTTGATGCTTCCAAAACGCGACACCCAAATCGATCGTTACAACAGGTTAACCATTTTGAATCAAATTATGGTATTAGTGAGAAAGGGAGAGCTCATTTAGGCTCACGTTAGGATGAAAGCGAGGTGAGGAAGAAGATGTAGAGATCGTCGCCGGTGAGGTTGTCGCCATAAAAAAATGAATGTCGGTAAAAAGGTAGGACACTATGAGTGACGTGGATTTGAAAATTTAGAAAATTCAAAAGGGGAAAATTTAGCCTTTTTACAATGACTTAACGAAGTGGGACAAAATGAAAGTTGATTGACCTCAGAAAAGCACAGTATATGTGAATGCACATATTTAATATTGGGTTGCAATTTAGTACACGTTTGAGAGACTGCCTCTTCAAAAAAAAATTAGGGGTAATTTCACTTAGGTCACCACAAAAGTTTGTAGTCTCACTTAGGTCACCGAAAATCTAATTTAATTTGTGAGATCACCAAAAACATATTTAGTCCCACTGTTATAACTTCCGTTACTTTTTCCGTTATCTCGCCTATGTGTGCAGCACGTGGCCACAAAATACGTTGGATGTGCAAAATACACGGTAAGAGATTGTTGTACGGCAACCCTAATTTTTATGAACTTGATTTCGTATTTGGTGTTTTGAATCCAATAGTTTTTCTAGGTAATTTGAAGAAAAAATAATTTGACTTTTGAGATAGATGGTCCAGTTTGAGTAATGGAACAAGTCTCCCTCGGCTTCCCCTCCTTAAGGACACGGTTTTCCAATATTCATGTGTTGCACTTAATATCAAAGGTTTCATATGAGAGATTGTGAGATCTAATTAGGGGTAATTTGGCTATTATTAGACTAATTCTGGTCAAGCGTCGCTCACATGGGCCAGATAACGGAAAAATGAGAGTTTCAGTACAACGGTCTCTTACCGTGTATTTTGCACATCCAACATATTAAGTGGCCACGTGCCGCACACAGGCGAAATAGATTAAATTTTGAATTGATTAAAAGAACTTGTGGGCAAAAATGTTATCGTTATGAAAATAGAAACATAAACTTTAAATTTTCAAAGTAAAAAGGATTAGCTATGGAATTTTCTCTTTCAAAACAGTTACCAAACGACATGTTATCAAATTATTGAACACCAAACGACTTGTCGTTTTGTATCCTATCCGTCAGCTCAAAACTGATAACGCAGCTACACACCGCATAAGCCCAGAAACGCTTGGCGTCGCCGGAGCTACGGCGGTGGACGGCTGAGAAATGACGGCAGTGAGAACTTGCAATCCACTGTTACTCGTCCGATCGGAAGCCCAAAATCCCAACGGAGCCGCTCATGTTCCGCCGATTCGTCGAACTAAGACGAATCCCTCTTTGATTGTGAGGACGGAGGTAACTTCCCTTTTTTCACTTGATGTTTGGTTGCCCAGAAAACGTGTGAAAGTTATAATTAATGGGTCGAGTTCATTATCCCGCAAAAACCCTCTTTGATGTTGGACACAAACCAATGGAAAAGTAAAGAAAATAAGTTTTGTAATTTGAATGTTGATTTCATGTAGAGAGAAAAAGTAATTTGTAGCTGTTAAGTTTGTGAGAACCAGAAGCCTCACAGTCACCTGGAATGATATATATATATCATTTATGTGATGTTTACAGGAAATGATTTTGGGTTGTATTGTTGGTTCTATGTAAATCATTTATCAGCTGGTTGATTTCTTAATTGTTACAGCAACCCATTGATCCTTATTAGATAAGTTTTCAACTTTTGGGCAAAATTGTATAAATGCTAGTTTGTGATAACTTATTTTGTCACTGTAGTCTTTTGATTTGATGTACTTTAAGGCAATGGTAATCTGAGGGTTATAAATCCAAAGACCTCTTTTGATTGATGCCATTATTTTGCTTAGAAGTTTTGAAAGATTAACCTGTTGCATTATTCTTCATGCTTCTCCAATTGGTCCTTGTTAGACCTTAATTTTCATCTGGATTAAGATCTTCTTGAACCTCTTTGTAGGGCTAGTTAAATAGTTTTTCCCAATTGTTTGAGTTGATACTTTTACTCACAATCCAAGCCAAGATGGTTCATTCTTCAAGATGCTGGTACATGACACCCGAGTCATAAATATAAGTTCTCTGTGCTTGAGTTTGTGTGCTGTTGAACCTTAACCCTGCCAATTAATTATTGTTCATTTACATAAGATCAAAGTTTCTTCAAGAATGACACAAGTAAGATATATGTGATGGCCAAATTATATTGTGTGACTTTTATTGGTGATTATTCCTAATGATATGGACGAGGCAATTACCGACTTTTGTGTCAGAAAATTAAAACCAATTCCTTCCCCTGAATGATAAAATGTATTGTAATTATTAGAAGAAATGAGGTCTATTAATCATGAAAGTATATTATTTCTACTGTTAATATGTTCTGATATGTCACTTTCACTGCAGTCAAATGTTAGGAGAGAAGTTAAAAAGAAGCCAGACTGCCCTTGTGTCTCCTGCAAAGGAAGCGGAAAAGTTTATTGTTACATATGCGAAGGAGAAGGTATCTGTCTCTGTCTCTCTGACACACACACTAACTCGCCTGAAATTTTGTTGCATGATATAGGAAGTGTGGAAGAAAAAGGTAACACACTGTCATGAGTAGTTCTAACATTGGTCTCGTAACTGTACCATGGAAGTTCTCATTGAATGATGAGTTTAGCAATCTTGAAGCAGTTTCCATGATTAAAAGATTTTATGTCTTTTAGTTCTGTCGACCTATTGCTCAAGAGAGATAATAATAATAGCCTTGGCTCATTGTGGTAAAGATAGGTGAAGAGGGATTTATCTTCTGTTTGCATTCTTCGAGTTTGAAGAAGAGCCAGTAGAAATGTTTGATACTGTCAATCAGGGTTAATATTATGTTAGGCCCATTAGGGCTAGTATTATGGAAAGCCCATTAGGGTTTAGGTTTGAGTACTAGGGTTTTCTAGTTTGGTTTATATTCCTATTGTTCCCTATATAAAGGAACCTCTTCTATGTAATTCACAACCAATTTGAGAAAGCAAGTACGATCAAATACATATCGTTTCATAAAGATTGTCATGGTATCAGAGGTTCTCTAAAAAATTTTGATCTTGTTTCAATTTGACGAATTTATAATGCCTCGCCCACCCGCTAAAACATAATTAACGAGTGGGCAAAGCAAAACTTGCTCGAAAATTGAACCAAGATCAGAAAAAAATTAAGAAAGGCTCTGATACCATGACAATCTTTATGAAACGATGTGTATATGATTCAATTTGCTTTCTCAAACTGGTTATGAATTACATAGAAGAGGTTCCTTTATATAGGGAACAATAGGAATATAAACCAAACTAGGAAACCCTAATACTCAAACCTAAACCCTAATGGGCTTTCCATAATACTAGCCCTAATGGGCCTAACATAATATTAACCCTGATTGACAGATACTCATTGAGTATCTCTAACCCTACAGCATATCATCAACAACAATTTTGGTGATTTGGTGTTTTCAATTCCAACACCAAATCTGGTTCTATTTATCACACTACATCACCAAATTTGGTATTGTATTGTAGCAAAAATCCCAAAACACCAATTTTGATGTGAAATTTGGTGTTGGGTTGGAGATGCTAGCAGCATAAATTTGTATTTTTATGGTACAAAAGGAACAAGAATTGCCCGAAACATTTCTTGTATCAGTAGAAGAGCTGTAGAGTAGATACTTCTGGTAATCATTTATCTCCAATCAAAGAATGATGATAGGAAATCTGGTGGTCCAGGACAGCCAACTCTGAAATCTTACATTGGTAACCGATTCAATCACACTGCAACAATTTGACAGGCAGACGGTGTGTCCTGTCACATACCCAAATGCTCTACACTCAGTTTTTTTCTTTTCACGTTTCCTTAGGGTTTATGAAATTTAATACAATTGGGACTGTAAAATTGTTGCAATGTGATTGGATTGGGGTATCCATAACTGCAACATAGGGTTCAAGAAATCGAATCATCCTCTACTTCTTGTGATCTATGTTGTGTACTTATTACATTTCATGTTTGATTTGACAGAAACAAACTCATATATGTTGGAAAATTTATAATAGTAGGAGCCTTGGATATACATTATGATTTGTGACGAACAATATTGTAGCGTTACAATATTCATCTCCTTTTTTCCCCTTTTCGCTCTTACAAAAATATAATAATATGTTTTGCACATTGGTTTAGATTTCCCTTTATTGGTTTACCAGATTATTGAGTTCAACTATAATAATGGTCACTACGAGTTGGCCTAGCTTGATAGCGCCTATAAATCTTGTATAAAATCAACTTCAACCTAGCCGATTTGAGCCCACTAGAGCTATCTCAATTGGTCGAGACGAGTGAGATCCCGAGTTCGAATTTTAGTGGGTCACCTGTTTGGGAGCAGGTGTAGGGTAGGGGTATTTCTGCAATTTCTTGTAATCCTATTATAATACACAAGCTAAAAAAATAAAATTGTAAAGAATGGTTAGGTGCTATGTAACCTTTCCATATCACAGGAAGGACAAACTGCATAAATTCTGCAATGCTTCCGAAAGGCGAATGGCCAAGATGGTAAGGCCAGTCTCTTGATGTTTGTGAGCTAAAAAGAGCATAGTACGAGACATGACCCTTTTTCCAATTGTTTTCAGGTGCGAAACTTGCGGTGGAAGCGGTCTAAAGCGCTGCGCCCGTTGCCTTGGGACAGGAGAGTATCGGAGGGTCATCGGTTTTGATTTCATGTACGAAAATGGCCCCCAATATCATAAGATTCAACATAGCAGAGGGTCTCATGCTGCAGCAGATCTGTTACGTGATCATCCAGAGTTGTTGAATCCAGAGTCATTGTTTTCAAAAGATGAGGAGTGACTCTTCTGGGAAAAACTTGTACTAGAATCATGGTTTATCCTGCATTGTACATAAGTAACCTCTGTTCATAACTGAGAGATCTTGGTACGTCTATGAATGTAACATTTGATTTCTTTTTCTCATTTCACAGCCAAATATTTGGATCCTATAAATTGAAAAGGTCTTCCGATTTAGAATTTTCTGAATTGGCAGATGGGGTGGGCCTTGGGGCAGGGCAGTAGAGTAGAGTTGAATTGAGTTAAAATTTGTAAGGATTTGGCTCGAAAAATAAATGATTGAATTGAACTCATCTTGTACTCAAATGACCTTACTTAGGCTTGAGTTTTGCTCAATAAGGAATAGTCAAGATATAGCTCTGTTCGTTTAGTTTATAATTTTAATCAACTATTAAATTTTTGTTAAAATATAATATAACCTATAATTGATTAAAGAATAGATAAGTCTGTTTTTCTGAATTTAATCAGTTTATTAAAGAGTAAAAGCATATGAATAACACGGTTCCTGAAGATCGGTCCAGAACATGGAGTTTTCCTGATTCACTGGTAAAGATCTGGAATTATATGTGCATTGTCTAAAGGGATAATTACACATAAGAGCAGATACCGAAACCACTTTTGTACTTAAGTATACATAATATTTTTTCACTTGTCATATTACGTAAAGTTATTATATATGTTTTTTGCAACTAAGTGTATCAAAAAAGTTCCTAAATATTATAAATATAATGAATATAAAAGTAGGTATATCTAGGTGCAAAAGTAGTTGTTGCATGCGTATCTATCTGCAATTATCACTTGTTTAAATATTGTTTGAAATGTGGAAATTCAATTCACAGTTTCACAAACTACACCTATTTATCAAGAAACAAAATAATTGAACAACAGACAATGAAACTGATTTTCCATATCAATTAAGGCCTCAACTTCAACAAGAACTCCAACAGAAACAACCAAAATGCTCGGGCCGAGAAGGTTCTTTAGTGCACTTCTATTTGAATTTTCCTGTTCTTCGATTTCGATGAGATGGAACTTTTCTTTCTTTTGTTGCTAACCACGTCAGAGAAATTGATGGAATTTCTGGACTTTCAACTATGATACTCATTCAATACAATTTATGGCATATAAAAACTTGTTTTTTTCGAGAACTAAAACGGGGAAATGGTGTCATAGTGATATACTTCATAGAAACTATAATGGTACGTTCTGCAATTCAAACTATGTACCTGATTTCAAATTCTAAATATATAAGAGCAACACCACCAAAGACGGGTTTTGAAAATTAGGGAAATGGATGAAGGTATTTTATCTTTTTATATTTAAAATTAACATTTTCCATTCACTAGCTAACGGTTTGAAAAGAATTGAGTGCTTGAAATACTCAGAACGTTAGATGAAAAATGTATTTAGTTCAAAATAGTTATATGTCATTTTCCTTTATTTAATTAAATAAGTATAATATTAAGATTGAATTTAACTCAACTTTCATTATATCTAGTTCGAATTGAACATTTTAGCAATCAAATTTAAGCTAGTATTAAAATAGCATCTCAACTCACTTACACACGTGTGTGAATTTGAGTGTACATAAATCAAAGAGGTAATTACAGATTAGTTTCCCCGCAAAAACCTCATTTCAGAATCAGTACTTCAAGTTTGAAATTTTTTTTCTCGATATCCTAAGTTTAAAACGTTAACATTTTAGTCCATTTTCAGTTAAATATAACATCAACATTGTTTATATTTTTGTTAATACCAGAAATGCCCCCGTTATAATTTAGGCAAAGTATAACATTTTATAAATATAAAATTACCACTGTACCCCTCATTTGCATAACAAACTTAACTTAAGTTGAAAAGTAAATTAGTATTTTCGATGAAAAAAATAAAAAATAAAAATAGATGCAAGTGAAATGACTATAATGCCCCTTCTTCAACCTCCAATCTCTCAATCTCTCTCTTGTTCATCAAAGCTGCCCAAAATCCCAATTTGAAGAGCAGATCCAATTTAACCCAAAAAATTTCTTAAATTTCAATTTCAAAAGCAGATACACTACATAATCAATGAAACATTTGTATCCGAATCGATAGATAAAAAAATAACAAAAAAATTCTTTAAACAAATATGCTTCTGCTACTCCACCGTCTCTACCGGCAGGGACGCCATCCTTGTTAGTGCCGTCGAACCCACCGTCGCGCCACGCTGTCCTTGCAAGTGGCCTCTCGATGCCGCCGTCTTCTGGGTGCCCTCTGGCGAGATCCACGGCGGTTTCGAACGACCCCAGCCACAGTCGATCTCCATTCCTCGATGTCACCTCGTCGGAATACTCGTGTTTCGCCAGTAGAATATGTGGGAAAATCGCCAGATCTATGTGAAAATCCGTAGATCTGTGCAAAAATCGACTGGCTCGCTCTTCACTAGAACTCGACCCTGAAGCGAGTGCTCATCCATGGCTGAGGAGTCGACCGCCGTCGCCAAGCTAGTGGTGAAGGATGAGAGGGTCGAGAACGTGGAGGAAGACAAACCGCCGTCGCCGAGCTTGTCGTCAACGACTCGTAGGTGAGCAGCCCGAGCCGTCAGGGAAGATAGGCGTGATGGATCTGCAGTTGCTCTAGACCCTCCCTCACTACCCCAACGTCGTCGACGTCCTCGAACAGCGCGGCCTCCTCTAATCCACCACCAACGACACCGACGAGGTGTCGTCGACCCGAACTCGCAGAATAAAAGGGTTGAGGGTGGGTAGTGTGTAATTAGGATTAAATGAGAGGGGTAGAATTGGAACTTCATATTTTATAAAAGGTTTAATTATTTTATTTGTTTATTTGCAAAAACCATCTTACCCTCAATCCAATTAGTTAAATTGATTATTTAGTTAGGGGTATAAAGGTAATTTCATAATTATCCCAAAGAGTTCATAAGATTGGAAATAATATACTAGCGGCATTTTGGACTTTTCACAAACTACATCAGTTAAATCTAACAGATTTGGACTAAAGTGTTAACGTTTTAAATTTGGGGAATCGAGAAAAAAAATTCAAATTTAGAATATCAATCTTGAAATGAGGTTTCGGCGGGAGTACTGATCTGTAATTTCTCCTAAATCAAATGATAGGTTTACACCATAAACATGATTATGGGTCATATTTAATTACCTGTTGAAATGGTGAATAATAATAAAGCGATTTATGACAATAGTGCAGTTGGATTTTACTTAACTATACCTCATCATATTTCTAGTTTACGTGATATCTTAACTATTTTGTTGTATCACTTTAATAATCTATCTCAAAATCACTTAATATTTATTTTGAAAAGCAAAACTGTCCTATAGTATCTTTCACATTTAACAAAAAAGTAATTACATTTACTATTCTTAATTGTACACATTTTCAAGTTCGCTATCTTAATTTTATTTATTTTACAGATATACCGACTTTTTTTGTTACATATGAAATAATTTCCGTTAAATCTAATAGAAATAATTTGTAAAAATTACAAAATGTCCTCATTGTATAAAATTATTTGATAATATGAAAGGACCATTTTAGCCTCTATTAAATAATAAATTAACTTATAACTCAAGGGTATATTAGTCTTTTTAAGTAATCAAAATAACCAAAACTGAAAATAAATGATGGAATAACAAACTTACCCTCCTCTCCTTCAACCCTCTCCAAACCTCTCTTTGTAACTCTCTCTCTCTCTTAGACCGAAACAAAGAAACAATCATGTCTC
The DNA here is from genome assembly GCA_963920655.1 of Geranium rotundifolium. Lineage (NCBI taxonomy): Eukaryota > Viridiplantae > Streptophyta > Magnoliopsida > Geraniales > Geraniaceae > Geranium > Geranium rotundifolium. Next base: position 31,120,955 of record OY987319.1, read on the forward strand.
TGCCACCGAGCTCTTCTTCAGCGGCTTCCTCCTTTCCATTCGTCGAATCAACCGAAACAATCGCCCCAGCCGCCTCTCTCCAGGACTGATTTCAACTCACTTGAGGCTGTTAGAATATTTCTCATGTGTTATATTTCCTATATTTTAATTATATTCTAGACTATTCCTATTTTATTATGTATTAGGGTTTTATTTATTTATTTCTATTGGTTCATAGCCTATATAAAGAGCTTTCTTCTATTGTATTTTACACAGTTATCAATAATATTATTCTACATTATTTCTATCATGGTATCAGAGTTTTAGTCGATCTTTGGCTAGATTTTAAATTTACTTTTGGTTTCGCCCACTCATCAATTTGTGATTATGATGGGTGGGCAAGGCAATCAATTAGCTTCCGCATAATAGTCTCATCATCATCAAGTGCCTTTAAGCACCTAACTATCTCTACAAGTGTTTCAATGCACCTATCTTCAAGTGTCTCATGACACCTATCTACAAGTGTCTCACGGCACCTATTATGACAAGTGTCTCACGACGCCTATCTACAAGTGTCTCACGGCGCCTATCTACAAGTGCCTCATGGTGCCTATCTATCCACAAGCGTCTCACGGTGTCTATCTACAAGAGCCTCATGGTGCCTATCTTCAAGTGTCTTACGTCGCCTATATCTACTATATCAATCAAGCTCCAGTTGGTCGTTCTACGTCGAATCAAGTTTGACTAACTATCTACTCAAAATATTCAAGATAGTCAATATATTCAAGATGCTCAAGATAATCAAGTTTTTCCAAACTCAACTCGGCAATTTACAACCGATTTCAGTTTGAGGGGGGTTGTTAGAATATTTCTCATATTTTATATTTCCTATATTTTAATTATATTATATATTATTCCTATTTTATTATGTATTAGGGAATCTTATTTAGTTTGGTTCATAGCCTATATAAAGGGCTCTCCCCTATTGTATTTTACGCAATTATCAATAATATTATTCTACACTATTTCTATCAGAGGTGACTCGACGTTGATTCTCTCCCTGAACTCACTCCATGTTCCTTTCTCTACTACACCGTCTACTCCCTTGGTGTCACCGTCTCTCCTTCAAATTCGCTCGCTTCGCGCCGACTATAAGTCATGTCGGCTCAGACCATCGTAGTTAAGATAAAAAAAACATAGATTTTGTTATTATAACACATCTGAAAGATGTGAATCTATCCACCAGCTTAAATAAAAATTTGGGTCTCCTACTATCAGCTTGAGCTTTTAGGTGAGTTGAGCTTCTGACATGGTATCCGAGCTTGGTTTTGTTTTGGATGTGACCTCCATATGCCATATGTTTTGGACTTAAATCCCATGGATCGGAGGGCGTCTATTCCGTTCCCACACCCTGCTTGTCTGTTTCCACGTGCATTTCAGCCTGCCTTGCACATGAGTGTGGGGGTTAGAGTAACACATCTGAAAGATGTGAATCTATCCACCAGCTTAAATAACAATTGAGCCTCCACCTATCAACTTGAGTTTTTAGGTGGGTTGGGCTTCTGACAGATTTCTACGCTGTAATTGAAATCGAAATCGCCATCATCATAATCGCGTTCACGCTCTTGCAGTGGGCGATTGTGACGAACAATCGTTGTTTTCATGGTTTTTACGCTTTTCTTAGCTGCTCTTTCCACATCTCCGGATATTTGGTGCCAAATTCTCGCTTATTTCCTTATTTCTTCAATAATAGAGTTGGTTATCTTTGTGGGATGTATTTTGCAAATTCCTCTCATTTTCTTTTATTTTCTAGTTTGGTTTATTTTATGTTTTTCTGATGTGTTTAAGTGATTTTGTTGTTTTGATTTTTGTATCTAGTTTGATCGGGTGATAATACTGCATTTTTTCGTGTTCGCGTTGTTTGATTGATAATCTCATTTTTGTTCGGTTGTGATTTAATCTTAGAAATATAGATGTATTTTGTGTGTTTTTATTTGAATTTCATTGAAACTTGAATTGATGGCTTGGTTGGATTGAATGGGTCGCTGGAGAGACGGCTAACCACGAGGCCGGTTGATAGCTCGGTAATTTTTTGTTTAGAGAAAGTGCCTAAATATGAGGGAGATATCATAGAAAAGTACATTTATACACATTTATGATGAGTATAATGTATTACAAAACATTTCATTTTTTTTAATTTTGTTAAATGAAAATAATTTTTTTGAATTATGAGCTAAATATGTCATTTAATGAAGGAAAAATTGTCATTCCACATTTATCAAATAATTGTTGAAAAGTATACGATGAGAGTATTTTGAATTTCTGATACACCAATTTTGTTATATTTATCAAAAATTACCTTAAGTATAACTAAAAATAGTCAAGATCTTTAGGCAGGGATTGATATGGCAAAGACTAATGACAAGGTCGAATGGGAGTTTGTTTTGGGGATGATGACCGCGCTAGGATATTGCAGGGATTGGGTGAATTTAATAAGAGCTTATATCACGACGTTCTCGTTCAATGTTACGTCAACTGGTCGGTTGATTTCTCTTGATGTCCCGTCGAGGGGTATTAGACAAGGGGACCTACTTTCCCCCTACATATTCCTCATATGTGCGGAGGGCCTCTCTCTGTTGCTGGAAGAGGCGGCGAGACAAAATCGGATCAGGGGAGTAACGGTGGCCAGGGGAGCACCGAGAGTAACTCACTTATTTTTGCATATGACAATTATTTATACGACAGGGCCAACCTAGAAGATGCGGTATATTTGAGGAACCTGCTCAGGGCGTATGAGAGGGCGTCAAGCCAAGCCATTAATCCGACAAAATCTTTAGCGTTTTTCTCCCCAAACACGCATACAACATCGAGGGACTTTGTTAAGCAGGTCTTGGGCTTTAGGGAGAGAAGGGTTTGGTGACCTGTCTGGGCCTCCTGAACATGGTAGAGAAGAAAAAAACTCAGGCAGTGCACTTAATAAAGGAAAGAATAGTCGGGAGAATAAGAAGCTGGACAACTCGATTCTTATTATCGGCAGGCTAGGAGGTGATGATTAAATCCATCCTACAAGCGATATCGAACTATGCTATGCAAATTTTCTTGTTTCCTCAAGGGTTTACAACGATATTCATAAGTTTTTAGCAAGGTTCTGGTAGAGGAGGCAGGATAGACGCTCGGGGTTGATTTGGAGGAAATGGGTTGACATGTGCAAACATAAAGAGCTGGGTGGAATGGGGTTCCTAAACATGGTCGATTTTAACAAAGCTCTCCTTAGGAAACAAGTCGGGAGAATCCTAACTCGTCCAAGTTCACTTCCGGCCAGGATTTTAAAGGAAAAATATTTCCCATACTCCTCAATCTTAGAGGTGGGAAGGGGTTCGAGCCCGAGCTATGTTTGGAGGATTTATGGGCGTCGAGAGATCTAGTGCCGGGAGAGGCGAGAAGAAGTGTGGGTCCGAGAAACATGAAAATTTTAGGTAACCCTTGGCTGGTCGGACCGGACCCCTACATTCGAGACGAGGTGGGTATTTTAGGGGACCACCTGGTAGCTGAACTATTTATTTCGTGGACTAGAGCATGGGAACCTGGGAAGATCAAGACTCACTTTAGTTAGAACACGAGCAATATGATCTTCTCCATTACCCCGAATGCCTCTTCGCCTAGTTAGAACACGAGCAAGTGTGGGAGGAGACGGGGTCATACTCGGTTCGTAGAACATATCGTGCTTTGGTAAGAGCAAGAGGGGAATGGGAGGAAGGGGCACACAATCCTATATGGAGAAGGGTCTGGAGGATAAACGCCTCGACCAAGATAAAGATTTTTTCTGGAAGCTCCTCTCGGGAGTCATCCCTATCAGAACCAAGCTGGCCGGAAAAGGTATCTCTCTATCTACCTTATGTCCTTTTTGTGAGATCGATCATGAAATAGAGGACCATCTATTCTTGCACTACATAACGGCGCGAGAAGTGTGGGCAAATAAGGCGGTTGGTGAAATTGGAGCTCGGATCACGGGGCAAGTATTGATGGGGGACTAGGCTGATTGGAAGTTAGGGGAAAAGGGAGATAAAATTTTTGTCACATTTCTATGGGCACTATGGTCGGCAAGGAACGCGAAGGTATGGAGCAATACGAACGTCCAAGCGGGAGAGTAGTGGCGGCAGCGGGCGCGGTAATGCAGGCCTGGGACGCACCGGCAACATTGGCAGGCGGCGGGGCTGCTAGGGCTTTGTGCGTCGGGCCGGGAAAGACATGTCCGGTAGGTAGGGCAACATCCTCAATTCAGCCCGCCTGGCAGTACGTTTAAAATCAATGTTAACGGTGTGATCGATAGGGACCGAGGTTTATGGAGTATGAGCCTGATTTGTCGGGATGATAGAGGAATGGTGGTGAGTGCTTTCAGCAGGAAATTCACAGATTGCAAGAAGCGTTAGGATGGGCTGGAACACGGTATCCGTCGAGACATGCTGCCAGCTGGTGGTTAAGTGTATCTCCAACCGGTTGATTTAGGGAAGCCGTTTTGGGGACATTATATTAGATTACATTTCCATTTGGGATAGGTCGCCTCGACTGATTCCTATTTCTCATATTCCTCAATCTTGTAATGGTGCAGTTAACGCGCTAGCAAAATTTGCTTTGAATTTTTCGGATTATACTTTCCCAAAGATCGACTCTGTTTTACGGCAAGATGACTTTTTATTTCTTTAAATAAAAAGTTGTGTTTTCTCAAAAGAAAAATAGTCGAGAACTCTATGAACAAAATTAAAGTTAAGGCAATAAACATGAAAATGTTATAGTTGGATATAAATAAAATGATATGTAATCATGGTATTATTATACGTGATTAATCTTGAATTTCTAATATTTGTCGATTTAGAAAGCCCTTTTTAAGGGTAGGAGGGCAGATCTTCTGGTACTAAAAACCGAGGAAAAAATGGCATCAAAAGCTCCAACACCGCCATATCCAAGTGCTGCGAGAATTTCTGATTCTGAATGCTACCCACAGTACACTGCGTCCCTCAAGTGTAAGCCTTTCTCAAACTTCTCTGCCCATTTGCTTCTGGGTTTTCTCTGATATCGGTATTAGTGACTCCAATACCATTCTCAGCCTCAATTTTGTCTGCTGCTCTATTATTCTGTTTTGAGCATCATTATCTGAGTTGGGTGGGTTATGATTTTAATTGGGTACTTGAGAAAGAAAAGGAAACTGGAAAATTGAAAAAGGGGGTGTGAATCTTTGTTGATTGTAGTGTTTTTTTGTAGATTATTTAAATGAATTTAATCTCAGCAACATTTGGGGAATTGCTTGTACTCCATCAAATTTTCTGGATCATAGGGGATAAATGCATCTCTTTGTTATGTTATTTGAATTGTGTGATATGGATGGAACAATAACTCTGTTGGTTCTGTTGTAAATTGTAGTAAGTTTTCTGTATTGTTAAATGGCTATAGTTATTATACATCAATCTAGCTTCGTAGTTTTAGAGGTTTGTATCTCAAACTTATTTTTGATGCAGCAATTGAAGATGTCGATTTGTTATTAGTGGCTGTAAATATCATGCATTATATCTAAGCTACAACTTGGTCAGCTAGCAGTACATTAAAACGATTAGGTGGGTTCACTGTACAAGTTATGTCCGGGATTAAGTTTCATATTTTCGGTTTAAGATTAAAATTAACGAACAGGTTCGTAGGTGTTATTGAATTGGTTCCATGAAGTGGTTTTCATCATTAGCCTTCAGTAAAATAAAGGTTTGATTTGGGAAGATTGAGAAGGATGAGCAAAAGCCTCTCCGAGAAAAATAAAACTCATGGAACTTGCTACTTGTAGGATTACCTAGTATCTGCTGTATAGGAGTAATCCGATCCTTCCCATTTTTTCCATTCAGCAGTGAATTCACAATTTTGTTAAAAGTTGTTTTCTTTATGCTTCCCTGGCTCCAGGGGGAAAAGATAAACAAAAATAGTCTTTGGTGACAAGGTGCAATGTCAACTATAACATTGACCGCGTTTTGAATTTCATCCATATAATATCATCAAAGAAAGCTCACAAAGATCCAAATCAAAATTGGAAGAAAGGTGGAGAAAAAGATGGTTCATTCAACTCACCTAGTTACTCAAAATTCACACGTTACTGATTTTCCATCTGATTTAACTTGATTTACTGTTTGTTTTTTTAAATACCTAAAAAACCCCTCCCTCTACCTCTCTCTCTCTTTTCCACTTCTCTGCAACCCCCTTTCCACTCCAAGCTTCAACACCACAACCATATATGCCCAAACCATTCTATTGATGAAATTATATGTTTATAACATTCTATTGATGAAATCATATGTTTATAACATTCTATTGATGAAATCATATGCCCAAATCACTAATCGATGGATTTGTGAATCAAATCGACGATACCCATATGGATTTGTGAATCAAATCGACAATTTTCATCGACAATACCCATCTGGTGGCAGTGAGATGGACGCGTAGAGTCCGGCGATTGAGGCGATTTTCTCGCTGAGTCGCCGGATGAGTAGCCATCTCCGGCAACTAACCCATCATCACCGCCCTCAACCGCCTCCACTAGTTCGAGTCCGACCCCTCTCCCCCAAAAGCCATCATCTCCGATTTTTCAGATCTCCCCGATTCGTCGTCGTTCGAGGTGGAGCACCTGCCCTCCAATTTTCGCAGGTACATGGAGTCAAATCCAGATTTGGAGATCGTGTGGAGGGGCACACTCGCAAATATAGAGAGTTGAGGGCTCGTGTTCAACACGTTTCACGCGCAGGAAGGTTTCGTCGGAGGGTCGTCGAGGGAGGGCTTGGGATCCTGGAATTTGGTGCCGGCGACGGGGTTAAGTTTCTGGAATTTTCACTCATTTTTTAATTTCTCGAATTTGGTGCCTTTCCCTTCAAATTTTTACTCGTTTTTTTTAATTGTAGAATTTCTGCAATATGTGGTTTTGGGGTACTGCATTAGTGAGTGGCAGTTTAGTATGTATCAAATTCTAACTATCTTTATAAATCATAATAAGAATTAAGAAAATTAACCAACACTACTACACATATGCTCTCAAAAGAAACACACAAACTGCTTAAAGAATGTGATATCATATGATCTATCCACAAGGAAAGTATCAACAAGCAAGATGGTATTAAGGAAAAAAATAATCGTCCATATAATTACAAAATGAAGAAACACACATATGAAGAAGGAATAACAAAAATCAAAATCAAAGAAAATAAAATAAATTAGGCACAAATGGCATCACTTTGAAAATTTGATGAATAGTCGGGGGTATTTTAGACATTTCATGCTTTGATGAAATTTTCCTTCCAAAATTTAATGGTGTTTAGGCAAATGGTAAAAACGATATAATTAGGTACAGTAGGTTGTAATTTTTTAAACCTATAATTCTTTAACTAAAATAAAATATAATGGTAAAAACAATGATGAGATTCAATAAGAATTAATTTTTAAATAGATATTTTCTAAAAATATCTTTTAACTAAAATTTGTATAATTAAAACTTATAATTTAATGGTGACCATGTAAAAACTCTAATTGAGTGCGGCGGCATGTACCCTTCTCTTAGGGTTTGTTTCGCCACAAATGGGCGAAGTTTCGCGGCGCCGATCTCCTATGGGTGTCGACGTCTGCGTGGTATTGGCGGCGACGTCAGTGTGGTGCGGCTGTAGGAGCAGAGCTTCTGTGAAGGTAGATCTGGGTCTGATGGAGGCGTGGTCGAGTGGTAGATCAGGTTTTGATGGAGGCGAGGTCGGGTGGTTTGGGGATATGCTGAAACGGGTGAGGCTGGAGTTGCAGATGGGTCGCGCTTGGGTTGCGACGGCGGAGCATGAGGGCTAGGAGGTTTTGCTTTTGGTTGGTTGGTAGGCCGATACTGGGAGGGAACCGGAGTTACCTGGCATCGGTGGACAGACTCATGCAAGCATACTGAACTAGGGGGCTCGGCTTGCTCAAGATTCAATACGTGTCTTATTGGGATCGGTACTTGAAAGAAACGGGGGGTTCCGGGTGTCGATGGGTTGATCCGGTTAAACCCAATGAGCTGGGAGAATTTGAAGTTCGTGATGGCCATATTGATCGCATGGTTGATCGGGGAAGCTGGTTTAAGTCGTTCTTCAGCAAGATCACGGGGGTTCTCCATCCGTATGAGTTGGAGGTTGTGGCTCTGCAAGATATTAACTGGTTCGAGTCGGTTGGTCTCTGCGGTTATCAGAGATGCCTGTGTAAAGCATTCCGCAATAAGATCACGGGGTTTCTCCATCCGTATGAATTGAAAGTCGTGACTCTACATGATGCTAAACAGGTCGAGCTGAACAACTTTGGAGGAATCATTAGCGAACAATGTTGCGTACTATACATTATCGAAACTTTTGTGTTTTATTTTGCTCATAATCAAATGGCTCACGAATTGGCCATGTTTGTTTTAACTAACAATAGTTGGGATTATGGTGAGTGGTCTAGCCCACCATCTGTAGCTTCAGTTGTCCGGCATGATGCCGGGTTAGTTGCTATTTAATTAATAAAATTCGATTTTCCTTCAAAAAAAACTTATAATTTAATTTTTTAGTTAAATTATTTTAAAAAAATTATAATTCTTGATATCATGAGCAATTTCGTCATTTTTGTACAAATACACACATTTTGAACAAAAAAATCAAAGTTCACAGCACCTCTTTACTATTAACAAAGTATAGGGCATGTCTTGCAAAAGTGTGATAATATACGGCATGTAGTTGCCATTTTCCATAGATTTTATTTATGGACCAACACTAGTTGAGGTACTAAGTTTTAAATCTTGGCACCTAAAATTAAATTAGGATTTTCCAAATTATTGCTGATAAAAAAATTTATGGCACACAATGGCATAATTTACTTTCTTATCGAAGTGGCAAAAGTGGTGCTGAACTGAGGAGGTCAATATTTTATGGCTGTATGCTACATCCTCCATCTTCTGGTGAAAATAGTTGTTAGAGGTGTTTCCTATTCATGGCTTAATAGAACATTATATGCTGAAAAGGTATACCCCTTCATAGTGAACTCACGACCACTGAGTTTTCTATGACCAAGTTGTCTTATCACTTATGTACAAGTTAGGCAAATATGGCTTGTTGTGTCACAATCACAACTAATTAATTCATGTGATTATGTATTTATTTTTATGGGGTTACAATTCTTCACATATTTAGTAATTGATTATCAAAAGTGGTGATAGATCAATGTTCTATAGTTGTATATTACATGCTCCAGTTTCTGGTAAAAGAATTTATAGAAGCTTTTTCCTATTCATGGTGAAAGGTTATGTAATTGTTCTTGAAATTGCTTCTTTTATTGCTCCATTAATTTTGTTTCTTACTTCTCATTCATTTAGTTTTCTGTAATTGTTTTAAAGGACAAGTGACTAATTCTTGGAGACCTAACTTTGCAGGTCTGGAAGAATTTAATACGGACAGGACTAAATGTCAGGAGCATTTTGATGCATACAAGGAATGCAAGAAAAAAGAGGTAGTTGGATCTTTATCTAAAAATATAAAAATTAAAGTTTTTCTTTTTTTTTTTGGGGGGGGGGGGGGGGGGAGGGGTTTTCTTGTGTTTGTTAAAGAGTAGAAAAAAACTGTGTTTACTCAAATGAATGTGTGTGTGCATTTCATACTAGATAGCCGGAAAATAGCACTATTTACTCTTACAACGTTGTGGTATTTCTTTCCCCTAAATGTTTAGTATTTAGACGCCCTTTCAGTAGTTCCTGTGCTGTTTATACACAGGAGAGAACATTAACAATGAAAAATGCTACAAGTTTATGTTTTTCAATCAGTATGACTTGGTTTGTTTCGCTCTAAATAGTTATGACCCACTGAGCACAAGTCTATGGAGTGTGTGTAAAAAGTTGCCCCGAGAAAGTTATGATCAAGCTCATTCCTCTTAATTGCGTTGGTTTCAACAAAAAAGGGTTTTGTACCCTATAGAACGGCCCCATGGGACAAAACTCATTCATACCTCAATTGAGTTTAGTTCAACTAAAAATTACTTGCTTTCTGGTTACCATATTGTCAAATAGTGAAATCCTAAGAAAATTTTGAAAAGCAAAATGTCACCCACAAAATTATTAGCGAATTCTTCGAAATTTCTATTTATCCATTCTGATTGCAGTTGTTTTTGACATGTCAGTTACCTCTAATGAAACTTACGTTGTCTTGGTAATACCTTCTCATGTTTGTATCACTTTTGGAGTAGAATATGATTTGTGGCGTGCTCATTCCAGTTTGAGTCTACAATAAATTTGGTATTAGCCATTTTTTCTGTTAATATATTATTGGAAAAGTGAATTGAGACTAGCTAGAACATTAACCACTTGTAGGGTCCAGTTAAAAACTTACTATGTTGCAACGAGGGGGCAAAAGTAAATGGTCATTCAGTAGTAAAACTATTGTATATGGCTGCAAGAGGTGAAAATATACTAAATGTTCTGCTGAAAGAAATAAAAACAATTTGAGTCTTAATTATATCTTGTATTGCTGTACTCCTACAAAATAAATAAGCCTATTTGTGTATGTTTGACAGAGGGAAGCTCGACTGGAACGGAACAAGACTCGTTCACTGTTCTCATAGAAGAGGATTCATGAATAACAATCAGATATGAGGTTGCAGGCAACAGTAACAAATCTTGTGGCTTTTGGAACTCACTTTGTTTTAAACTAGATTTGCAATAAAATTTTGTACACAATTGTGAGTGTAAAGCAAGTAGATTTGTTCATACTATATTAAATAAAGGGCAAATTTCAAATGCTTACATGGTAAGTGCATTGTAAAATTCTTTTTGTGAAATTCCCACAAATTTTAATTTTAACAGACTATGAAACATATTAGATAGGGGAAAAGACACTTTCGACAAATGGTTTCAGTGTAAATTCTGGTGAAAAAAACACTTATTTTGTGCTCTCGAGTTTTCATGTCAGAGATGATCGGCTGAAAAGAAAAAAATTGACAAGTACGAGTTGGAAAAAATAATTTTAGTATTATTTTAAATTTTAATAGTGGGTGTATTTTCACCTTTTTGGGGAAAGTAATGTATTTCACAAAAAAAAACTGTAAATAAACAACTACTTTCTGAAATTAAAATTCATAGCTACAAATTACAAAAACTGACATAGGCAACCACTTTGTGCAATTAACCCTTAATGTTCTTCAAACATAAACAATAAATGATGTATAACCAATTTCCCCTAAATTAAGCTACCTCCGAGTTTCCATGTACATTGAATATGTACTTAGTTTCATCAAGTTCCTAAGGACCACTTTCATCCATAACATACTCTGCTTTACGGAAAAATTTAAGGGCAAGAATATGATTACTTTAGGTTCCATTCCCATGACAAATAAAGTACAATTAGATAGTTTAAGTTCATAAATCATGTAGCATAACAAGATCTGCAATCCATGGTTCTCTACCACTACAAGCAAGCAGGGTGTCACCTGCAAGATAGATACATGGCTTCATACATGGGGATCATGGGATCAATAACACGTTAAACTGACCAAAAACAGCTGCAAACCCGATCCTACCTCCCCTCTCTCTACTAGGTAATATATTCCTACCTCTTTTTGGGGCTCTAGCTTTAGAATTTGAAACTATGGAGCCTTTGTGGGTTCATCGCTTGGTATATCGTCTTCATCATGGTAGATGTTCTCGGCCATCTGCCAGATTTGGAGAATGTTGTCTTCAGCTACACTTGCAACAACCCAATCTTCACATGGGTTCCATGAAAAATCTGAGATTTTACTTGTGTGGCCGCCGTGAATGAAGAGCAACTCTGGTGGCCCATCTTCAGCATCCTCTGGGGTTTGTTCTTCATTGATCCTGCATAACGACGACACTAAGTCAACTAAACAAATCAAGCAAATCATCAGTATTTTTTGTGCATTGGGTGGTTGTTTCAGTAAGAAACAGCTTAACAAATAGCAACATCCACAGAAACATTTCAAGTTCTATAACAAAGCCATCATGTAGACACACTCGCTAGCTAGATCCTCATTTCGCAATCAGATCTTTGCGGACACTTACAAATAATGGCCAACAGGCAAGACCTCACAAAACTAAATAATCTAATCAACCGGACTTGAACTCATAACATGGTGCATGTGCAATTCAAGCCTCATTTTTATACAAAACCTGGAATGTATTTTTTGATCAGTACAAAACCCTGGAATGTGAGTATGGTTATTGGTTAAAACTACAATAAGATATGCTTACAAGTAAGAAAACCAAACCTTCTGACAAGGGAGCTTACAGATAAAAAAAACAACTGTTCCTACCTAAAGAAAAGGAGAGGGCAGTTCAAGAACACACCTGCTAAGATCCCATACCATCAGCCGTCTACCAAGACAGCATGAAGCCAAGATAGTCTCATTCTTTGGACTCCAACCAACTTGGAAAACCTCCTCCCTGTTACAGACAACACATACTTAGTTCCACCGATTATAAATCATTTTACATACACAGATCATCAACATAATAAATCAAAACAATATGTTCTTGGCCACAGAAGGAATTCAGATGATCCAGCTGAACACAGCTTGTTTGTCCAACTGGTCAACTATTTGGGTCTTGTTGACCTGGGTTCGAGTCCTGTTGTGGTTCCTATTATCACACCTTTTTTTCCCAATCTCTGTTGGGCCTCTCTCTAAAGGTGAGAGGCAAGTAGCAATATTAGAGCCCCCTTCTATATAAGGGTGGGTCTTGAGCTCAATTCTTGATTTATCAATTTTAAGAGTCTTAAGAATCATAAGTTTGGTGCTCCCTTGCTTCTACATAAGCAAGGTCTTGAGCCCAAACATTGGTGCACAAGCTTATATAAAGAAAGAAAGACAATCCAGCTGAATACCAACATATGTTCCGAAACAAGAAGTATCGCATGTCAAAAGGAAGGGGGCAATCTTACTTGTGACAATCAAATGTATGGAGTGCAGTGCTCATCTTGCGTAGATCAAATAACTTGACAGTTTTATCAGTAGACCCCGTTGCCACAACCCATTCATTAAAAGGGTTAAAAGCTAAGCAATTGACCTAGCACACAAAAATGAACAGTAAGTGTTTAGTTATTATACACAGATAATTAATGTATATAAAACTTCTGCACTATTTACATTACATGAAGTGAAAAATGATAACAATTAATCATATGACCCTTACAGCAATTCCATTCAGAAGATGAGCTGCTAAACATGACAGGAACAGGATAAGTTAAGCTAACAACACAAAAGCTAATGCCATTAGGCAGGAGGCAACTCCCATATGGAGCGGCTGATCAACAAAAATTCCCATATGGAGTAGTATCCAACACCACGGGATATGTGTTGTACGGTTTAAGACTCGTACATGCAGAACATAATAAGCTCCTTATGAAAACCAAAAACACCGAGAAGAACAATACAAACAGACGCGGGCTTTGAAGGAAATACTTGTAAATAATCACCCACCTCACTCGAATGAGCTATTACAGATTGAACAGGCTTGGTGGCAGATGGTGTCCGAAGATCCCATATAAGTAGGTACTGATCATCTCCAACAGAACCAAATAAGTACTCGTGCCTCAAGTGCCATGCTACATCTTCCACAACACCTTCATGAACCTGTGTATGCACATATTTCAAACCAACTTTCTGTTCAATTTTTGCTAGCAGACATAAATATAAAATGATACATTTCATGGCAACTTGAGACATCAAATGCCAAAATAGGTATTTGAACCCAGCATTTTTGTTAATACGATCTATTCGGTACTTGTGTTGTAGAGCACATTTAAGGTTTGTGAGCCTAAAGACTATCAAAGATACAGAACACATCTGCAGATTTGATGATATGTGTCCATATTGCATTATGATTTCTTGGATGATTATGCTACTAGCTTGTAGTATTATGTCAGAAATCACAAAAGGGGTTGGAGTAGGCTCAAAACTACTGTCATAAAATAATAGTATATCTACCATAAATGGAAATTTATACCTTAAAAATTTGATTAGCCTCAAGAGCCTTGTTCTTAGGAGTTGCGTTAATGTCCCACAAGCATATTTGAGCATCATCAGAACCACTTAGTAAATGGCCTTGCTTGAACTTACTCCATGATAAACCATATCCTTCAGTGCTGTGTCCCCTCAACCTCAAATCAGGACTGCAAGCACCATCTAGAGGGGGTTTAGATGGATGTTTGCTATAATCAAAAACATAAACTTCCGCACTAACGGTCTTGGTGGCAATAATGAATGGGTTTTGAGGCATGTAACGAGCTCGATTAACCTCTCCATCATGATTTATTTGCTGGATTATTTGTACCTGCACAAATGAGCGGCGTATTAACATCCCAAAGAACACCAACATAATACAGCTATCACATCTAAGAATACTTCCCCTATAGCCTTAAAAGCATACCATAATATCAAAACACGACTTAATCACGAAATCTATTCAGGAATATGAGTTTACAAATTCCCCAATCACGAGTTTTAGAACCTTGACTAGCGTAGAGTTATCAAAATCATTCCCCACTAAAATGGTTAATTATTCCAATCCTTTGATGAATCATAACCAAACAAATCCCCTGCATATCAACAGTCCAACCAGTGCGTCGTGATTCATTCGCATTCATTCTCCTAGTTCATCCTGTAGGTGCTAAAATTAATAGACTGTTTGAATCTTTTTCAAAGAATAAGACTAGTGGGAGCTAATTAATTTGTGTACAACATGTTCTTGGTTCATAAAGCTAATTTGTCAATGAATGTGGCTTGATTTCACTCTCCAGCAATGCTGCCCTTTATTATCTTTTATATTCTCTCTTATTGAGGTGTTTTCTTTTCTTTTCTGAGCTGTTGTCATGTTGAGAACTTTACCATGAAAACTTATACCTAGAATTACTTTACTTTGCAACTTACTTTTATAAAGATCTAATGGCCTTCTCTTGGTAAAGCTGAAACGTAATTTACACATAAGCAGTAATGACATAATGAGTTAGTTCGGAATATGTATTGTCTTATGCATGCATAAATAGTACTTAATACACATCCAAAATAATTGAACTGAATTGAAAGATTCATTGTTGAGTTCAGTTCACAAATCAAAAAACGAGATTTATATTTACAATGATAATCTCCATTTGGTGATTAAGTACATAGACATAAATGTTACTGGTAGCTTTGTATGAATGACATTAATGTGTCAGTCATCATTTATCATTCAAGGTTTAAAACTGTGTTTCAAAGGACCAGAGGTGCATTTGAGGTGCTCAGGTCCTCTGAGCCTAGGCACAAGGCATACTGTATGGAGTTGCCTTTGATAAAAGAAGAACACTTAGAAGACTATTAAAAAATTTGTACTTATTAAGTATAAATATTAACAAACTAATTTATTAAACTGGCTTGTTGAGAGGGAAAAAACTGATCGGCTGCCAGTTTATCATATTCCTTGCAGCTACTTTTTCCCCCTTTTTAATTTATTGTATATGCTATTTAAGCTTATCCACTAATAATATAAGAGTGTTATAATTTCCATTTTTGAAAAGGAAGAGTCTTCATCATAACCGTCACGATTTAATTGACTACAATGAAGAGTTTTAACTTGAAATGAAGCTGCAATCAAAGCCTCGCTTCGATAATTTAGAGAATCAAGCATACACCTTGCATCTCGAGCGCACCTAGGCTTGTACTTCAGGATTAATTTTAAAACAATGCTTTAAATCTTATAAGAGGATACATGAATAGCAAAGTCTTAGACCATCTAGCTTTCTCATAACCACCGACATTTCTTTCTACAAATGTGGTGTGCAGGACGATATTCAAAAGACAGCATTTGATTTAAACAGATCTCAAAATGTACCAGCCAACTATTATTGGCAATTCACATTAAATGATGATGCATACAAGGAGATGACCCTAGATAAGATGAAGCAGGCGGAGAATACAGATGATAGGATCCCAACAAGTTTTGCTAAATGATTAGCGCGGCCAATCTAAATCATGTTTGAAAACTGGCTAGTCCTTTGTTAGTTACATGCGAGAAAAAGGCAACAACTTTTGGTAAACGATTTGTGTACCCAATCCAACTTTGTTAGGAAAAATGGCTGACCGCTCTTGGTAAGTTGCAGACAGGAAAGAAAAAACTTCAAATTTAAGAATGGGGTATCACTGGGGTTAACCCAGAATTACTCAAAAAGTCAGGATTTTTCTGCTGTTTGAACATTGGACACTCAAAACCTTAAGCACTAACATTCCTATAAATGACCCGCAGAATTTTTCCAGAAACCAATCATACTCATACCATGAAAATTTCTTATTTCCCCTGAAACAACCAACCAGTTGACAAATCACAAAAATATCACATCAGCAACCTAAAAACCTGACAAATTATACTCACAATTTGAGAAACAAACGAGAAATTGAAAGGAAAACCTAGATCTAGCGAAGAAAACCCCAGAATTGAAGAATGAATACCTTGCCATTAGCGCAGCCAAAGCCACCAACATCGGCGCGGTCCTCGTCGTAGTGACGAGCGTCGTTCTCGGCGTCTTCAAGGGGGAGCTGGACCTGGGCGAGCATGAGGTAGTTGGGCTCGTTCTCGGAGGTGTGGGTGCCGAGAATCATCTTCTGGACGGAGTAGTCCTTGCCGGGAGGCTCCTCGCGGTCGGGGAGCCACTCGACGGTGAGGGAAGGCCACTCGAGGGCGTGGGTGATGACGAGATCGTAGAGGAAGGGAGTGTTCTTCTTCCATATCTTGTACTCCTCGTTGATCAGCCTCTCCTCAATCTCTCCCCTCATCTCCTCGTCGTCCTTGCCCATGCCGCTCGATGCTCTCTGGGATCGCTCTTCCCGCCAATTTCTGTGAGTCAAGAATTGGAACCCTAGCTCACCCTCACACTCAGACTCAGACTCACAGAGACAGACAGAGGCTTGGAGTGAACAAACTCTATAACTGGGCCTGCCTTTATACTTCACCTACTTAACTTATCTATATACATACATACACTACACACACACCCCATTATATTATATTATATTATAATGGCAAAAACATGTCCGATACTACTTGTCATATACTTTCTTAATGACAAAAGACGTTTTGAACTTTCATTTTATACGTATTTATACAAAAATAATGAAGTTGTTCGTGATATTAAGAATTTTATTTTTTATGAACTTCTGTTGGCGTAAGTGGTTTAGCTCGCTTCGGCTGTAGCCCTAGCCACAGTTCGAGTTTGGGAGGTGCTTCGTGGGGTAGTAGTATAAGATGGGTGGATTAGGTTATATGGGTTGGACTGGGTGTGTGAGGGGTAGAGACTAATTAGGTGGTGGCCCAATCACTCGAAAAAAATTACTTTAAAATGTTTCTAAAGATATTTTATTTTATTTTTATTTAAAAATAAATTTTATTAGTAAGTGTTGTTTCATCATTTACACACAAAAAATTAAGTTCACAACACTTTTTACTCTTTAACAAAATACATTGCATGTTCAAAACTGTGATAGTATAGTGCACGTTTTTGTCGTTTTAAAATATTTAAAATATTTAAAATATTTTTAAGAGCTCGATTCCCTTATATTTGTATTTTTCTCACCATTAGCAATTCCATTAACTTTAGTTAAATTTTAATTTATTTACATTTTTAATTTATCAAAAAGACAAAAATATGCTTAAATTTATTTACAATTTCAAAATTCTACCCTTCAAATATCTCTCAACCTACTCAGAATTCTTATGATCGGAAAAGTTTGAAGCAGTTGTAGAAATCGCTTGCCTCAGGAAAACCTTCCAAGAGTGTCATTACTACTGTGTCATATCTCTGATGGGTTTCTCCAGAATCTAAAAGTTAATTACTTCATGCGCCCCCTCTTCTACTATTCACCGAGCTCTCTTTCTCCTCCAATCCGCCAAACTCGATTCGAAACTCGAAGCCACTAGAGAAATATGTCGCCTTAATATAACCTCCCAACGGTGTCGCCACCGCCTCGTTGAAGTCGTTAAGCCCCTCGTCTTCACCACCCTAAATCCAACCTTTATTTCCCAACCTCAAACCTCATTTTTGTTTCATCGAAACACCACAAATGTTGGTAAACATTTTTAGGATCAGAACAACAAATCGGTGAAAACTTTTCATAATAAAAAAATATTAATCTTCTCCTTAAAAATTCATCTACTTGTGCCCATGATTGACATGCGTTTTTGTAATTCTAAGAGTTATTTTATTGAAGTATTGTTGAGATTCTAGGAATTATATAAATTATTGTAACAACCCTTTCAACAAAACCAAAATCCTCCGGATATGATTGTTTTTATGATTTTTAATTTATTTTTGTCTATTGTTACAACTCCTTTTGAAGGATAGTTATGCTAAAAAAAAACTTGACTCTTAATCCAAACTCATTGAAGACAATCAAAAAGGGTTGAATGTGTTATTCCTTAATTGATTTCCTGATGAAGTTGAAGTTGAGAATGTAAATTTCTTTCAGAATCAAAGGGTTGATGGCAGGTCAAAAGAAGAGTACTAGTGGCAAAAGAGTTGAGAGTAGAGTTGGGCACTAGTCTGGAATCAATCTGAACCGGATCAAATTGAACCAACCGGTTCTCCATTTTAGAGACTCAAACCCCATACCCAATTCGTGGGATCCGTTTCTCGATTATGCCCAATTAGACCCGATTCCTTGATTAATTGTGAGATTCAGGGTCTGGTTCTCTATTCTAATATGCTAGTTCTGTCTAGTTTGACTCAATTAATGTGATCTTTATACGTTTTTCAATTTATGGGAAAATTTATGTACGATTAAACTCATTTGTAGACAAAAACATTAAATCGCAAATACAAAAAATACTAATTAAAACCTTATAAATTGGTTCGGTTCTAAACTAGTTAATTGATGGTTCCGCACTCTTAGAATCGAATCCAAACCTAATTGATTTGGTTCTCGATTTTCATACCCAAATCTCACCCCATACTCACGGTTTTCAGTTTTCCGGTTCAGATCCCAGTCGTATTTAGTTTGGGATAAATAGTTCCCACCTCTAGTTGAGAATGATAGGTGAGAGAGAGAGAGAGTCAAAGACAAGTGTATGTATTTGAAAGTTTAAAACATATATATGGGTAATTTGATCTTTTTAACACAATTTATGGTTAATAACTAGCATAAGTTAACGGAAATTCTCACGCTGAGAAAAATGCAATTCTAGGGGAGCCTCGCTGCTAAAACAATTTATGAGTAGTTATGTGAGAATCAACTAATTTTATGTATATGCATATGAGGTTTTCTCCAATGTATACACGTGGAAATATAAACATAAGTATATCGATATGTCAAATAAATACACCCAACTAAAAATTTACTTTTAGATATATCCCAATTTTATTTTTGGTTCACATAAGGCTATTTGCAAAAGAGGGCCTCCCTAAGGGCCTCCACGTCAACTTTTGAGTTGTCACATCAGCACATCCACTCTCTATAGACATTCACTTTGTGAATGCCACAACAGAGTGTCTCATAAATATTTTTTTAGGGAATAGAAAATTAATTATACAACATGAATTTATTTTTCTATTTTTTTATTATATATTAATTTCACAAAATATGCTCATTTATGAAAAATATAAATTCGTAGACAAAAAGAAAAAAGAAATAAAGAAGAAGTCGCAGATTTTGTAAATCAAATATGTAAATATGTAAACTATATATAAATATAATATATATATATATACATACCGATTATACTCTATGAATAAACTATATAATATTTTCATATATAATATAAATTATATATAATTAATTTTAATTAATTATGTCAGTTAACTATAACTATATATAATGTAAAAGGTCATACAATATTTAATGAATTATATATTATACATAATTAATTATTAATATTTAATTGTATAAATTATACATATATATTATATAATTATTTATTTACATATAAAGTTAGTTATATATTATTATTATATTCAATACACCCCACTCACTCTCTTCTTCTCCTATCCTGTGTACCCACTTCTTTCTCTTTCCTACGTTTCCTCAACGTCACCAACTCTTGAAGAAACTCATTGTTATGAGTGTCATTCCCACTCATTGTTGTGGATGGTCTAAACATGAAAATATGTGAAAGTATAAGTTCATCTGTATTAGCAAAGGTACGCTATCATTAACACATAAGGATGAAGAACCTTTAAAAGTGTGTCAACCTTAAGCCACAGTCACACCAACAATTTTATTTCCCAATCAATTATTCACCAAACATAACTGTTAACTGCAGGTGATTCATTCCACGCTTATTCCTTTTCCCAATTCCTATATTTCGATTCCTGCTTCCGAATTAATTTATTTTTTATTTTCATTCTACTCAAGCTTGAAGATGAATCGTCGAATGACCCTCAGTATCTTCATCATCAAAGGTTGAGTAATCATTGATTTTTGCATGATGTATCTATATATTCAACAAACCGGGTTAGAGAGACTCATGTTCTCATCATACTCATTTGAGATCTGTCCATCTCTCCTTGTGTAAGAGCTATTCAGTTGAATCAAATTCACGATTGTGAACCGAATATGTTCTGTCAGAACTGATAATATTAGTACCTGATACTGATTTTTAGTCTTTTAAGGATTCTAAAATATTCTCAAGCCTTTTAATATTGATAATGATATATTTGTAGAATGCATTATTATAAAAAAAGTTTAGGCGGTCATAAATTGATATACTAAATTTTTTTATATTTTCACTCGAGTCTTTCTATCCTTACTCTGAACAGAACGCTAAATATGGTGAAGACATATCATCAATAATAACTGTAAATATAGAGATGGATTGTAGCAACGTTCATATTTGTTATATTTGTCACTTGGCTCACATATATAATGAATCATTGAGAGTCAAACTGATTATTTTAAATGACACATTCTTTCAAAATAAATAAAAGAAAACTTTGTCTCGTCTATATCTATATTTATACACTAATCCACGTCTATCAGGGATTTAGGGTAAAATTTAAATTGATAGGTGTAGGAGATTCGAAAATATTTATTAAGTCGACGATGGCTTCGCCTTTGAAACCCCCACTGAATTGAAGCTACGCTAAGGAACGGAGTGTTCCCTTGAGAATCAAAGCATAATCACTCCACTATCTCTTTCTCATTTCGCTACCAAAAAATGGTTGCAGCCGGCATTCAACCTCTCGTGACCGTGCAGCCTCTACAAGGCAAAATGGCTACCGACTCCACCATCATCGTCGCTCTTCCCAACCCTCAAAGTTGGAGAGGGTCGTCTAGGTGAGGGGGATAGTAACCGGAGTTGAAAATGGCATATTTAAAAATTAAAAAAAAAAATCAAGGGCATTGTTGCCTTCTTACTACCAATTTTAACATTTTTACCCAAAAAAATTCTATACTGGTGAAAAAAAAATGAAACTTAGATATATAAAATAGCCAACTCTAAGTAAGTAGAAATTGTACTTTTCCTATATACTATATCTAAACACCAGAACTATTATGCATATGACGGTTGCTCTTGTATTGAAAATAACATTAATATTTGGGTGTCCTATCCTTTTTTTACTCCTTTTCTACTTTAGTGTTTCGAAATAAATATCTACTTCGATCTTTGACAAAAATTAAGAGTCATGGACTTAGTGATCTGCTTTCCATCTATACCCATGTGCTTCAACTTGCGAACGTTATATAAATTATTAAGATTTCAAAATATATGGTTGTAAATTAGGTTCCCGGCCCAATGAAAACTATCGGAAAACAAACAGATAATAAGAGCATCTCCAGTGTGACTCTTTACAATAGCTAAAATATTATTGTAAAAAGTAAAAAAAAAATGCACTCCAATAAGACTTACATGACTCCCTACAATAAGAAGCTTCTCACATTCTTTCTTATTATTTTATTATTTTTTATTCTACTTTATTCTCTCATACAAACGTTTTGTTACAAAATAAAAAATTATATATAGCAAAGTATGATCGGAGTTAAACATAAAAAAAAAGTGGCTCTATACCTTAATTCTAATGTAAATCATTCCCCGTATTATTTTAAAGGGTTAATTACACTTTAGTATACTTAGTTGGAGGTAATTTATAAATTACTATATCTACTTTAAAAACTTACATTCGCGCTCACCTAATTACCGTTAAAAATTGGACGGAAAATTTTATTAAAATGTAAAATGTCTAAAATAGCCCCGACTATTCATCAAATACATCAAAATTAGACGGTTTTTTTTATTTTATTGATTTTCATTTTCATTATCTTTGATTCAGTAGCAATTTCACAATCATTCAATAGCAATTTCACCCAAAAAAAAACATAAACTAAAATTACATAATTTTTCTGCGCAATTTCACCAACAAAATCAATTCTTAATAGTGACATAATCAGAATCACTTATATCCATTTTGATAGTTTGTTCAATGAACCAGAATAAAAATCAAAGCTTTTAAGTTGAAATCATGAACACGACAACGGCCTCAATGCTCCGTCCAAACCAGCCCATCATTCCTCCAAAGTTTCGCGACCAAACCCCCATTCCTGCACTTTCGACCTTCACCTCTAATCCCAGCCCTGATCTGCCTCGTTTCAGATCTAGAAAACGAAATCGACAGAGGTAACTCTCTTAAGAATTCGATAGATGGAGGCAAATCGTCGATTTCAAGCCTCCTTAGAGCAAATCCAAGCTGGATTGTTGTGTTTCAGATACAATCAAGAAGGAAGAATGCAATTTTAACCCAAAAGTTTTCTCATTTCTCATTGAATGTAAAGTGGACATTGGAACTCACAGAAACCCTAACTACTGTAGACTACGATAATTACCTAAATTACAGACACTCTAATTCATAATCGATAACCCTCCCTCTTTTCCCCCAACCTATTTAATGCTTCCATTGCCATTCCCAGCTCACGAGCTCCTAGTGCGAGGCTCTGCTTCTTCGTGGTGGTCGTACTCAAATCAGCAATTCCAGAAAGGTACAACGGCTACTCGACGAGCCAATCGCTGTTTGCCACCTGTCTTCTCCGCGCACCTCTAGCAGCTCGCCATCTGTCGTTTCTGTCTGTATCTAACTAATCCAAAACGCTGCGTTTCTGTGGTTGTTCTTCTCCAAATGACGTCGTCCCCTTCTCCCTCTTATTTCCCCGAGCATGTCAATCTGTTACTGGTTTTGTAAGTCAGTAACAGTCATGACAAACCTCCCCTCTTAACAGACTTGTCCTCAAGTCTTGAACTGCAACTCAATCTCAGGGAACTGAGATCGAATTACAGCAGCATCCTCCCAGGTGGCATCTTCTGGCGTCGATCTTGCCCACTGCACCAGATACTGTACGACAGCAACATTGTTTCTCTTGATCATGCGAGTCTGTAATACAAATTGAGGTGTTACCTTGATCGTCCCCTCTCCAGTGATATCAGGAAGTTGACTGATCAGAGTATATTGCGATGTCCCAATTGTTTCTTTAACAGAGAAACATGGAACACTGGATGAATCTTGGAGTTTTCAGGCAACCTTAGCTTGTAAGCTATAGATCCAATTCTTGAGATTATCTGATAAGGACCAAAAAACCTAGCTGGTAGTTTCTGATTCCTTCTCAGCACCACTGAGCTCTGCCTGTATGGTTGCAGTTTCAAGTAAACCCATTCTCCTACTTCAAATGATCTTTCTGACCTGTTCTTGTCAGCATAAGTCTTCATTCTGCTCTGAGCTGCTACCAGGTTTGCCCTAATGATCTGATCCACATGAACCCTTTGATTCACAAAGCTCTCTACTGCTGCTACTTGGGATCTGATTTCACTCAAACCCATAACTGGAGGTTTATAGCCATAAAGAACTTCAAATGGTGAAGTCTTCAATGAGTTGTGGTAATTGGTGTTATACCAAAAATTCTGCAAGGTTTAACCATTTCAACCATTTTTTTGGAAATTGGTGGGTGATGGCTCTGAGGTAATTCTCCAAGCATTGATTTACTCTTTCAGTCTGACCATCACTCTGAGGGTGATAGGCAGTAGACAACTTCAATGTTACCTCTATAGCCTTGAAAAACTCTTGCCAGAAATTTCTTGTGAAGATCATGTCTCTGTCAGAAACTATGCTTTCTGGTAAACCATGAAGTTTATAGACCTGATCCAAGAAGGCTTGAGCCACAGTGATAGCTGTGAAAGGATGGTGTAGGGGGATGAAGTGAGCATATTTAGAGAACCTATCCACTACCACCATAATACATTCTATGCCCCCCAGAATTTGGCAACCCTTCAATGAAATCCATGGATATGTCTGTCCAGGGTCTATTGGGTATAGGAAGGGGTTGTAATAATCCAGGGTATCTAACATTTTCTGACTTGCATCTTTGGCAAGTATCACACTCTTGGACAAACTTTTTTACATCCTTATCCATACTAGGCTAGTAAAAATAATTCTTAACCCTTTTTTGAGTAGCTAGTATACCTGAATGTCCTCCAAGAGTTGAGCTATGCAATTCCTTCATAACTTGTTGTCTGATGTTGCCTCCTTTTCCCAGGTAGATTTTGTTGTAGCAGATTATCATCCCTTGCCTCATGGAGTGGTCTGGTAGGGAATTTGGTGATATGGACAGTTGCATGACAATGCTTCTTGCTTCCAAGTAATCATCATAGCTATCCACCACTTCTTGCATCCAGGAAGGTATGATAACAGAAGTGTTTTTAAATTCTGCCTCTGGTAATCTAGACAGTGCATCTGCAACAACATTCTCCTTGCCCTTCTTGTACTCTATTTTGTAAGAGAGCCCCATCACCTTAGCTAACCATTTGTGTTGGAAAGTGGTTGTCAATCTCTGCTTCATTAGATACTTCAAGCTCTCCTGATCAGTCTTGATAATAAAATGGTTGTTTTCCAGGTAGGGAGCCCATTTTTGAATGCAAGCTATAATGGCCTTAAGTTCCTTCTCATAAGTAGATAGCTTCATGTTCTTAGGGCCTAGGGTTTTGCTCATGAAGGCAATGGGCCTCCCTTCTTGCATAAGTACCCCACCAATGCCATGATCACAGGCATCTGCCTCCACTGTGAATGGTAAGCTAAAATCTGGTAGTCTCAGAACTGGTGCAGTAGTCATATCTTTCTTTAGGGCTTCAAAGCTTTGTTTAGCTTCTTCTGTCCATATGAAACTGTCTTTCTTGAGCATATTGGTGAGGGGTTTTGCTATTCATCCATAATTTTTGATGAACCTCCTGTAATAGCCAGTTAAGCCTAAGAAGCCTCTCAACCCCCTCAGGTTTCTTGGTAATGGCCATGACCTCATGGCCTCAATTTTCTGAGGGTCAGTAGCTACACCTTGTGCTGAAATGATGTGGCCTAGATACTCCACCTCAGATTTTCCAAAACTACATTTGCCGATTTTAGCAAATAGCTTGCTTTCTCTCAACCTCTGCAGTATAATTCTCAAGTGTTCCAAATGCTCCTCTTCATTTTTGCTATATACTAGGATATCATCAAAGAAAACTAGAGCAAACTTCCTCAAATAGTCCTGCAGTACCTGGTTCATCAATGCTTGGAATGTAGCTGGTGCATTTGTCAAACCAAATGGCATCACCTTGAACTCATAATGCCCCTGGTGTGTTTTGAATGCAGTTTTATATTCTTCACCCTCTTGCAATCTGATTTGATGATATCCAGACCTGAGATCAATCTTGGAGTAGATTGAACTCCCATGTAACTCATCCAAAAGCTCCTCCACAGTTGGAATTGGAAATCTGTCCTTGATGGTTTGTGAATTTAATTGCCTATAATCCACACAGAATCTCCAGGTGCCATCTTTCTTTCTGACCAACAATATTGGAAAGGAGTAGGGGCTCCTACTTGGTCTGATAATACCTGCATCTAGCATTTCCTTTATCATCTTCTTAATGATGGCCTTCTGTTGGAACCCATACCTGTAGGGAACTAGTGAGGGTGGTTGGCTACCTTCCTTCAATGGTATAGTATGGTCATGACTTCTCCTTAGAGGTAATTCTTTTGGCTCCTGGAAAAGATCACTGAACTCCTCCAGCACCTCTTTGATCTTTACACTTGTTATTTCTTCCATCTTCTTGTCTTCTAACTGAAAGAATTGGCCAATATAGAGGGTCTCTCCCCCATTCAATTCCCTACATACATTATGTAGCTTGATCAGTGCTGGTATTTCTGACCTTGGATCTTCTTTTAAAGTGATCACCTTCCCTTCCCAATGGACTCTGATGCTCCCAATAGGCATCACTCTGAAAGTCCATACAAACCATATTCCCTCCATTTGCCATCTGACAGCACAATATGAGTTTGATAGGAATTGTCCTTCATTCCCCATTCTCACCAGTATGGTTGGAGCTGGGTAGATCTCCAAACACAGCACTTTAGCAGTTTGATTGTCTATGAATGAGATAGTAGCTCCAGTATCAATCAAGATAGATATGATTTTGCTCCTCAAATTCCCTCCTACCCTTATTGATGAGTCCAGGCTAGGTCCTCCAATAGCAAAGAGCCTTTCTTCAGGCAAGATCACATCTTCCTTCTTCATTTCTGCTGGTTCAGGTTCTATCTCTTTTTCCTTATGGCCTGTTACTTCCTCTAATTCCTCTTCTGTTTCAGCTCCTGATGATTCTTCCTCACCTTTTGTCAACATGAAGAGCTGTTTCTTGTTAGGACAATCATGGTCTCTACTCCATTTTGCTGGGCAAGTAAAACATAAGCCCTTCCTCTTCTTTTCTTCCATATAGGCATCATTGATTTTCTGGAACCCTGGAGAGTTGACTGATCTAGGCCCTCCCTCAATTCTGAGGCTTTGATTTCTTGGGCCTGATTGTTGCAACTTGTTTGCTTGTTTTGCCTTGCTTCCTTCCCACACAGTCTGTGTTTGTCTTGGTCTAGCAAACCAAGTAATCTGCTGAAACTTCAGCTCCTCAAACCTAGCCATTTGCATGGCTACTGCTAAAGTCTGTGGGTTTAGCATCCTGATCCCTGGTCTCAAATAAGCCTTCAATCCACCAATGTAGTTGGAGATGAAGTAATCTTCTCCAAGTGTTGGGTTTCTTGCTAACATGAGACCTCTCAGTTCCTCAAAACTGATCTCATAGTCTTCAACATTGCCTCTTTGCTCTAAGTGCTTGAACTCAGCAAATAAGTCTTCATGCCCCAGTGATCCAAATTTCCACAACATATCCCCACATAACTGCTCCCATGTGGTCCATTCCCTTCCTATGATGTAATCTGCAAACCAAACCTCAGCTCTTCCCTTGAAGTGTAGAGCTGCTAGGCTAACCCTTTGCTCGAGAGGAGTTTGGCAGTAAAAAAAATGAGCTCGACACCTCCTGATCCAAGCCCTCACCCCCAGTCCATCAAACTCAGGAAAGTTTAGAGTAGTTGTTCTTACCAAGGGTTGGTTGTTTCTGTCAAACTGAGGAGCCTGAAATTCTGGTGCCTGATTTGGCCTGAAGTTGACTTCATTTCTGCCCTCCATAGTCCTCTGTCTTGGGTTTGGTGGTTGTTCTAGCAGCAATGGTTGATGTTGGTTAGGTCTGTTTGTGTTAACCGACTGAGTTCTACTTCCTGTCTCCCTGGAGTCTTCCTCTAATGTTGGTAATATCATGTGAGGAGGAGTAAACATGCTGTCTTTTCCTTTTTCTAGCCTTGTGGACTCCTGGGATCCTCCTTCATCCAGATTTGTGTGATTTGCCTTCAAGCTCTCTTTTTCCAACAAGGCTTGCAACATCTGTCGAGTGGTTTGGCTCTCCTGGATTGCTCTTGCCTGCATCTCAGCTATTTGTAAGAACTGAGTTTTTGTATCTTGAGCCAATTGTGTGACATCCTTAGTAACTTGGTTTAGAGCTTTCGAGAGTTGGTTTCTAGCTTCCTCTGTCTGCTTCTGTCCAGTGTCGATTGCTTCAGCTGTGGCCTCCATCCTCAGCTTCATTTCCTCCATTCGTTCTTCGTTCGTAGTCACCGCGCCTCGGAGCTCACACATCTGTCTCCTGAGATCCGAGATCGCAACATCTTGGTTTGCTGCTCCCTTTGCCATGGTAGGAGGATCAACCTCTGATACCAATTGTTGTGTTTCAGATACAATCAAGAAGGAAGAATGCAATTTTAACCCAAAAGTTTTCTCATTTCTCATTGAATGTAAAGTGGACATTGGAACTCACAGAAACCCTAGCTACTGTAGACTACGATAATTACCTAAATTACAGACACTCTAATTCATAATCGACAACCCTCTCTCTTTTCCCTCAACCTATTTAATGCTTCCATTGCCATTCCCAGCTCTCGAGCTCCTGGTGTGAGGCTCTGCTTCTTCGTGGTGGTCGTACTCAAATCAGCAATTCCATAAAGGTACAACGGCTACTCGACGAGCCAATCGTTGTTTGCCACCTGTCTTCTCCGCGCATCTCTAGCAGCTCGCCATCTGTCGTTTCCGTCTGTATCTAACTAATCCAAAACGCTGCGTTTCTGTGGTTGTTCTTCTCCAAACGACGTCGTCCCCTTCTTCCTCTTATTTCCCCGAGCTTGTCACTCTGTTACTGGTTTTGTAAGTCAATAACAGTCATGACATGGATCAACAGTACGCGACAGAGCTCGGAGACATCGGATCGATGGTATGGGACGGAGCTCCGTTGTTGCTAATTTGGGCGTACCTCGAGCCAACGACAATGGATCTAAGAGCAGCCCCAGAGCTCGCCAGAACCACATCCTCGATCTCGAGCTCGCCAGAAGCAGGTCAGAGGGTCGTCGGAGTGGAAGGGTGGTTCTGAGCCGCGTTGGCCTATTGAATGGGTTTTGATCCATTGCTAACCCTTTTTTATTTATCAGCAGCTTCATAGGAATGAGAGATGGTGTTGCTATTTATCACGTCATTTGAGGTTGCTATTTTTTTTGAAGGTTAATTACAAATTAGTACACCTAGTTGTAGGTCATTTACAAGTGATGTTATCTATTTTTCTTTATTAAACAATAATTACATTTTTAATAATTCAAATAATATCATCAATAATTACATTTATAATTAATTAATTAAATATTATTATTATAAATTATAAATTATTTAATAACATGATAATAATTATTATTATTATAAAATTACAAAAAAAACAAAAGAAAGGAAGAAAATAGATCTGGGAAGGAAAGCCCATATTTGTGCCGTCTCTCATCTTCTCGAGCCTCCCTCGCCCGAGAGGTTCACAACCATGGCGGCGGAACGACGACGCCTCTAGGACCATCCCTTTCGTCTAGGAGTCGCGTCGTTACAGGTTCGAGTCTCGAGAGCCACACAAGAGTGGTTATGGTGGTCGTCGAGAGATTGTTGATGGCAACCCTAACCTCCTCCTTTCTCTTCTTCTCTCCTCCTTCGTCGGCGGCGAGTGGGTCTCAATCTCCGATCGTCTCCTTCGCTCTCTCTTCGCCTTGACCCTTCGCGAACAGGAAGCTCCGTCTCTCCTCTGTCCTCGCGTCCACTAGATCTTCCTCTCCCGAAGATTTCAACTCCATACTAATCTGTCGGCCCTCTTCCAGATCCTCCAAGCTCTTGTCCCAAATCTGAATCACAAATTCATTGTGGGGCTGTCGTTGTTGGTCAAATTAAAGATGTTGGACGGAGCGGGCGGTTTTGGCGGTGGATGCACAAAGGTGCGATTTGGGAATTCGAAGAGACCTAAACCCTTCTTCCTCCTCCTGCAGATCGGGGTCACTCCCAGAGAGAAGAACAACTCTTCAGATCCGCCTCTATGTCAACGCGAAGCATCGCCGCCTCTGCGTCAAGCACGCACCTCTATCGCCGCCGACAGATCTGGCGGCGAGACGAACCAGAGTCTCGACGAGATCTGGTGGCGAGACGCGGACTAGACCCATCTCCGTCGCGAACCATCAAAGTCGAAGCCTCCCTCTTCTGACCTCCGGCGACATGAGCTCTTCCTCCACGACCTCCGGCGAGTGACAAACCCAAACCCACACAGAAGACAAAGAACGGAGGTTGAAGATGAAAAAATTGATTTTTAATTAAATTTTGTTTTTATTTTAGTTATTAAAAATGTAATTATTATTTAATAATTAAAAATAATATATTTATTTTTAGTTTTTTAATTCTTTTATTTGTGCAATTTAAAGTCAAATTTGCCCTCAAACCATTAGTTAAATTAGGGGTAAAATAGTCATTTCACAATCATATCAATTGAACCAATCAGACCGGTTTAACAAATCAAAACTATTGAGGGCATTTTAGACTTTTTAACAGACCAGTTCAGTTAGATTTAACAGACGTTGGGCTAAGTGTCGCTTATTGAAACTTGGGGTACCCGAAATGAAAATTTGGAAGTTGGGGTATTCATTTTGAAACGTGACATAGTTAAGTGTAGTCAACTGTCATTATCCCTATAAATAATTATGGTGTTGCAAATGGGGAGATGGTGTTTAAAATGGAGAAGAGAGAGAAGTGGGTGGGTGTATTTTTGACATTTTGAAACAATTTAACACCGAACTCAGTTAAAATGGACGGAAATGAACAAATTGTAAAATTTTGACAACAAGGTGAGCGCGAATGAAAGTTTTTAAAGTATGTATAGTAATTGGTAAATGACCTCCAACTAGGTATATTAAAGTATAATTAACCCTATTTTAAATGTAGGGAGCAAAAAAACAAAAATTATATATTTTCGCAGCACAGTGAACCTATATCTATCAGACTTGCACCCGATACTTTCTTAAATAATAATAAAATTTGCGAAACCATTTTAATAGTAGCAGAATGGAACTATAATTGAGTTTGATGTAAACACAGTAATTTTGTCAAATTTTAGTTGTTTGTATTTTTTTAAAATTATTTAAATTAGAGTCAAGTATCAGATACTGGAAAATACTGATTCTCGTTGGGTATTTGAGCAGAGCGGATACACAGATAATTCAGCAGGGATTCGATCGTGTCAGGGAGGGTGAGCAGATATGGCAAAGTCTGCCCTAAAACCGACCCGCTGTCATTCCTATTAGAAATATAAATTGCAAAACTTACCTATTATAAAGTTGTAATGTAACAAAAAAATACATAAATTGTATTTATTTATAAAGAGTCGAGTCATAGACTTTTCTTCTCCTTTTATACTTAAAACACCCAATATTGCAGATGAAAGAAAGTAAACGGAATGATCGATCCATAATTAAGAATCTCAAAATGTTCATAAAAAGCACATATTGCTCTCAAGTGCAGCCAATGAAGTAATAAACAAGGAAACAAGCTGCCGTCAGACAACATTATGAGCTGGGGCAAAATGTCGAGACTTCTTGTAATAAGCATGAAGTCATTGATTTCAATTACCGCACATGCGGCTATTGTTATAGAAAAGTGTTTATTTTGTTGTTTCTCATGCAGATAGTTCAGATTTACAGAAGTACAAAACTCTTTTTATCAAGAAACATCCTATGGGCAATTGCATTGTTGTGCATAACAAACTGGCACTGATAAGGCTGCAAGCACAAACCTTGTTTACGACGTAACCCCGTATGGTAGAAGTGCAGCGGCCACGATCCTACCTTCCTCATTCAGTATATTGTAAGTTGATGCCGCATTTCTCTGCGAGTATAATGACAGATTTGTTAATTAACACGACAAGCAATACATGTGTTCGGCCTCATTTATTAATCAAGACAGTTTATGTATGAACTTGTCCTAACTCCTAATATAGATTAGCCGATATGGAACCTTTTGTTTTGGGAACAGTCAATGAAGAGATACTATATAATATTGTCAAAAGTAAGAGCTTTCTTTGAAAATTGACAACTAAACATATAAATCATATTGCAATATAGACAGCAAAGCAATGTAAGAGATCTTTTACTTTCATATAATAGTGGAAGATTGAACTTCAGGTTGCACAAATCTAAGTGAAATACTATATTTCGTCAACTTGGTGCGCCCATTTCCATGCTGAGGTCTCTACAGCAGTACTTAACTAAAAATGACTGTTTTTCATTATTGACGACAAACATGCGCATGATGACCATCTACATTACTTTTCTACGAGAATAATACACAGAAAAAAGTGATCCCAATTCCCAAAGCATTCCAACATGACCAAGTGCCCAGCGCAGCTGCCCCATTAACAAAGCCAACTTTCTGATATTTACTTTCAAGATTTCTCTTTGTTTTCTTTTCCATGTCATATAGGTTATAGTGATGGCACTACTCCTGTTACAGCTATGGTGAATAGCATATCCTTTTCACCAAGAGCCATTTCCACATCCTCTCCAAGA
The DNA here is from genome assembly GCA_963920655.1 of Geranium rotundifolium. Lineage (NCBI taxonomy): Eukaryota > Viridiplantae > Streptophyta > Magnoliopsida > Geraniales > Geraniaceae > Geranium > Geranium rotundifolium. The sequence goes on from OY987319.1 coordinate 31,153,207, forward strand.
AGTAAAATAATTGCATGCATATATATGTGGAGGCTTTTATTAAGTGGCAAGGGTTGCCTAATGTTTCTAGAGATGCACAAGCAACATACACATCATGAAGATATTTATGAAAGAGACGTATAAAGATAGTTGTAGAGGCACAGGCTTCAAACGGGATGTAGTTATCTTGAAGACTAAAGGAGTGAACCCACAAAAAAAGCCAGAAGAGCAAGTGGTAGACTGATAGCAACATAAGTCGATAATTTGGTAAATATCTAGAATTATTAGGGTGATTGAGAAGTGACTGGTATAGGGTAGAGAAAGTGTTTGCTGAGAATGATGTACAAGTATCTTAGACACTCTAGGTGTCAAATGTAAAGCGGGATGCATTAAAACTTGTCTTGACACAATGCATGTCAATCATATGGTTAAATAGATAGGGAGAATGCAGTCCATTTTGAATATGCCTTGGAAGCTAGAAACCAGAAATTGTGAAATCATACCGTATAGCACTAGTATTTGTAATTATTTTGCACATTAACAATCATCTATGGAAAGTATTCCTTTAAAGTCCAGTTCTTCCTAAATTGTCTTAAAATCCCATTTGATTCCTGAACACAGGAATTCCTATGTTTGTGTTAACATATAACTTATAAGACTGAACCACATGAATAACAGGGGTGTCGTAATAGAACACTTCAGTTTCTTGTTGCTCCTTGCTTGTTTCTTTCTGGTTTTATATCATCAAGATCACCTTAGACGGCACATGGACGCATTCTTAGTTTAGGCGTAAACCATTCATGGAGAACCTTGGGAAACACTGTGAAAGGTCTCACTACATTTTGAAAACGGCCATAGGCTTAGCATAATAGTCTACAAGGGTCTTAGAAGGCATATTTTGTTGTATTTTTCAATCATAATACCAAGTCTACCAATTATTCAACATTTAAACCCTGAAAACATATCATATAAAAAAATTAAAACATTATACTATTTATGGTTTTTCTGCTACATCCGTTTGATATTTCAAGTTGTTTCCTTCTAGCACAATTTTTCATACTTTTGCATCACAGAGTGCGACTAAGAAAGAAATAGTGAAAGCTAAATTGAACATTACCGAGTCAAGAACTTCCATCTTCATACCAGCAGACCGAACGAACTGTCTAAGTCCAGGATCTACCATTTGAATGTACCTTCCACAGCCAAGAATCAATATCTCTGAAATGAATCATCACTTGTCAGAAGCAAATACAAAATACATCACAAACAGATTAGAATACCAATAGAAACAAGTTTCTATTCCTCACAAAGACAGTATATGAATAAGAGAATACAAATATTAAATAGATTAATGTTGTTGAAATTGGCAATGGACCCTGTATTTTACACAAGAGAGAGAGAGCACCATCTTAAGATACTTACTAAAACACAATAATTTATTTGTATCTATATTTGTCTGTTTGTAGACTATCAACAGTGTTGATTAACTGTCTCATCATATGGGTTACTGTATAGAAAATTTTAATGCAATAGTAAGTTTATATTTGGAAAGCATTTCGATCACATTGACCGCTTCTCTTTAATCATTTCTATCAATTACCAAGCAATATTATGTGACCAAATCTCACATAGAAACAGCCAATTCTGAGACAATTTTGATTGCACACAGAAATTATACTTTGTGTAAGAAAGTGATCCATCTGGATTGCCAAACATAGCATAAAGTCATATACAAGAATGCAAGGTACTTGTTTAACTGCACAATGCACAATTCATGGAAATTGAATACATATAGAAACATATATATAGAAAGATCTTTGATACTCCTAGGAAACATATATACTTATTTAGAAAATTGAAATTCAATTTCTCACCAGGAATAGGCCTCATAACTTGGAAAATGGATAAGCTGCAACATGGCATAAAAATGATGAAATATCAGACAGGTGCATATTTTCATATTTAGCCAAGAGAAGTATTACATCAGGAAACTGGTAACTCCAAATTAACCATAAGAACATTTGAAATGCATTTGTGTTCATAGTAACATATATATGCATGCTCTATATTATTTACTATGAGACACGTGATCGTACAAAATAATCACAGTTCACTATGGATATACAAAATCCAATCAGTTTTGACAGCCATGATATATTTCTATACAGTACAAACTGACTCATTTTTCTGGAATGGATGAACCTGGCACTTTATTGATTTCAAATTCTGAAATAAATGGTCCTTGCCGAGTACATTTACCATGTTTTCCAAGAAGCAAAAAGAGAAATGATTGATCTAGAAGAGAATGGATCATACTTTTCAATCATTAGTACAATTAAATTAAAGTCCATGCATTGATTTCTCCTAGTGTTTCTTGCTCTGGTTGTACATGACTGAATTCCTAAATGCTAACATTTCTCTTTTTGTTCATAGTGAAATAAACTGTAGTTCTAGATCTTATCGACATACCATTTCTCGATGTATCATATCCATACATAACTAAGAAGCAATATTCAAAGTAAATGGCAAGGAGTACTTTATTCATTTATAAGACAAAATCTAGCACCCAATTGAAATGCCAATACTAATGCTAAACTATATCCTTAAAGAAAGCAAAGACAACAGTAGTCATTTTAATATTAACAACTACGACCAATGAACCAAACAATTGTTTCACTGACGAGAGATGAAATGAGAAACACACCTTTCTGGAGTGACCTCGGAGAATTTCTTGGGACTCCAAGAAGTTAACAAGTTTCCAACCGTAAGCAAGCTGCCCTCATAGTTAACCCCATTTACCATGAACCCGGTATCTGTGAAGCTAGGGAAAAGAATTGCAAATTGCGATGAAGTTAGAAGCTAGGTATCCTAGGAACTTCAGAGTATCTGATTACTCCATCCGTCCCAAAATGAGCGTACCATTTGATTTTTAACAAAAATCAAGAATTAGTGAAGTTAGTGCTTGACTTTCCCCACATATGGCTGGTCAATAAATAAGTAGCGCACAAAAAACTTCAGTCAGGAAATTGGACACTCATTTTGCACTAAGCAATCCATGAAAGCAGGACAATCATTTTGGCTTGGAGTGAATACTAAAATTAAACAAAAACATTCATCTTGCAACACATTCATATCAGGCATTAGCTCCCAAACGAGAGATCAATAGCTTTTGAGAAAAAATGGGCTTCATTGAAAACAATTTTGTGTTTAGGTTGTTTTCAAGCTCCCATGGCAGCTATAAACCATAATCAATAGAAATTAATCAAGAAGCACACTCAAATTTAAAGGGGAAAACTTCAAAATTTCAGGACTATAAAGAAAATGTCAGTATCCAAACATTCCAAACACAGAGTTTAGTCAATATTCCAAGAAAAATGTCAACTTTATCTCCAAAATCATACCCAGATTCCGAAAAGCCCAGAAAAAGAGGTACAAGTTAGAGCAGAGGAGAAATTGGAGGAGGAAGTGAACCTTTGGAAGCGAAGCTGGTCGTCGGGGACGTTGTCGATGAGATTGATCTGGTCGTAGAGAGAGAAGGCGCGTCTGAGAGAAGGAAGGGCTTGAGATTGGGGCTTTGGAGGAGAAACCTTCCTTAGGGTTCTGATTAGGCTCGGAAGGGTCGACGCTGCTCTCTGCCTCACCGCCATTTTCACCTTCTCTTCCTCTCAATTCCTCTTTCTATTCTTTTTCCTTTTCCTTTTCCCTTTGTGCCATCAATGTCTATTTGGTCAAGCCGGACCAGTTTGGGCCAGACCGTGTTGGAATTGATTATAATTAGTGGTATTTTAGATAAATTATAATTTTTTGGAGACGATTAGGTTGTAAAATTTTAGAATAGGCATTGTAAAATGTAAAAGAGATGTGTAATAATTTGTCATTATTCTTTAAATTATTTTATATTAAAGCATCATTTCATTCTTAATCGAAACGAGAAAAAAAAGCAGTTCGATAAATTCAGTCCAAACAATATTAACAAAAATTAACTTTTAATATTTCATTCAACTTGAGTGTCAATTTTTAAAATATCAAATTGTTCTTGATCGTGATATTTTTTTACAACAAAAATCAGGATATAAATTTATAATCTCTGATTAGAATTGATTTGACTTGAACGGTTATACACTACCCACATCGTACCCAATATATAAATACTATATATAAATATTTATTTAATTTAAATATATTTAAATTTTCATTTCCCGTTCGGGTTCGGAATAAACTATTATCTTCACTTAATATATAACATGGCATTCCAACAAGTCATCATTATAAATTTACATACAACATTTAGAGGTCTTTATTTTAGATCTAAAACCAGTTTCGAACGAAATTCAGCTGAACCATATTAAAGATATCAAGAATAGTTCTATTTTAGTTTTAAGAAAATTGTATTATTATAATTCAAATCTGATACAAATTAAAATCACAATTAAGCCAGAAAAACGGACAAAATTATTTAAAACATAACATTCTAATTTTGTTTCAATTTATATTATTAACAAACTTAAAATTATGAGAGAGCTGTTTGGGGAGGTGAGCTGATGGTTTCTCCGTTCGGCTCCGCCTCTGCCTCCACTGTAATTTTTAGGGTTAGGGGAGGCGGCGGCTTCTCTGGGCCGTCTTCTCTGGGCCGTCTTCATCTCTGCCCCTTGCCGAATTTTGGATCGTTTGAGTAAGTGTGAGTCGACTTCTCTATCTCGCAGAGGCGACTGTTGGCCTCGTTTGGGCTCCGACGATCTCACGCGATGGTTTCGACGGCGGAGGCGACGGTTTTCTCCGTTCGCCTCTTCCGCTCGTCGTTTTTGTTTATGATCCCCCTCCTTCGGCGGTGGGTCTGCGTCTGTGAGCCCCCTAGTATCGTTTTGTGCGATTTGTGTCCCTATGTGGAACAGAAAAGAAGATGTGTCGAATCGATAGTCGTTTAGGTGACTGGTTAGATATGGAAGGGATAGAGGCCGATGTAGTCTTGCAGAACCGGTGGAGGATCCTTGTCTTCAAAGGGGAAGCGATAGAAGTCGGGACTCTCGGAGAATTTGAAGAGGAAATCATCATCAAGTCTCTCACAGGAGATACGAAGGTAATATTTGTACAAACTGCCCTCAATATTGTGATTAATTTGGAAGAGATGGAAGGCTTGGAGTGGGAGAAATTTTTGTAGTGACAATGCTAAAATGAGTCTTTAGATCTCTCCAGTCTCCTTTGCCTATGAAGTGCACTCAGAGACACCAAAGACCATATCTGCTTGAGCAACATGAGCAAACTTGTGGCAAAAGTTCAATGATAAAGTGCCAAATGTGTTTTCAGTCATCAACGTTTAAGAATCTCCTTACACTTTGGGTCTCATAGTGTGAGTGCATTGTTATTCCTTTTGGATTCAATTATTCTGGGTTACTATAAAGTGTTCAGAATAGTAGTGTGATTTGGGGGTCGATGTCGTGCGGCAGAGTCTCGTCGATACTTTTGCCTAACTGGGATTTCATCTCTTGCCTTTCAGATTCTCTGTTTAGTTTTTGCTTTTGAACTATCTCAGTATAGATTTTATTATCACCTTAAGAATGCTTGTATTCAGCATGTATAAGGTCAAGCTATAGGGTGACAATTTGATCATCTAGCTCTTTTGGGCTCTGGCTTGAACATGTGTATAGGTTGTGTTCTTTTCCCCTCTTGTGTATTTGTAACAGACAATTCCAATAAAGATTGTTCTGCTTGTTTTTAAAAAAAAACAAACTTAAAATTTTAATTAAGTTGTGTTATTTTCACTTTCAAATGAAATTTATAGTTTAATATTGCATGAAAGTAAAAAATTTCAAACTTTCTATAGGGGCCTAATTCGGCCAATACATCAGATCACACTAAATAGCAAAAGCCAACTGATTCATTATAGTCGCCCAAATTCAGGAACAGCCCTAACAAACATCGACAAAAATGAAGGCAATTTTGCCAATGCAACTCAGCTAGCAAGCTTCACTCACGAATCAAAAAGCATAGCATATCACTTCTCACAGTATCTTCTTCTGTGTACATTTATTCCGAGCGCCAGAGACAAATAATTGAATGTATTTCAAAACCAAAAACCAACTTTCCTTGTTCCATCCGAAACAATCAGATAAATATGATAACAACAAGCACAAATCCTGCAGGAAAAGCTCGGTGTAAGAGAAAACTTACTGGTCAACCTCTCTATTTCAAATGTTCAGAAATGTTTTTTTTATCGGCCAAATGTTCAGAAATGTGAACTCATCATCTGGAAACTGAATATGGTACAGGCAGAAACGGGAATGGTGCGATGGAGGCGTATGCTACAGGTGGCCGTGCAGATGGGCGTTTCACCTTGCTCTTTCTGTCTTCTTGGACTGCATCTTCAACGGATGATTGGATCTTGACCATCTCTGGATTGTTCTCGGTGAGGTGTTGGTGGTTTTCTGGGAGGCGGTGAAGTAGGAGCCCAGACATGAAGATGGGAAGGTATAGGAGGCTGGCATGAAACATCTTCCGTGCCTTATGGGTAGTGCGGTCCCGGTAAAATGAAAATGCTGCACCAGTTATTGCTAATGTGAGTAGTGTCGATTCAAGACAAAACCAACCTGTCGTCATACCCCCTGTGTAGAGACAATGGAGATTAAGTGTGAGAAAGAAGAATCGAACAGGAAACCAGGTGAGAGGAAAAGAAAATTGTGACTTACAATCATAAGCTAAGTATCCTAGGGGGATCAGATAGAGAGAGTTCCTTAAAGCCACTGTAGCGGTTTTCATACCAGAAGCATCAGCCAGAGACAACATCTTGTACCTGTACATGTAACACACGTCAAAAACTAAGTAGGATAACTAATAGCTAATAAATCTTATTCAAGTGCCCAGGCCATCAGTGTCATGTACAAGATTACGAGTAATACCCTACAAAGATAACCAACCAGACCACACAAACTCTCAAATTCTTACTTCATATCTCCTTCATGAAAATAATATATTTAAACGATAACTTATTAACATCATTAGTTGTCAAAATGCTAGCACTGAAATCACAAGGTCGGATAAATTATATTTCTCTCTCCAATGTGCACTTATGTTACATCCCATCCTTTTGGATCAAGTTATGGGTCATGGACGTGGGTAGGTTGAGAACTCGATTAACAAGAGAACTCCAGATCTCGTGACACCTTTCAGATATCTTTTACTAAACTAGTTGATTGATTAATTTCTTCTCTCTTTTCATTCCATAAGTACTTGAATATAAGGAAGCTAATCCCATTTTTAGATGCGTGGAGAAATTCCAGGGGCATGCACAGAGTGGTCTACATGCTAAAACGCACAAACTAAAATGCTGAAATATATTAAACAAAATATTAAAAAGTAAGAACTAAATGCTACATGACAATGTGGTCTCAAACTATCCACATTCAAGACCATAATTCAATCCTAATCCTGGACTGTAACAGATTGCTATCAGAGTAGGGACTTATGGGAGAACATTCTTTGCATAAGCGATTTAAAGAATTATTAGCCATGTTTAAGGCATATATGGCGGCCTTGGAGGCGAGGTACCAGAAGATGGACAAGCAGATTGAACAAAAAGCCACTGGCTTTGGCCGAGCAAGAGAAGCTTGGTGCATAAAAAGGCTGAAAACCCCACTTCATCGTTTAGCATTTAGTCGTTGCATTTCAATATTTTAGCTAGTCCATTTCAACATTTTAATTAGTGCATTTCAACATGTAGGCCATCATGTGCATGTCCCTTTTATTTCTCCTTGCATTTAAACACAAGATTAGTTTTACTTGTATTTAAGAAGTGATTATGGAATGAAGAGGGAAAGAAGAAAACTAATTAGTCGACTAGTTTTGTAGAAAGATATCAGAAAGGGTGTCACGTGATTCAAGAATTCTCTCATTAATAAATTCTTCAACCTATCTATGCTCGAGACACATAACTCAACCCAAATTTGGGACCATAACACTATTTCCAAATAAAATAGACCTATGCTGTGAACAGGTTCAAAGTGTAAACTTGTGTTGAAAAATTCTAGACAGGTGAAATTTAAGTCTAATTCTCTTGCTCTACCCTCTTTCAAACACAAGTGTGCACACTGTAACAAGTCACCACTAATTCTGTACATTAACATATCAAATTAAAACATATAAGCATACCCGCCAGCAGCATAATCATTGCGCAATAAATATGCAAGGGCCATAAAATGTGGAATTTGCCAAAAGTAGAGAGCAGCTGGGAGAATCATTGAATTAAGTGTAACTTGGCCCGACGCTGCAGCCCATCTGAATGCCAAAAAAGAAGTGTGAGCCAGCATGCAGAACACAATAAATTATCTTAAGATCACAAGATAATTACCCGAGAAGTGGAGGAATGGCACCAACAACAGCCCCAACCCATGTATTTACAGGGTGAATTTGCTTCAGTGGTGTATACACGAATGCATAAAGAGCAAGATTTGAAGCTCCAAGCCCAGCCGCCAGCATATTGGTCTGCAACAACCTTGTCATAAATGATGAACCTCAGTCCAAAGCATCTAATATTAACTCAATACATTAATCAACATACAGTTGTCCAATAACAAAGACATGAGTGGGTAATTTATTCGGCCACCTTGCATGCTAATAAAGCAGTGCCAGCTAGTCCAATAGAAGATGCCCAGGTGGCTGCATGAAGTGCACTGATGCGCCCTGAAGGTAGTGGCCTTTGCATTGTTCTTTTCATTTTTGCATCATGCTTTATCTCAATCACCTAGTACCATATATTTGTGATTAGTAATATAAACTTATCTGTGGTAAATTAAATGCAAGCTCGCAATGAATAAATAACAGTAGAGAAAGCATACAACATAAGATTATCCATTGAATAAGATATACAGTATGAATGGCTATCTGCAAGTATCAGTATTTAAGAACTAGGTTTGTATGAACTAAAAACATATAAAATCACCCCAGTGTACTTGACAGAAGAGAACAGATTATTTACTTCATCTAACAAGTCACACCCCTTAATTTCTACAAATGATCTGTGGTATACGTTTATGTCAGGGTCATTGAAGAAGAAACCTGATTTAAGGAGTTTGCAGAGGCTGCAACCATCATAGTGCCCGCACATGTGCAACATAGTCCCATAAAATCAACAGCATTGCCACTACCGAGGACATATCCAGTTCCTGAAGTTGCAACAACCAGCATGCTGGAGAGATAGCAGAGAAAATAGTAAGATTCTACTTCTTAATACCTATACTGTAAGAAGCTCTATTTCAAACAAGTGGGATTAAATTCTATGCAAATATAACAGTAACTTTGCAATAAACACTTGTAATTGATTAAGATTGTTCTACTCCAGACATCAACTTTAGCAATTTCTCAGATAATTCCATAATAACTAGTAACTACCAAGAAATCTTAGAGATTCATTATTGTTCGTTGAACTATAACCTTTAAGACCATTGATCTATGACTATTACCAACGATGTAGACAGCCAAAAGAGCAAGTAGTTTAATATCTTTAACTAAGATCAGCTACATATTCCTGCCCTAAATGGCAGAAGAAAACAAAATGTAAGATCTTCAAATGAGCAAACTTAGGCAATAATTATAACAAAATGAGTATTGCTACCAGTCTTCTCTAACTCTAACAACTCATTTCTACTCCCCGACAGTGCATGAATCTAAAATAAGGATACTTTGATAGGTTTACTCCAAAAACAAATGAAAATTGCAAGGACATACAAATAAGATTTCGTTATTATACAGCACCATTGATAATTACGTAGCATATGAGTTAGTATATCCTTATGACCTCTTTGAAAGCCAGGACAGTTGATAAATGAGATGTTAAATGCAAGGCAACTGAAAACTATTTGTATCCTCGCTTGCAAAAACAACAAATTTAATCCAAATAACATACAATCACTACATTATAACTACTATAACCAAGTAAAGTCATTTAAAAATATAAGCTCAGCAAGAATAAATCTTGTTGAAGTGTCACATTAGTGACCACTTGATATACTATTTCATGACTCGACCTGTTAGCTGAGCTTTTGAGTTGGATTAAAAATAGTATCAAAGCTAGTTTAATACTGGAATGGTGACCAGTTTGTATTTCTCCCCTAATAATTCTTGGTCTACGTCCAAGGTCCATGGTGTTGTCCAGCAAGCATGTTCAAGGGAATGTTGAAGTATCCCACATTGAGAGAATGTGGTTTTAGTGACCAGACCACCTAATATACGGGCTGGGCCCTCCACCTACTAGTTTACTGTTTAAGCTTTTGGGTTGAAGTTTAACAAAACTAAACCAACCTCTAATACAAATCATGTAATTGAATATCCACCAATGAAACATAATTCTCTCAATCACTTCAAAGGATCTAAATAAATATTCTATAAGGAAAATAAGATGGACATGTAATCATCCATCTCATGAAATGAAACAAGATGCAAATGCTACAGATCATATGGACAGCTTCAAAACATCCTTTTTTAACGTAAAACTCTTTCCTTTCTACTTTGATTTCTATTCTACTAACCTTCTGGGAAAGAGCCGCCTTCCTCAACATTTCAGTGGTCATAAATCCTTCTAACAATTTGTACTACAATTGTATAAGTATCTATCCTATACGAAAACAAGGTTATTTCCCTGTATTTTAAGTTGAAAAGGTATAAGGGACTATGTTACAAGTATCAGTATCCAGTACAGCCTACAGATGTATTTATATAGATTGATAGGTGACAGCACTTAGACTGGAGCTTCGGCTGTAGCACAAATCAATAATCAAAGTTCAAAATCTTCTGTTTTCACAGATGTACAAAGTTTTATCTACAGTATCAATGTGAAGAGCTGAGTTCATGACTGCAATAGAGTGAGACTTTTCCTGGTTTTTAAGTTCTAAAGACGTGGCTGCCTATGAGATTTTGGTTCCGATACAAGTTCAAATTTTTACCATAATTCTTCTATCAAGCTGGACTTCAATATTGGTTACAAGCACTGTAGTAAACAAAAAGCAATTACAAACAATGGGAATAGTAGAGCACTAGAGCTCATGACTGCATTAGACCAAGACTCTTTCAGGGTTCGGAGGTCTAAGCATACGGCTACCCATAAAAAACTGGTTCCAATACAACATCAAGTTTTACCAGGCTTCTCATGTTGTGTCAAGTTTCGAGCTTTGAGCTAAATCACTCAATTTTGCAATTTTAGATCAACCCAATGGATAGAATTGCATCAAGCTCTGAACTTCAACTACCATCTGATATTACACATCATCAACATCCAGTTTCTGGTAAAATCCTCATCTAACGAACCCAGAGAAAAATTACCCATTAGCAAATTAAAAAAATCAAGGTTTTGCATATTTCTTAAGAGTAAAACCGATGAGAATTTTATTTACACATCCCAAATTTACCCAATTAACAAAACTCTCACATGAGAATATATAATCTTTACCAGATCATTCCACCGGAAGAAAATTAATTTGCCGAGAAAACAAATATAGAGCGCCGAAACCCAGATGAATTAAGCTTCAAAAAGGATTAGACAAACCTGAGGCGGGCTTTGGAGAGCTCCCAGTAGCAGCGACCATAGTGGGTCGCCACCCCAAGAACATCCCTCGGTCTCAACACCGAGAGAGAGGCTGGATCGGCGGAGGCGGAGGAGGCATGAGCTCGAATTCCATGGGATGTGGACTGAAACCCTAGGCAGCTCAAGGAGTCGGAGGAGGAGATGAAGGAGCGAACGACGCCGTACGGAGAGGAAAGAGGATCGACAGAGAGGAGCTTAAAGGAGCTTCTTCTCCACATGGTGTCCACGCTCGCAGTCGCAACTCCAATGAGTCGTCTCAGACTTCTATAGCTTCTCCTTCTCGTTCTCGTCTACAGAGTGCATCGAAAGCTTAAATCCAGAACCGGACCAGATAAAAATTGATCGAACCGGATAAATATCGAAACAAAATTACAGAAGAGATAAATGCATATGATTATCTTCAACTATAACACATAACTACCTAATGCTTTTTTTTTCTTACACGTGCTTACACAAATGAATTTTTTCTGAACATGAAATATTCAAAAATTGCGGAAAATTGAGTTGCATCCAAGATATGTCCATTACTCACATTTTCCCTTCTCAAAATGTCTGTACTCATCTTTTTCCTCCTCAAACTATCCTTACTCACCTCACTCAAATTATATATATGAATGGCTCTAAATAATGCTCTGACTGGCCTCAATTTATTTTACTTCAACATCCCAAGAAATAGGGATAATTCCAGATGACTACACTTGGATATGTCACATTATCAGATGACTACACTTAGAATTTTTTGTGTCAGTGTGAATACCCAAGAATTTCATTTGTCTCACTTTACTCATTCCGTCCAACTCCGTTAGTTTTTAACATTTTTTTACATGTGAAAAGACTAAAATACCCTTCAGATGTAAATAATTGTTTTCAAATTGAATGAAAAGACTAAAATACCCTTCACTATTCATTTAATTTTCAAAAAAATACCACTCTCTCTCTCTCTCTCTCTCTCTCTCTCTCTCTCTCTCTCTCTCTCTCTCCTCCATGTCCTCCACCACAACTGCCACCGTCTCCATCACCACCACCACCTCCATCTCCTCCACCACCACCACCATCTCCTCCCTCTCCGTCGCCACCTCCTCCACCACCACCGCCACCACATCCATCTTCTCCACCACCACCACATCCATCTTCTCCACCACCACCACCACGACCGCCACCACATCCACCTCCTCCACCACCACCACCACCACCACCGCCACCACCTCCATCTCCACCGCCATCACATCCATCTCCTCCACCACCATCTTCTTTCTCTCCGTCGTCACCTCCTCCACTACCACCTCCATCTCCTTTCCCTCTATCACCACCTCCGGCCGACTTCCGGCGAAGTTCCGACCGACTTACAGCAAGGCTCCGAACGACTTCCGACAAAGCTCCAACGGTGGTGGTGGTGGAGGGGATGGCGGTGGAGGAGATGAAGGTGGTAGCGGTGGTGGTGGTGGATGAGATGGATGAGGTGGGGACGGAAGGGGAGGAGATGGTGGTGGTGGCGGTGGAAGGGCGTAGAGGAGATGGATGTGGTGGTGGTGATGATTGAGGAGGTGGAGGAGATGGAGGTGGTGGCGGTGGCGGTGGTGGTGGTGGTGGAGGAGGTGGATGTGGTGGCGGTCGTGGTGGTGGTGGTGGAGAAGATGGATGTGGTGGCGGTGGAGGTGGAGGAGGTGGCGACGGAGAGAGAGAGAGAGAGAGAGAGAGAGAGAGAGAGAGAGTGAGTATGAGTGGTATTTTTTTGAAAATTAAATGAATAGTGAAGGGTATTTTAGTCTTTTCATTCAATTTGAAAACAATTATTTACATCTGAAGGGTATTTTAGTCTTTTCACATGTAAAAAAATGTTAAAAATTAACGGAGTTGGACGGAATGAGTAAAGTGAGACAAATAAAATTCTTGGGTATTCACACTGACACGAAAAATTCTAGGTGTAGTCATATGATAATGTGACATATCCAGGTGTAGTCATCTGGAATTATCCCCAAAAGATATTATAGGTTACTTACTTTCCTTTTGGATTATTTGTGTATATTTTGAATGTAATGATAAAATCATTTTTGTTCATATCTTGAAAGATTCAAAATAGATCGATAATTACAACATAATCGTCAAAAGTTCATAAGACATACCTATATAATGTCATGGACAAACTAATTATCGAAGTTTCAAATTCCAAAAGAAAAGATTGGGAACTCGATTTTACGTCTATTTTTGTATCTTTATGTCCGTAAAAAAAATTATTTTGGTAAGCATGTGTAAGAAAAAAAATACTGGATAGTCATGTGTTTGTTACTCATAGTTAAAGGTAACCATCAGAAATCATCGCGTTATAAAAATCAAATGAAAATAAGTAAAGTGAACTCAGACTCGATCTCAATATGGTAACCTTCTCTAAATAGGTAAATGAACATCGAAAATAATAGTGGATAATGACACTTTGTTACACCTAACTATAGCGAAAGTGACACTTTCATACTAACTACCTTTTTTTTTCTTCTCTTTTTTAGGTATTTAACAACTTTTTTGTGACAAGTTATGCTAAAATGACTAAAATACATTTGGTTTAAGAAATCATAATAAGATTGGTCCAATTTGATTTATAAAACCAAATTTGAAATTGTTCAAATTTATTTTTAGATTTGGGGGCATAATTGTAATTACATCTTAAATATAAACCAAATTGAACTAGAGATAAACAAAATTGAACCAAATCAATTTATGGTTTTTTAAACCAAGTTTAGTTTAGGTATTTTAAGCATTTTAGAGGTAGGTTGTCACAAAAAATTGTCAAGGTACTAAAAAAGAGAGAAAAATAGTTAGAGTATGAAAGTTTCATTTCGCTATAGTTAGGCGTAACAGAGTGTCATTATCCCAAAATAATAAATATGGTGGTATGGTATATGAGCTGATTAATAGGTTATTCATGTTGAACCCGCCCAACCCAACATATTAAATTGTAACTTTTGGTGTCGTTTATTCTATGATTGAATTCGAGGTTAGATTAATATTTTCATATTCATAATGATAAAGCTCATTTCAGCCTTTCAAGTTGGGTCAACCCCCTGATTTGTTTAGGTTGAAATCCTAATTCAGCTTATCATATTGAATTCATACAAGATGGGGAATGGGTTAGAAATATTTAGGTCTTTTAGAAAGAGTTTAAGAATTCGGGCATGGAGTCTCAACCTGATTGGGACAACATTTTTATTGTTTAGTATGCAATGAGAATATCGGCTGTTTTGAGTTTAACCGAACTTCATGTTAAAGTTGATTGAACCGAAAATTGAATGATTGTTCATAGTTTGATCACCTCTTTAGTTTTGGTATGTCTTGATCAATCTTATTTTCTTATAACTGTCTTTAATAGCTGTCACGTAAGACAGTAATAATGTAGTGGTAGAATAAACTAAAACTAAACAAATTATAAAAGAGAGCAGTAAAAAACATTCAGTAATGACCAACATATATAACAACTCATAAGGAAAAGCCTCTGTACATAAACACTAGAAAATATGCTCATGCATGATGTTTTGATTTTGATCAAAATTCAACTTAGGGTTGATTGAACCGAAAGTTGAACGACTGTTTATAATTCGATCATCTCTTTGATTTCGGTCAGTTTTGACAATTCTTGATTTTCTTGTAACATACCTAATGATTGTCATGTAAGGCATTAACAGTGTCAGTGGTAGAATAAACGAAGATTAAACAAATTGAATACATTTGAATAGACCATATACTTCAACTTATTCATAAACATGAGTAAATTTCAGTTCCAGCTTATTATTATATTTTGTTCAATAACTCACTTGTCTTTAAAGAGTTTCAAATAAAAGAGAGTAACACAAAACATTAAGTAATGACCAACATATATAACAACATTCATAAACAAAAGCATTTGTAGATGATTAAACACTACAAAATCTTTGCATAAATGTCAAGGTACAAAGACAACAAAATGAGCTACGCATCGAAATTAAAGACAAATTACACCACCTCTTGTTTACAACTAACTTGTGCTCAACAAGAGAAATGCAAAATCACATTTCCCAAGTTTCATAGCCATAATCAACTCTCCCTCACATTATTTATTCACAATCTCCAAAAACCCATATTGACGGACAAATCAAACTCTGATATCACCAACCTCGCTGTCCAACCCGTCCCCGCCCCTCCCTTCAAATTTCGTGTACTTGTACCATTTTGCGCACACGACATAAACAACGAGATCCACAGTTGTGAGCGTCGCCAGAAGGAAGTAAAATCTATCAAGATGGCCGTCGTTAAGGTTACTAGGAATCCACCCAGACATGCCATCTCTCGCGGTGATTTTCATCACGATCGTCACGAGCACACTACTAACATAGTTCCCCAGCGACATAGATGTCATGCACAACGCGCTACCGAAGCTCTTGAGCCCGTCGGGGGCTTGCCCGTTGAAGAACTCTAGCTGTCCAACGTACATAAAAACCTCGGACGCGCCAATGAGCATGTACTGAGGCACTTGCCAAAATATGGTCAGAGAGCTCGAGTCGCGACCCTCAATGGCGTGCTTTAGCCTAAAGTACTCCACGAAGCCCGCTGAGAGCATTGCCAAGATGGCGATGACAAGGCCTATCCCCATTCGTTGGAGCTCGGTGAGGCCTTTGGGGGTTTTCCCGATGCGGCCAGCAAGGGGGTCGATGATTCTGCGGTAGATGAAGATGAAGGCGGCGACGCTGAGGATGTCGAAGCTGGACATGCTGGCGGGAGGGATGTTGAAGCCAGAGAGGTTGGTGTTCATGGCGGCGCCTTGCTCGACGAAGAGGGAGGCCATTTGGGTGAAGACGACGGAGTACATGATTGTGCATAGCCAAATGGGGATGAGTCTCATTATGCATTTCACTTCTTCGACTTGTGTGACACTGCAAAGATGCCATGGATTGGCGTTTTCTATTGCTCTGTCCTTTTGGGTCACCTCCTTTTGTGTTATTGCAGCTGCTCTGTCCAAGAACCTGCCAGGAACGAAAAAAAATATCCATACTTAGAACTAGATTTACTTGGTAGATTATGTAGATCATTTGAAACATCCTTGTCACGATAGTAAGGTTGCTATCTCGTCACAAGTCACATGTTCGAGTTAGAAAACAGTTGTTTCAACGGGATTGAGTAGTGATTACCCATCTGGGAAAAAGACGCATAAATACACCTAAAAATTGTCCTTTTAATACGAATATACCCAGATTTGAATTCATCTTTCAAGCTCATTCGTATTTCTTTCTTCTCCTTTGAAGAGTTTCATAGGAGGACTAAACATGAGAAAATGGGGACTTAGTGAACGAAAAATATAAAGTTAAACTTGAGTGTACTTATGTTAGAAAGACAAAAATTTAGATATATCTAGTTGTTCTTTCCCCAACAATTTTTATATAATGAAATCAAAATAATATGCAGTTGAATATCATAATTCATGCTAGTAAGACCACTTTGCCACTAACATATAATATTTGTCACGTATGTAAGTTGTATGCAGAGGATTTTACCCGCTGATCGATATGAATTGACCTTCAAGAGGCCTATGCGACTCGTACACCATATTGGCATGGCCAATGACATGTGCATTTGAGGGTCGGAAGGCCCTTAATGAGGGTTAGCAATTGGCCGAGGGGTACATACATTTCTTAATTCTGACTTAGAAACATTTAGTTGTAATGCAATGTACTATAGCTTAGCTTTAAATGACCAATTTATAGAGTATGAACTTACCGAAATCCTTGGGTGTGGAGTATCTTCCTTCCACCATTCTTGGAGCTCTCATCTTCATCTTCCTCATATAGAGCCTCCCCTCCGGCCACCATATCAACCTTCCATTTCCTTATAGCAGCAACAACCACTTGACAAAACCTAGAGAAGGGATTTCCCTGAGGATTGAAGTGCCGGAACCTAGGAGTCCCCGAGAGGAACAAGGCCAACGCTAGGGCTGCAGACCCTGCAGAGGCCAAGAATCCTATAGCCCACATCCCTTTGTTCTCAAAGTAACCCAATATGGTGTTTGAGAATAGAGAGCCAAGGTTCAAAGCCAAGTAGAAGTAGCTAAAGAATGCAACCTTTGAGTGCCCTTCTTTGGGGTCCTCTTCGTCAAATTGGTCTGCCCCAAACGTGGCAATGTTGGGTTGGTACCCTCCATTTCCTAGGGCTACCAAGTAGACAGAAAAATAGAACAACCCTATTGCCAAGCTTGAGTGCTCTCCACATGGTGTTTCTTCATCACCACATCCTCTAGGATGAAGCAAGAAGATGTAGGATGATACTGATAAGGATACCAAACCCTACACATTAAAAAGATACTTAGGTAATTACAAACTCATACTTATCATATAAAATGTCTGCCTGATTAAAACACTTTCATGCTATAAATATATTCCTGATGAAGTGGAATTAATTAGTGTGACTTACAACAACAAAGATGGCTTGGAAGATGGCACAAGTCTTGTATCTTCCCCAATAAGAGTCGCTGAGGAAGGCACCAACAAGAGAGCACAAGTACACCGTTCCTGTCCATTTGCTCACATTGTTCGCCGCCTCCGCATTGCTTTGCCCCAACACTCTTGTCAAGAACAGCACCAAGTTCACCGCAACCCCGAAAAACGCCAACGTCGCTAGCCCTTGATTCACTGAAATTCCCCAATTCAAGAAACAACCCATCAACGTAAATGACATTAACTTCATTTTATCTTTAAGTTTATGTAAAGAAAGTGAATTGAACTTACCAAGAATGAGAATTCCGGAGACCCATGTTCCACTCTTCCCTCTGATTGCAGGTTGTCCTCGCCGATCGACGGTTCCATCAAGAGTGTAAACATCTTCACCACTCTTCTTGGAGCCGTTCTTTGTGTTACCCTGAAATTTGAATCACATCAATCAACTAGCACAAACAAGGTTTAGTGAAAATGTGAACTTGTACTAATTAATTAGTAGGTAGATGAGGTTGAGTGTTTTGGTACCATGAAGTGGCAAGTGAACAAATACTCTGCCCAGATCAGTGTTGAAAGATTAAATAAACACAAACAATATGCAAGAGGAGAGGAATTGGTAAGATTGCTCAACAGTATCATAATCTTTGACCCTTTCTCTTTGCTAATTTTAGTTGCGTATATATTCTGGTTAAATTGTTTCCTCTCTGGAAAAAGAAAATTAATCGCAGTACTGTCTTATTCATCTGATCCAAAATCAATGTTTTTATTAAAATACAAATATCTAATCTAGCCCAGCCCAGCCCGACCTCCACCTCCGACCAACCCTTCTTCTCCTCCTCCTCCTCTTACAGAAATATTTTTGTCATTTCATTAGTTATAATCATTATTCATGTAAGGGTAAAATTGTATTTTTAGATTATCAAATTAATTTTTTATTTATGTAAATGAAAAGACAAAAATACTCTCCATTCATTAAGGAAATTGAGAAGATAGTAGAGGGCATTTTAAACTTTTCACTTTTGAATTAACATCGTTATGAATAAGTGCAAAAGTCGACAACTTTTGGTACTCCACAAACTAATTTTATCTTCTGGTGGTGGTAAGTGAAAAAGTGATCTTCCACATATGTTGGTTAAGTGAAATTTCCCCTCTTTTTTTTTTTTTTCTGATTTTAAAAAGTAAAACTATTGACGATACTGTCTAGTTAATTTTGTAAGCTACTTATTATTATCTGATAATAATAAATAATCCGTTGAAAAATATTGTTGATATTCAATCCACAATATACTTTCTTAAGGTAAAATATTATTATTTTAAATAATAGCACACTCGTTTGAAGTCGAGAAAGTATTAAATTTCTTACAATAATTACTTTTGTCGCATGGATGAATACATATATATAAGAATTGCCAAACAAGAAGAAGAGAACACAAAATTGATCACTTCACAAACATGTGTACTGAAATTTCTAAAGTACGTTATTAATTATTAGCTCCACAAACACGTCCTTTTTTTTTATCAAAGATCACACGTACACATATATACTATCATCTGTACTCATCCTATTATCTTTTTCTTTTATCAAAGATCAAACATACACATGTTAAAATAATAAATAAGTCATTAGCGTAAAAATAACGTAAATTTATGTGTATGATATCAACTTTTGTTAGCATATTATTCGATTAGTGTGCATAATAATTCTAATTGATGAATATAGTTTCAAATATATATGTTTATCAATGTGATTCCTATAGTTTATGAACTCGGGGCTTTATCAACAAACAAAATTAAACCAAACTAGTATTCCATAGAAATGTGCATGCATGCATGTGAATGGAAGTTGCACTAACCTTAACATTGTAGCATAAACTCAAACAAGCCATTGCAGCAATAATAGAAACATCACCAAGCAAGAAAATAAGTTAAGAGAAAGAGAAGTGTATATGTATATGTATAGTTTGAAGGGCTATATATATATATATGTATATATAGAGGTAGGAGGAGACGATATATGAAGGTGTGTGGACGGCTGAGATTTCACGTGAAAACAATTAAGATGAGACAAAAGTGGGAGCTACGTGGACGGATAGAGAAGCATGCAAGTGAAACTGTAGCTATGAAGAAGCAACACGTTTTCAACTGATGCTCTATACCTTAAACAGCTGGTGCTGACTTGGATCAACACAATATATATAACTCAATTTCAATGGAAACTCAATTTTCATAATAATACAATTACGTCATTAATTATTTTAGGGATTTTTTAGTGATTAGGTCGAGGAATTGAAAATCTCGTGTTGAACACTATTATTCAATGTTCTAAAAACACTAGGTGGCGGTGACGTTGAGAGATTCGGGCTCTACTTAAGAACAACACATTATAAAAAAACTTAATACATATGTTAGAGCCGACCCTTGATCACTAGTTATTCCTTGTAATCTTCCAAATAATCTTTGACTAATCAATTACCAGACTAATATAATTATGACATATATAATATGTTAAAGATGTTTTAGGGATAATGACATTTTATTATACATAATTATAGCGAAATTATACTTTTATATCCTAACTAATTTTCTCTTTTTTTTAGTACCTTAACTATTTTTATCGACAACTAGCTAACTCTAAAATATCGAAACTACCCATAGTTTTTATTTCAATTCTGTCCGGTTTACTACAGACCGTTAATGAATCGAAATTAAATTTAAACTTGTTACTGAAATTGAATTTGATGAGGCTTTCCTTCGATTTTTGTGCGTTTTAGCTGAATTCATACTCGAT
Source organism: Geranium rotundifolium (assembly GCA_963920655.1). Taxonomy (NCBI): domain Eukaryota; kingdom Viridiplantae; phylum Streptophyta; class Magnoliopsida; order Geraniales; family Geraniaceae; genus Geranium; species Geranium rotundifolium. The sequence continues at coordinate 31,173,992 of OY987319.1, forward strand.
TACCGGATGCAGATCGAGATGATTCATTATGAATTTGAACCAAATTTAAATTCAATTCTGATTCACTACCGGTCCGTAGTAAAGCAGGCAGAATTGAATCAAAATCAGAGGTAGTTTAAGTAATTTAGGCATTTTAGGGATAATTTAAAAATAATAATAATTAGAATATGAAAATATTATTTCGTTATAGTTAGGTGTATCAAAGTGTCATTATCCCCTAATCAATATATAAGCTAACTATATATATCGAGTTTTAAAAAAATGTTAATATTAAAAAATAATTTAATATTAGTTCAATTAAAAATATACAATTAGTTTAAAATAATTATCTTTGTACGTGTTTGTGATCGAAAATCGTGAAATTATTGTCTGTATGTGATTAAAGGCGTATTGAGAAGTGGAGGTGTCGCCTTTGGTGTGAGCCACTAATATTTGTGCCAAACTGTGACTATCTTATCATCAATTATTATTATTATAGTATTAACGTTAACGTAGGCGACTTGTGTTTCATTTTCATGTGATTAGCTGTACTCGACCTTCACATTTTTTTCTGCTTTTCCGATGACCACATTCATGCTAATATATTTGTGCATTTCCATTGTTTTTTACACGCTTCTGATGATGAGTAGGATATATATATATATATATACTTTAACTAAAACAGTAATTTACGTGTCGGATACATGTATTATTTATTGTAAAACCGTGACATACTAATTATTATTGGACTTGATTGTAATGGAAAAACCAATTTACGTGAATGACAAATATAAAGTTGTGTGAATTGATTTATATTTTAAATAACAAGTTAGAATTTTATACATTTAAGTTACGTAGCTTGTGTGTGAAATTGGGTAATCGAAAAAAATGTAAATTTATAAGATGGGTGGGTTTGTATCTTTCTATAACAAAAAAATATAAAATAAATAATAAAAACCTGACATTAATATTAATATTTTTTTAAAATTTATTTTAAAAAATATATAAATTAAAATCAATTTTTTTATTATTTATTTCATATTGATTTGAAATAAAAACCGAAGGTTCAATGGTACTTTTTTCATTCATTTTAATTGACATTAAAGTAAATTGATACAAAAATAAAATTCATCGCAATGAATTAATATAACAAAACTACACTTTAATGAACTAAAAAATCTCACATACTAGTTTAAATGATAATGCATGGTAAACCTCTATTAATTTAAATTTAAATTTTTTTATGAGTTATTTGGTTTACACATAATAAAAAGTGACGTCAGATAGTTTATTACAAAAAAAATATTGATTCGTTCACCAGTATAAATATAAACTTATGACAGAATTTTAGGTGGGGCATGTCACCTATATATCATCTAGTACTGCATTTTAATTTATAAACTTACATATTGTACTATATATATGTGGCAACTTATTTGATTGAGTTAAAATATTATTATTTTATTCTAGTAGAATTATTAGTGAAGTCTATTTAGACTTTCAAAATTGTATATTATTCATATGATTTTATTTCCAGCTAGAACCTCAATTCAAATGAGAGTTTGAAGTGATGTTAAGAACTAACAAGCTTAATAATATACCGAACTGAACAGATATGTTCAACACTAGATTCTTTAACATTAAATTCCATATATTTATTTTAAATACATTATAGATAAGGATATGGAATATATATAATTCATGAGCAGCCTAAGCTCTTATCGGAGTACGTAGTGGCTACGCTACGCTAACAAACAAATTTATCAGTGGTTATTATGTCTTTTATAATGTATATTTCCGAAAGATCAAGTTTCAAGAATACAGAAGATAAGTTGTTGTACCTATCTTATGTTATGTGGGTCTAATATTATATACAGCTTGCGACTGATCAATCTGAACAAATTAAAGATAATATTAAAATAGTCAATGCATTTAATATTATACATATATATCAGTTCAAAAAATTCTGTAGTTTTAGTAATTCAATTATTTTACGGATTTGATGAAATTGTCGACAAGTTTGACCCGTTACTGACTAAAATGGTTACTAATTTAGAGGTGATTTGTAATATTATAGTCGTGCAAGTAGGGTTGTAAACTAGTCGAATCGAGTCTCATTTTGGTAGAGCTCGACTTTTAAAATAAGTGTTCGTCTCGCGAGTTTGACTCGGGCTCGAACGAACATATGCAACCAAGTTTGAGTTCAGCTCGAAATAAAATCGACAAACTCGAGCTTGAGCTCAGCTCCATTCAGTTCACTTAAACTTCTATACAAAAATTCATCAAAAATTAGATGAATAATGAATAATTCATTAAATAATAAATAAGCTAACTTGAGATTGGCTCGTCTAATTCTTTTATACAAATTTATTAAAAATTTAAAAATATGTTAATATAAAAACATAATTCATTAAATATCAAACGAGCCGGCTCACTAGCCTATCGAGCCTTAAAATGTTAGGGTACGTGTTTATTAAATAAGCTCAATCTTAAGCTCGAATTCAACTCGAACTCGATTATAACGAGCCTAAATTAACAAAAATAATGAAGATAATTTGTGATAACGTATGAAACTCTCTACATATAAGGAGTAAGAATAAAAAATAGTATATATATATATATATATATATATATATATATATATATATATCATGTGAAGAGTTTAATTAGAATGATATTTTTGTAATCTCACTTCTTAGTACTTTTCTTAATATTACATTAATTTTTCACTAAACAAAGTCGTTAATATTTCACTTCTTAATTTGTTGTTCTGGATCGATTTTTTGAGAACCGTATTATCAATCACTTAATCATTTTATCGATATTTAAAGAGAAATTTACCTGTACTAAGATTTAAACTTAATACATCATATTTGTTAACGTGAACTCCTTATCATAACCTCACATATTATTTGATCACATGTCAAACCCACCAGCAAATTAATTGATTTAATAAATATATTATTTAAAATTAACTTATACACACATGAATCTTGGTTTGACAAATTTATTAAAGACAAGAGGGTGAAGAAGAAAGGTAATTGTCGTACAGTGGCAAAGAAGAAGAGAAGAAGAAACCAATCTTCTTGTTGTTGACAGAAACGACACGTTAGTGTCACGATACGACAGAGACATTGTTGCAAGTTCTAAAGTGTCAAGAAAAAAAATCTATCAATCATATATACCATGAATATAGACTTAAATAGCCCAACATTATTTGCAATATTCAACACGCCTTCGTGTGAATCGATTAAGTATACAACTCCAACCGCCCAAAACTTGCTCAAAACATAAAACCGACATTTTAATATATGGTTATTTTAAACCAGTGGATTAGTCTTCAAAATTATCATGAAGTCATATTTAAAGTATTCTGCAGTGAGATCACGTGATTTCTCCTCCATCCGTACGAGGTGGAAGTAGTGGTTATGCATGATACAAAACAGGTCGAGTCGAACATCTTTGAAGATATCATTAACGACTGTCGTTACATACTGTCTAATTCTGAGATATGTGTTTCCTATTACTTTTGACAGTCACTCTTGTAATTTCGTGACTCATAAATTAGTCAGGTACTGTTCAACTATCAATATCAGTATCTGAAATTACGGTGCAAGGTCTATTCCACCATATGTTGTTTTTAACGTCCAGGGTGATGGTGGGTTAGTTAGCAATATGAAAAGCAACCGCTCGTATTGAAATCATGCACGGCTTATTGTTTCTCTATTGCTTATGGGTTATGGTTAATTGATTGCGATACACACAATTAATTAATTTGTAAGTTGTAAACTTCAAACGTGTATATGATCTGTTGTTCCTCATTAGTGATAAGTTGTCATGTACGTATATGCCATCTCTCAAAAGTCGTTGATATTGTTTGATCATAGCCACCATTGGGCCTTTAGGGTTTAGGCAAGAAGAGATTGGAAGTTTAGCTTATTATCTTATAATAATGTATTCATACATTATTATAATTTGCCTTTGGATAAAAGGTAAGAAGTGGGAATCATGACCCTAATTTGTGTGCAATTTATTCATCCTATAGGCAAAGATCGATTGTCTCATAAGAGATAGTAGGAATGACTTGCCGACGACGTCTAGGATCGATTGTCTCATTCTTGATACCTGCCGATGTTGTAAAGATCATCGAGTTGTCTAATTAATCTTTTAATCTGATTAATTTTCTGATTAATCTCAGATTAGTCCTTAAAAAGGACCTCTCTGCCCGACAAGCGCTTGAAGTTTTTAAAACACTTATTTGCGACGAAATAACATTTTCTTACATTCATCGTAGTCGTAACATATCATCAATTGTGACACATAACCAATTCCGCCGAACTAATTAAAAGCCCTAATGTCACCATAAATGACATGGATCGAAATCATCAACCTCATAACTATTTTATCTCTAACTCCCACAAGCGCCTAAAGTTTTTAACAAATCACCACTTCTCATACACTAACCCCTCCGGCGCCATTCTCGTCTCCCTTCTTTGCTTCAAACTCGATACACTTGTACCACTTCGCGCACATAACATACACGACAAAATCAGCGATCGTGAGGCCCGCGAGGAGGAAGTAGAACTTGTCGAGATGACCCTTGTTAAGATTAGCAGGAATCCACCCCGGGATGGCGTCTCCCCCGGAGAATCTCATCACGATCGTCACCAAGAGGCTGCTCACATAGTTCCCTAATGAGATCGAAGTCATGCACAACGCGCTCCCGAAGCTCTTGAGCCCGTCGGGCGCCTGCCCGTTGAAGAACTCCAGCTGGCCGACGTACATGAAAACCTCGGACGCCCCGATGAGCATGTACTGAGGCACTTGCCAGAAGATGCTCAATGAAGATGACTCGCAATTCGCGCAGTTCTTGTACTTTAGCCTGAACAATTCAACTATTCCAGCTGATAACATTGCGAAAATCGCGATCACTAGGCCGATCCCCATTCGTTGAAGCTCGGTGATCCCTTTCGGGTTTTTGCCCATTCGGGCAACGAGGGGGTCGAGGACTTTGCGGTAGATGAAGATGAAGGCGGCGACGCTGAGGATGTCGAAGGCAGACATGCTGGCTGGGGGGATATGGAAGGAGGAGACCTTGGTGTTCATGACGGCGCCTTGCTCGACGAAGAGGGAGGCCATTTGGGTGAAGACGACGGAGTAGAGGATTGTGCAGAGCCAGATTGGGAGGAGTCTTAGTATGCTCTTCACTTCCTCCACTTGTGTCACTGTGCATAGCCTCCACGGGTTGTGTCCGTTGATGTTCTTGCCTTTCGAGTCGTCGGGAGTGATCGTCGCCGCTTTGTCCAAGAACCTGACACCAATACAACAATGTGTGTCAGTGAAAAATATAATGAAATGGAATGACAACGGGACATGTATGAGACTGATTTAATTAATGATTTCAGTTCATGATATATTTCTCTGTCCAAATATATGGTTGAATGATAAATGAATGTAAATTCAAGTCATTTTTATGTGTTCAAAATCACATGAACAACTAGAGGCTGAAAAATTTCATTCATTTTCAACTCTATATATTATTAATTATACGGGTGAATGATTTGATATGCATAAATTTATTATTAAACAATCTATTTTAAAACAAATTATATTAGGGGTGGGTCGGGAATGTGAAAATCACCATAACCCATCTCGTGCCCCGTTAATTTTTGAAATATTCCGTTCATGTTAGGTCTCGTCATATTCAAAATTTTATTTTGCGTTCTAAAATTTTTTAATTTGTCCAATTAATTATTGATTATTCTCCGACTAATTGTATATTAATTTTCACTTGATCCTTTAATCCAATTAATACCAATAAATTTCTATTCACCTAACTAGCTTCTAACATTGTTTAGGACATCAGTAAGTAATAATAGACTAAGACTGAAAGTGAATCTCAAGTTTCAACATAATACTAAGGTTCAAATAAAAAAACAGTCTCAACCTTATATTAAGTTGTGTACTTACTTGAATCCTTGGGTATGGAGTATATTCCTTCTCCAATTGTTCTCACTCTGCTTTCCATCAACCTCATATAAACCATCTCCATTCGATTTTCTCTCAACACTCCATTTCCTCGTCGCCGCCACCACAACTTTACTAAACCTCGACAGAGGGTTTCCACTAGGCTTAAAATGCCTGTACCTAGGGGTGCCCGCAAGGAAAAGGACTAGTCCGATGGCCGCAGAGCCCGCGGACGCCCAAAACCCGAGCGCCCACATCCCCTTATCCTCAAAATAACCCAACACCGTGTTCGAAAAGAGCGAGCCGAGGTTGAGGGCCAAGTAGAAGTAGCTGAAGAAGGACAACTTGGAGTACCCTTCCTTGGGGTCCTCCTCGTCAAACTGGTCTGCCCCCAATGTGGCTATGTTGGGCTGGTACCCTCCATTTCCTAAGGCTATCATGTATATGGAGATGTAAAACATCGCGTACTGAATCGATGAATGCGGATCACATTTCACTTTCTCGTCGCCGCACCCGCCAGGCCTCAGCAAGAAGATGTATGTTGTTAGTGACAAGGATACAAGACCCTGTTGGAGCCAACAAGAGCTTCCATTAGTAATGCAACAACAAATTACAAGTGATCGATCCATAGTGTAAAAACTATAATTTGAGCAGTCAAAATATTATATATACCAAGTGACCGAGTTCTTCATTGTGATACTAACAAGAGCTTAAAACTTTGATCAAGTTCTTCAGTGTGATATTGACAGAGTGTAAAATTATAATCAGACGCGTGAAGATATTATACTATTTGACTGGATTCTTCATTGTGATATTGATTAAGCAGAAGTATACATATAATTAAACTCGTTAAGGAACTTTGCTAATCGGTTTGTCAAAATATTATAGTGTGATAAAGTTCTTTAGTACTAATGACACAGTATAAAATTGTAACATGACTCAACATGATATTTTAGTATATGTGATTCAGTTCTTATGTGATACCGAGTACAAAACTGTAATCATACCCGTCAAGATAATTATACTAGGTGATCGAATTCCTCTATTTGACATTAACAAAATAAGACTAACCAGAAATGTTTGGATATTATACTAGTACGTGATCATGTTTTCAGTACAATAGTGTTAGAATATAAAACTATAATGAGACCCATCAAGATATTATGCTATAAAAGTGTCTGAAACGATGTGTCGAGACAGTGAAACTCACAGCGACAAAGATGGATTGGAAAATGGCACAAGTCTTATAGCGTCCCCAATAGGAGTCGCTAAGAAAAGCACCAACGAGAGAGAAAATGTAGACAGTTCCAGTCCATTTGCTAACACTATTAGCTGCCTCCGCATTGTCTTGACCCAAAACTCTTGTTAGAAACAACACAAGGTTCACTCCTACTCCGAAGAATGCTAGTGTAGCCAATCCTTGATTCACTGCATTTTCGTTCCAAATACAAAGTATATTATTAACACAGGTCAGTTCCAATTTGTAACAAAAGAGTGTTAAAGATTAACATAGCCAATATTAGGTGAGCAACCCTAACGAAGTGGTCCTCTACACTTATTTCTTGACTTCGGCCAAAGTTCGAATTATGTTGCATCACACGAGAATGATTTATAAATTGGGGTAAAAATTAAGAATAAATTAGTAGTTACTGTATAAGTTGAGTTGTGAAACAGCAAACATATTTTTGACTCACATGAGTGCTGGTCAAATGATAACCAACTAAATTTTAGTTGAGGATTTGGAAATTTTAAGTAACATGGTTAATATACTTTCCATGTAAGTGACATTTTATCACAAAAAATAGATAGAGACAGATCATATAATGTGAGATTAGACATAGACCCATGAAAATGTGTGCCCAATATCACCAAACAATATTACCATTTAAAGCTTCATAAGCTTAAAAATGAAGAAAGTAAAGGTCTAATATTCTTTAAGAACATTAAAATAGATGGAAACATGAGTTGTCGATATCAAAGCGACAAATGATAAAAAGTATAGGACCCACATATGCTAAAATGTTGCAATTTATTTTTTTTGATTCCCTTACTTTGACATTGATGTGTGTAGTCGGCAGATTCACATTATTGTTGAAAGCCACAACACAACATATAGGCCACTCGTATACACACAGTACTCTTTTGTTTGCTTGCTATTCCTCGTGTTAAGGACAACAGATTTTCTATGATATGATGGTTGGGTGCAGAAAATTACATAAATGAATACGACAACATGTGTAGATTCGTTATATTATGTAATGATATTTTAAGTGGGTCCATGCAACATAGAGATTCATTCAGATATTTAAGTAAAATTTGGTTTACCACAAACAGTATTTGAGGGACACAACAACGTATTAAGCTTTACATTATTTGTGGAGAGGTCTTGATTTTAAATTTGTAGTGAGGATAAGAAGGGTTGAATACAAATGAGTAAAAGTAATTGCGTAGGTATTGTCAAGAAAGTTAATTAAGTTAAATAGTTACCTAATATCAAGATTCCGGCAAACCATCTTCCAGTCTTTTGGCGTATCGCTGTCTGGCCATGTCGATCCACAGTTCCATCAAGTGTGAACGTTTCTTCTTCTTCCTTCACCGTTCCATTCATTTTATCCTGATAATCATCGAAAAATTATATAAGCATAGTTGTCGTTAAATGTTGAATGAAAACACATCTTTTTTATGTGAAACTTTAGTAGTTAATCAAAATGGGTATTCAAGATTTTCTATTGAGTTGAGTGACTATATACAGCTCGTCCCTTCTCGTATCCAACGTATTTAAATATATGTATTTCATTAAAATGTATAATTTCAAAAATGGTTTAAATATATATTTCTAAATAAGTTTTGGAGTTTAATCATTTATTTGTACCTGATCAGATCGAAATAATTTATAAGAGATGAGAAAAAATCAGATAGAGTTGGGTGGCCCGAGCCCGACCCGTTGTCCTCTCTAAAACTAAAACACAATGTAAATTAAAATTTGGTTGCCATATTATATCACTTATGACCACCATATGCATGCAATGGTCAAAATGGAGCCAAGTTGATCATTATCACTAACCTTGTTGTTACGAACATCAAAGCGAGAAGCCATTGTTGCACACTGACAACAACTTGAAATAAGAAGTGTTTTGCAAGATGGAAAATGAAGAAAGAAAGTGGGAGAGAGAGAGAGAAGAGAAAGGAAGGCAAGAAAGGTGTAGTTGAGTTGAGTGGAGAAGATGATTCAAATTGATGGACTATAGTGAGGGGAAGAGGGAAATATATAGAGATTTTGCATAGTTTGTATGATTTTAAATCAACGGCTGAGATTACATGTGAGCTACAAGATGGAGGATCCACTCTGACAGAGAGAACAATATATGAAATTATTGAACAAAACAAAAATAAAAAGGGTTGAATTAGCAAACTCCAAATTATACATGCCGACATCCTTAAAAGTTAAAACATGCCCAACTCAAGTACATTTCTTTTCTTTCGTTAACTAGCAATGTGTAATAATCTTTTAATATTCTATTTACATGCACATTGTCACGTGTACAAAATAACTCATGCTCATACAAGATTTAAAGGATAATGACACTTAATTATAACGAAATGATACTTTCGTACCTTAACTAATTTTCTCTCTTTTCAGTACTCTGACAATTTTATTATGACAAGTTAGATCTAAAATGCCTAAAATACCTAAACTATCGTCGGTTTAAGAAATCATAAATTGAATTGGTTCAATTTTGTTTATCTCTTGTTCAATTTGGTTTATATTTAAGACACAATTACAATTATACCCCCAAATATGAAAATAAATTTGAACCAGTTCAAATCTTGTTTGAGAAATTAAATTGGACTTGTTCTATTCCAATTTCTTAAACCATACGTACTTTAGTCATTTTAACATTAATTGTCACAAAAAAATTATCAGGATACTAAAGAGAGAGAAAAGTAGTTTAGGTATGAAACTGTCATTTCGCTATAATTATGTGTAATAAAGTGTCATTATCCCAAGATTTAATATCTCCATATGATCAAGGTAAATTAGAATATTTTAAAGATCAAATTAGGAAAACATAATTTATATATTCACATTAATGCTTTGGATTTTGGTGGCGAAATCATAAGCCTCCATCCATGAGATTTAAGCCAAAAATAAAAAAACATACCACTTAATTCACTAATGAGGTTGAGCTGATACGTAGATGCTCATATTATTATCTAAGCAGTTGAGTGAATTTGTATCTTTTAAATGTGATACTCTTAACAATAACACTTTTATATAGTATTAAAAAATTAATGTTCACATTAAGTAAATCGAAGAATTTTAATAAGTTTCATACAAAAAAATAACTCAACTAAAATTAGGGGTGTGAATTCCTGGTTAACTAGAACCGGTGCCAGAAACCGAGAACCGACCGGAGTATGGTCGGTTTCCAGAAACTGGAACCGAGACCGACCGAAAAATGGCCGGTAACCTGTAGGCCGGTTAACCGGAAAACTACACCGGTTTTCCAGTGTACCCAAAACCAGCCGGAGTCTCACTTTCTTCTCGTTCTCGCCCGATCTCAACACCGGAGCTGCATCGAGAGGCGCTCGTCGCGCGACGAGAAGCACTGCCAGCACTGATCCGACTACGATTCCATTAACCGAGAAACCGACAAATAAACGATTCAGATTGAAATTAAATGATTTACCGGTTTTTACCGGTTAACCGCAGTTCATCAACTAAAAAACCGCGGACCGATCGGTTCACTCCCGGTTTTTGAAAATTATAACCGAAATTTGTCTGGTTTTGACCGGTTCCGATTTCTCCCGGTCCGATTCTACCCGGTTCTGGTCAATTTCTCAGTTTTCGGTTTATTTTGAGCAGCCCTAACTAAAATCATGAGGGACATAGTTCACTTCTGAGAAACGGAGATAACATGTCATTAGAAACATAATATGAGTAGTCATGTTGAATTTTCTTCTAATAGAACGAAAATTCATATGCATACTATGCTTACATAACTTTAAGGGATAATTCATGATCACTACAGTGAAGTTTGTTACATTTTCATGTCACTATGGTAAACTTTTTTAAGTCTCACTTCAATACGACTGATGTGGGCCATATCAAAGTCCATTTCGACGCTTTAGAACCCACATTTAGTGTCACATTGTCCCTCGTATCGGGCTAAAAGAGCCTCATTTATGCCACTTTTACGCCTTCAGGTATGTCTTGTGTGAATGTGCTGAATACCGGTCAAAAGGATCAAAACCGAGCTAAATCGAGGGTTCGGGAAAACAAGAAAAGAAAAAGAAGAAGAGCCGAAGAAGTGACAATCGTTACAACATGTGTAATAATCGTTACAACAGGTGTAACGATCGTTACATTGATCGTTACACCTCCAAAGCCCAAGACCGAGAGTTGTAACGTTAAGATAACGACCATTGTAATACCGACGTAACGATGGTGTAACGATCGTTACATCCACTGTAACGATCCACTGTAACGATCGTTACAACTCTTATATTCAAAAAGTTATAAAAGCCAAACACAATTTTTGAGTAGGGGTTCCGCGTTTTGACGAATTTCTATCCTTCTTTTGAGTTCCCATAGCAGTTCCAGAGCCCTAATCCATCTCCCATCACCTGAGATCAAGAAGACTAGCACCAGGCGTGATTTAGAATAGAAGATCGAATACTCGAGCATCCGATCTGAGGCTTAGTACCCAGAGTTTGCCCGATTTCTTCTCCTACTCTTCAATTTCTGATCATGTTTTGTGTATTTTGCACCATGATGAGGGGCTAAAACCCTAAATCACGAGTGCTAGATTACGACACTCTTTGCCTGAACATGTTTCCATGGATATGATTTTAGTTTCATTGAGTTTTAGATTTTGCTTGTGTCTATTTTTGAAAGTAAACATAGTTATTTTATATTTGTCATCTAAATTTGAGACTAAGCTCGAGAGGGATAGTTGAAAACCGATCTAAGTAGAAATCGAGGAATCAGCCTCCTGGAGTCGATCGCGAGGATCCTAAAATAGTTGAACTTAAAGTTGTAGAGTACCGAGTCTAAAAATCCCTAGAGGGTTATTGGTCCTGTATTAGGTGTTAACCAAAGTCCAGAGACGGTTGACGTAATTATAACATAGGCCACCACTCAATTATCGCATCTGATTGTCTTGTGAATTTGTATTGACATTGAGCCGTTGGTCTAGCACCTGTGGTTGCTAGTTAAATTGATTTCACAACCTATTCATTTCCCGTTACTTGATTACTTTACGTTATTAATTGTTTGAGTGATACTACATAAAACCAAACCTTGGACTTAGTTCCCATTTCAATTTCCGCGATTCGAATATAATTCATCTGAATATGGGCCCTCGTTTGATCCATGTAGAATCGACCTGGATATTAGCCGATTACCAATTACTTGACGAACAACGATCACGCCTTCCCTTACACAGTTCGGTTGTGAACCCAAACCGATTTACGGGTGTCAATGACGAGGTTTTTTTAAGTGTCATCGTTAATTTTGATATAAAATGTTCACATTCCCCTTATACTAGAATTTTAAAATAAATCTAGAAAAATAATTTTAAAACTTTTTTTTAAAAAATATTTTTTATGAAATAAATAATTAAAAACTCATTTCAACATTATTACTTTTTAAAAAAAAGTTTTTCCGAAAAAAACATTAAAAATAAAAAAACGAATTTGAACAATGTTTTTTATTTTTGATATTTTTTAAGAATAAAAAAATAATATTCAAATAAGTTTTTATTATTTATTCCACAAAAAAATATTTTTTAAAAAAATTTAAAAGAATAATATTTTTTGATTTTTAAATTTTTTTTTAAATACATGAGTATATTCGATAAATAATCAAATTTAAAAGTTAAATAGTATATTTTTCCTCTATTTTAATGTTGTAGAATAAAATGACACATAAAAATAATTTCTCGTGTTGTAGTGACACTTAAAAATGTTTACTGTGGTGACATAAAAATGCGTCAAAATTCACTGTAATAATCATGAATTATCTCTAATTTTAAATAACTCAACAACGAAAATTAGACACATTAATACCAAATATTAAAGTCCTCTTGATCCACTCAATCATGTGAAAATTCCTCTTGATCGATTATCGCTCTTCTCAAACCCAAAATCAAAACCACCTCTTATACATTCTCACCAAGCGATTAAAAAAGCCCAAAAGAACCTTATAACTAGAGTTTTTGTCATCTTTAATTGTAATATACTCCTGGCCATCTCTTACCCATAAGATAATTTGGGAAATACTTAAACTTTTAAAGTAACATTTTTACTTTTATTTCTTCCCGAAATTCAATTAAAACGCGTTAAAAGTATACTTTATATTTAATATAGATTAAAAGTAATATTATTTTATCATATGGGCGGGCCTGTTATATGGTTTGGACACTTAACACATAGGCACATGTTGTGAGTATTATGTAGACCCTTATTGGGTTTAGTCATTATTGTAAAAGCCTATCTATCCAAAAAAATATGGCCCAAATCTATAAAATTATGTGCCCAGTTCCCAGGTTAATGGGCGCAACGAGCGGAATTGCTTTTCTCGGAATCAGAAAAGGAAAATAAAGGAGGCGAGAAAGAGAGAAAATTGTTAGAGATTTTGGTAGAGAAATCGTATTTGATTTCCATATTTTTTTTATTTAGTTTATTAACTTATGCTTTATGTGTATAATTATAGTACTAGCAGAACTAATTGGGTGCGGCGGCTTGTATCCTTTTCTTAGGATTTGTTTCGTTACAATTGGGCGAAGTCTCGCGGCGTCGATTTTCTATGGGTGTCGACGTCTGCGTGATACTGGCGGCGACGTTAGCGTGGTGCGGTGGTAGGAGCAAAGCTCTTGTGAAAGTAGATTTGGGTTTGATGGATGTGTGATCGGGTGGTAGATCAGGTTTTGATGGAGGCGAGGTCGGATGGTTTGGGGATGGGCTGAGATGGGTGAGGCTGGAGTTGCAGATGGGTCGTGCTTGGGTTGTGACGACGGAGCATGGAGGGTTGGGGGGTTTTTCTTTTGGTTGGTTGGTAGGCCGGTACTGGGAGGGAACCAGAGTTATCTGGTGTCAGTGGGCAGATTCATGCAAGCATACCGAACTAGGGGGGCTCGACTTGCTCAAGATTCAATACATGTCTTATTGGGATTGATATTCGAAGGAAACGAGGAGTTCCTGGTGTCGATGGGTTGATCCGGTTAAACCCAATGAGCTGGGAGGATTTGAATTTCGCGATGGTCATATTGATCGCATGGTTAATCGAGGAGGCTGGTTTAAGTCGGTCTGCAGCAAGATCACGGGATTTCTCCATCCGTATGAGTTGGAGGCCGTGGCTCTGCATGATTCTAACTAGTTTGAGTCGATTGGTCTCTGGGGCTATCAGAGATGCCTGTGTAAAGCATCCCGCAACAAGATCACGGGGTTTCTCCATCCGTATGAGTTGGAGGTCGTGGCTCTACATGATGCTAAACGGGTCGAGCTGAACAATTTTGGAGGAATCATTAGCGAACGGTATTGCGTACTATCCATTATCGGAACTTTTGTGCTTTTTTTGCTCGTAATCAAATGGATTACGAATTGAAAATATTTGTTTTAACTAACAGTTCTGAGATTATGGTGAGGGGTCTGTCCCACCATCTTTACCTTCAGCTGTCCGGCTTGATACCAGGTTAGTTGCAATTTAATTAATAAAATTCGATTTTTCCTTCAAAAAAATAGTACTTAGCAGAATACTTGTTGCCGACTTAAACCTATGCAATGTGGTATGAATACATGCTTTTTAACAATAAATTTTAAATTGTTCTTGGTCATAGGATTAGGACTACGATAACCCGGACAGATCAATATACGTATAGCAGTACTTATGGGATAAGTATTAATGGAACTCATTCATTAAGTTATACATTTAGATGATGTATATGGAGATGTTATCATTGAACTGACAAAAAGTGAGATTTCCCAAATGGTGATATTACCTATACTGTCAATGGGAAATTCTGTTAAGGGAAAAAATGCATATTGTTTTCTTTTGACCTGAGATCGTCATAGTAAATAATAAGTTGCCTGTTATACTTTGGCACTGTATACCTAGTGTACAAGAGCGCTATTTGTATAACTGAGCACTTATCTAATTAGTGGCGAGTCAAGAGTGAATTCATCAGCTCTAGGTAATGAGTTTGAATTCCATAATGTCAGTGATCCTTTGATTATACAAGTACCTTGGCCAATGCAGATAAATAATTTAAGAAAGGAGTTTCTTAAAGTTATTTAACAACCATCGAGATCAACGTGAAATATAGTGATTATCTATTAGGGCTTGACATACGTAACCATACTCTAGGATGATTCGGAATTGTAACGATGGAAGTAAATGATACATTACCCTTTACCGGGTTCTTCTTTAGTTGACATCGATATTCACGTTATCCGGTCCTTGAGAAGTGTTGTTAGACACCAACCTTGATTAGTAATTAATGAGATTAATTATTACCGGTTTAACGTTGAACTATGTGATCACACACTTACGAGTGACGATTGACGTTTATGATTATTTAATTTATTAAATAATCTAGATGGCATATTATTATATTTCTTAGTAACACGAGAGGAGAGATATGTTTAATATTGTATAAGGAGAAAAATGAGATTACATTCCTTATAGCTAGTGGTGGCTAAACCAAGTCTAAAACAAAGTAGTAAAAAGTCAATGATATTAAATAAGGAATGAACATGAATAGTGCGTGAGTGAAGTCTTTTGAATGCGGAGAGAATAAAATAATTTATTATTATTTTAATTTCATTATTCTCTCCAAACATAGACACACGCAAGATTTTATATACGTATTTCTTATATTTTTACTACGGTTTTTCCCTCAACACACTAGTCTCACATAAAATAGATTTATCTTCGTTCCTATCTCGAGTTGTTGAGAACGCCAATCTCAAATTCGGTGCGAATATATTAGAGGTTTCAAGCTTTTCGAAACTGATTCAATTTGTGGATCAACAAATACGATATAATTTTTTTTATATTCTTCATAGATCAAATGCAGCATGTCGATTCAGATCATACACTCTTATTCCGTTGTTTGCATGTTGATGTATTGCGATCCTTCACAAAGATCATAATAAATTGCATTCTTGAGGTTTTACTTGTTAAATTAAAGTTGGATGGATCGTATAATTTTGTAATAACGTTCCCTTTAAACTTGTGAATAAAATATATTTTGAAACAATATTATCTCCTTGAATGATTCCCTAACTCATCTAGAATCAAACAAAAACCTAGGACAAAAAGAAAGAGACATTTGTACATGGAATATTCTTTTGGGTTCAAGTTTGGCCATAGAGAATATTTTATTAATTATATATTTGTATTTATATAAATTTTAGCATCGATGCGGTGCGGTCGAGGAACTCGGTATGCATGAGTTAGAATAATCAGAGTTATCACAAAAGTGTCAGATTTGGACAAAAAACTAGTGTTTTCCGGGCAAATACGGCGGTATGAGTAAAAATCATGACTATGCCATGTGGTACGACGAATTTCGGCAATCGGAGATCGTCTAGATGGTCAAAATCGTAATTTCCTAAGTTTCTGGCAGTTTTTGCAATTTTAATAATTAGTTTACTTTTCCAATAAATTTAGGATTTCCTTTTCTACAATTAGGGTTTGGCTAGGTTTTGCCTATTTAAGCACTCTATGTTTCTTGTTATTGAGTTTTGAAGTTTAATAAAATAAAATCGAGTTTTCCTCAAATCTATCACCTTCGGTATTCGCAAGAATCAACGAATTTTGATAAAGAGTTCTTCGTAACCACGTACACTGCATCAGTTGGTATCAAATTCTAGTCGATCCTGAGGTATGCCATCCTGTAGAAAACAGCGAGCTGCTCCCCATGATGCTGATGATGATTATGCTGAGTTACGACGTGAACACGCTGAATTTCGCCGTGAGAAAGACGATCTGAGGCCGTGGGTTGAATTATTGACACAAAAAATGGATGAATTGCGTCATTTCACCGGTTACCGGAATCGTTCACCCGAATGCCCTAACCAACGGTGGGAACATGGTTTCAAGGTGGAAATTCCACAATTCAATAGCAATCTTAAACTAGAGGAGTTCATAGATTGGCTATCACCCCCGATTTATGATGATTATGTTGAACCACATGCAGAAACTGAAATTGTAGAAGCACAATTGAGTCAACACGAGCAGAATATTCGAGGAAGAGATGCTTTGTTAGAAAGGGATGAAACCTTATGTTGTGTCAAATACTTGTTCTTAGCTGATTCATTCATACAACAATAATTACGAACAGTTTTTGGAGGGTATCGAGAGCTTGTACGATGAAGGCAGGACTTAAAATCTTGCAAGAGTAGCTGAAAATTATTGGGAGTCTTATATGTATATTGTTGCCTTAATCATCAACGAGAACCTAATACCATCATCATGTATCAATGATAGAAGGCTCGAATTCTAAAGTTGGGTAATCGATCAAGGGGCGTGTACTTTGATAAAGAAATTCCATAAATTCAACATGGAATCCGAGATGAAGTGCTACACATTTACGATCCAATTTGCGAGCAAGGTGGGAGTACTTGATACAACTAAAAATTTGGTAGGAAGTGCTACAAAGATATGGGATTCCGGGGTGATTCTTCTTCTGAGGAGGATGTTGCGGGTCCAGATTCGAGGTCAAATCTTCTCCATCCATGAGAGAATGATGCGGTGCGGTCAAGAAAGTCGGTATGCATTAGCTAGAACAATCAGAGTTATCGCGAAGTGTCAGATTTGGACAAAAGACTAGTGTTTTTCGGGCATAAACAACGGTCTGAGTAAAATTCATGGCTATGCCACGTGGTACGACGAATTTCAGCCATCAGAGATCATCTAGAGTGTCGAAATCGTAGTTTCTTAAGTTTCTGACAGTTTTTGCAATTTTAATAATTTGTTTACTTTTCCAATAAGTTTATGATTTTCTTTTCTACAAGTAGGGTTTGGCTAGGTTTTGCCTATTTAAGCACTATACATTTCTTGTTATTGAGTTTTGAAGCTTAATAAAAAAAGTCGAGGTTTTCTCAAATCTATCACCTTCAGTATTCGCAAGAATCAACGAATTTTGATAAAAAGTTCTTCCTAGCCACGTACACTGCATCAGCCACCTCATCATCTTCATCACAGACTCAAGCTATCACCTTCTTCATACACCAACACCAATCAAGCCTACCCATCTCAAACCCACAAGTCCAAGCAACCATCGAAGCAAGCTTTTCTCACCGCTAACTCAAGCTCGGTTTATCGTTGATCAACTCCCATCACCCACATCGTTGTAGACATCTCAAGTCCAGCTCCACCCAATCAGCAAACTCCGTAATTCGATCATCAATCCTGAGTCCGGACCATCGTCGCTCTCGTCAATCTCGCTCTCGGATTAACGGAGCACGTCCACATCGTCGGCACATCTCTTAGGCCGGAATCGCTCACGACCAATCACAGCTACCAAGCCGTCCCAGACCAATATCGTTTCCAGAACGAGACCTAATCGCAACAAGCTTCTCGACCCATAACGCATCAGTCTCTGTTATTGGGCTCGAACCGATAGGGTTACCTCGTCGGCAACCGTTGTCGATCGTACTCACACACCGCCAGCACGTGAGCGCCTCTCACCTCCATTATGGCCGATCTGCATCGCCACAAAAAGCCTACTTCGCTCCCGAGCTCCTCTCACAAAGTAATCCGATCAACTCATCAATCACGAAATTCCGTAAGCCGGACATCCCGTAATCCGGACATCCCGTAAGTCCGACATCACGTAATTCGGAAATTCCGTAAGTCGGACATCCCGTAAGTCGGAAATCCCGTAATCTGGACATCCCGTAATGCGGACATCTCGTAATGCGGACATCCCGTAAGTCGGACATCCCGTAATCCGGAAATCCCGTAACTCAGACACTGCACGTGAGATGAGTGCAGTCTGTCAACCATCATCCATTGGGCATCAGGCATCAGAAATCATTGGGCAGCCATCAGCCATCATTGGGCATCAGGCATCAAGCATCAACATCCTCCATCCTCAATCCTCTTCGTATCATCTCGACAACGTCCTCGGCAGCCGCAACCCCTGCCACAACTCAATATTATCTAGCTTCAAACTCAATTCTTGCTACATCGTATTGAGTTTGAGGGGGGATGTTAAATTATATTCACATTAGGGTGAATGCCCATTAGGGCTAGCCCATCTATTTTAGAGTTATATTTTCTCAATGTATTAGGGTTTGTCACTCTATAAATAGAGGTCTCTTGTACATCATAACACACATCAATAATATTTCTCTCTTATTTTTATCATTTTTATTCAATATTAATATTAGTTTTGATAAATATTTGTATTCAAAATTAACCGAGCTAAGTCGAGCTTGAACTCGAGTTTATCCATTTTCTTTCAATCGAGTAGAGCTCGAGCTTAGTTGCATGAGCTCGTGTGAGAACACTATTCTTTCACGAGCCGAGCTCTGCTAAATAGAGGTTTAATTCAACTAGTTTACACCCCTGTTTTCTAGCATTCACCTACTTGCACATATTTTTTATTTCAAAATTTGTCCTTATTTTAGTTAAATTCATAATTTTTTAATATTTGATACAAACAAATGTTAATCGACATCAGATCATACAAACGCAGTTTAGGAAGCTTCACTAAATGAGCCCTAAAACAAAAGTGAGGCCTGTGGGGGGCGTGAATGTGCAAATAAATTGAACTTGGGGGACTTATCAAGAATGTGCTGGCGGTGAGAACGAGAGGATCGATGTCGAAGAAAAGTATATGAAATATTTAAGTTTATGTGTAGAAGCCTGATTTGTGTGGGAAAATACAATTGTCCTATAGTATTTAGTTGACATTTTGGTACTATTATATGATAATTAAACATGTTTATGGTAACCATAATTACAAGGAGATCGTGTTTCATGTACAAAATCAAGAGGCGAATCAATTGCATAATCATAGGGATTCTCTAACATGTTTAAATGTTTGAGTGTGATTTAGGATCTTTGACCATGATCCTAAAATACATATCCAAATCCTCTGGAAATCAAACCCATAGAAATGGTAGCGATTCAGTTACCTACCTACCACTTTTTGATGTCGTGGTCTGTATCTAGGGTTCCTTTGGCTTCAGATTCGCCGATCTGAAGGCGTGCCTTGCTCAAACGCCGTTGACCACCGACCACCGCCGACCACCTGTTGGGCCTGTAAACAGTTGGCCACAAACACCCGATAACGCGCAAGTGCACGCGATCATATTAATACACAAGGACCAATAAGGGTTAATTCAATTTAATTTATACTATCAAGTGTAACTTAAAGTACTCGATTCGTTAATCGGTTTGGAGATATGTAAAGTAAAAATGCTTGGGAGAGACTATTCAGTAGAGAAAACTATGGATGCTAGACTATTTATTTAAATTACAATGAAATAAATGAATAAGTTCTGATAAATTATGCAAGTAATGTGAACTCTAAGCAACAATCATATTAACACCTCCTCTCGGTTTGGTGTTAGCCTAGACACAAAGTGTTCATCATCACTCTCAGGTAGTTAACAACCATGAGTCTGCAGTAAGTACAACAATAATGGGGTAGAGGTTCCGAAGAGTTGAACCCTTTTGAATCTAAGTTTGTCTGTCACCCACCGGCCCTCTTCGACACGACAACGCGACTCTCACAAATAATATTTATTCGTCAACAAATATTATAAGCTTTAAGCACTCAGAACCAATCACATATGCATAAAATAATTCAGTTCATACTCATAAATTCATCATAATAAGAAGTTACGACCTAGCATCCATGATAATGAGTATTTAGCCCATGATCATGATGCTATAACCAAAATCCATAAAGATAAATAAACAATTCGAGTTTAAGGAATAAGAACGAAGAAACCTAAAACCCAAAAGGTTGAAGAACATGAATCGTTGAATCCCTCTCGATTGTTGATGTGTAGCTTGCTTGATCTTAGCACTTGAATCGCCCTTGAATCGGATTCGAGCTCCTCTCGAAGTCCTCAATCCTCACCTTGGTTGATATGGTGTTCTACTCTCTGCTCTCCCAAATCGTGGTGGCTGGCAGTTCAATTGTCGTGTGAAAACTCAAAATTTCGGCCCCCAAACTCAGAATTCGTGTTTGGCTTATATATTTTTTTCTGCATCTGGGAGTTGTAATGATCGTTACAGTAGGTGTAAAGATCGTTACACCATCATTATAGCTCCGTTGAATCATCGTTATGACTTTCTGTCTTCAAATTCCATTCGAATTGATATATTATGGGCCCAAATCGGAGTTCGGATGAGAAGTTTACACCATCCGAAAGTATCAGACAATTTTCGCCCTCTTCCAGATCTCTAATGAAAAAACTTCCTTCTTGAGAACTGTAGCTCTTTTTGTCCTCTTCAATTTAGATATAACGTTTGCTCGATTTGGATTTTGAATGTCGAAGTTATATCACTTTCAAGTCAGCTGGTCCGCAATCCCAATATCTGTTTTAGTGCTGCCTTTCAGTGCTGTTTTTAGCTTATTCCCATGAAATTTAGAGTAAACTTCCTTCTATAGAGTTGTAGATCACCGAGTTATCTTCGATTTGATCTAATTTTAGGTCACCTCGGATTAAATATGAGAAAGTTGTTCTCTCTGAAAGATTCTGCTGCGATTTTGGCTCGGTTTTGACCATTTTCATATGTATTCTGCACATTCACACCAAACGTACCCGAAGGCGTAAGTGGCATAAAGATTAATAGTTTAACACATCGAGGGTGAAATAACACCTAGAATATGGGTAATAGCTATCATAAACTTACATTTGATGCGACCGCATCACCACCGCCGACCCAACCTGCCAGATCTGGTTCACGGCGTTGCTCTTCTCCGACACCTTGAGCTGCGCAAAGATGACCATCGATCGAGTCGTATCCGGTGACGTCGTCGGTCTTCACGATCAAGGACATGTTTTAATTCCTTGATCGAGTCGTATCCGGTGACGTCGTAGGTCTTCACGATCAAGGCCTAGCCGGTTCTGGGAAAGTAGGGTGGTGATCGTTTGGAATTTTGAGAATAGGGATGAGGTTGAAGAAGGGAAACTATGTAATTTAACATGTTTATTTGATTATTTTATTCATTTACTTAAAAAGACCGATATTCCCTTCAAATAATTGTACACTTTGTTATTCAATGGAGGGTATAATGGTAATTTCACATTTATCAAACAATTATTACATAAATTATACGGTGAGGGCATTTTTTTCTTTATGCACACCAATTCTATTATATTTAACCGTCATTACCTTAACTGCAACGTAAATAGACTTTGGGTACCAGCAAAAAAAGTTTTAAACTTGGGGTACTGATTTCGAAATGAGGCAAAATTTGGGTACTGACATAAAATTACCCCTTAATTTTATGTTGATTGCAAGAAATTACATCGGCTTAAATATTGAGAATATTTATTTTTTTAATCAACAAAGTTTAGATTGAGGGTATACAAGGACTATATGCAAGTCACAGGGCATACTGGAATAAGCAAACAACAAAATATAATAATAACTCTTCTGAGACTCAAACTCTAGTTCGGAAAAGAAAGAACGAGTAAGCCCCTAATCACTGGGGCTCACTCAATTGGTGAGAATAATATATTGATTAATAGTTTGACAAATAAAGTAGAGCACTTTATATAGAAAAGTAGAGCACTTTATCCGCCATGGGGCCGTGACCATTTGGCCATACCGTGGCTCAATGTTCACGGTCATGCTTCGTGGCCGTTTCGTTGTCCCGTGGTCAACCATTGCCACGGGACCGTGGCCATTTGGGGCAGACCGTGGCCAACCATTGGTCACAGACCCGTGGCCCCTTGTGGTCACATGTCCTTTTTTTGCACTTGTTCTCCTAATGGGTTTCTAACCCATATAACTTCGAGCTTGTTACTTGTGTGTAACCCTGTAGGTTCATGAGTCATTGGCCAATGACCAAAATCCCTATGGTCCATTCATCATAAATGACCTCTAGTAAGAAATTATGATTGCCCAATGGTATTGATGATCGGTGATTCGACTTAACCTCTTTGTTGTAATTATCACAATCCCTTTGCCACTAGATATCTTATTCGAACATAAGGCATAAAGTCTTCATACTTATTTATTCAAACATATTATTTGATCTCGAGATGACTGAGAATTATAACTCTTTATCACTAGTATGACCATACATTCCCTCTCAGTTATACTCATCAAAAGGCCTGACATAGATATCGTTCCCACTAGTTCGTGAGGGAAAAATCCCTTGACTATCATTCATATCCCTCGTATAGCCCGTTCTTAAGCCAATCATACCCGTTATAACTTTCCTGTTACAGACAACGTTTGGAATATGTCAAACTTATGAAGTAACTATATAGGAATCCACGAAAACTCCAAAGTATTAAGAATTCAATGATACTACGACAACTGAGAATGTTTATGACTGTATCCATGACATATTTCTCAGGTCGGGTCGTCCGATATCATTTATTCAAATGATATCTATGATCTAACTTGATAACCCTTTACCCATGATCAATAGAGCGTGATCATCAGTCATCCTCATACTGGTCGCTTCCATAAAACCATTTGACCAAGGATATGTCAAGTATAATTAGTTAGCAAAGTGCATTGTGCAATGTGCTATGTCTATGTGGTGTACTATCAGAGACTCCTCTCTAATGACCTTAGAAGTAATCAAGTACTTAATTTATTTTCACAGCACAATGATAATAAAAATGTCGTTTTATTGCTATCAAAAGATAATGTTTATACATAACTGTGATTGACCTAGGGCATATTTCCTTGAGTAGCGTCACGTTGTAACGGAAGAGGACTAGGGGATTGCAGTGTGTCGAGAATTACACGACCAATCAGATTTGAAAGGACAGCTTGACATAATGTTGAATTTTGAGAATTGTGAGTCGAAAGTGGACGATGAACTCGCATTCGACACATCCTTAATCTCACGATTCGTCGGTGGGCACATAAGGTCGTTGATCCATCATGTTACTGATTTTTTCAAAACTCCCCAAGTAAGAATGACGGAAAGTCTTGGGACCAACTTGTGGCACAATTTTCTCTTTATTTTAAAATTATTATTACGTTGTGCACTAATTTTCTTATTTCAATGGAGCCCCGATCGAGTTGATAGACTAGATGGAGAACCAGTGTCAGGGGTGGTACAAGGAGTTTAAGAACGAATGCCGCCGATGCTTCACGAAACAAGGGGTGAGACAGTCTCAAACGACTTTCATGGCCACGAGAAAGTGTTCTAGTGGTTGTGCGAGCACTTTAGGTCCTCACAATCTTAAGTAATTCGCAAATTCTTGTATATTCAATTATTTCATTTTGACTAAATAATATTTATTTGTGTGTAGACAAAGTATAAATACATGACCGATATTCATAATTCGAAAGAGAAGATCAATCACACATCTAAATCCAGGTCATTTAGGAAGTCGTATAAGACTTTTAAGGCGACGACGACTGCAAGCCATCTTTCTGGCTTGAGACTTGTAAACATGCCTACACGAAGAATGTAAAAGTGAAGAACGTATAATTTTAATTTTAGAAGTTCTTGCTTTAACATTTACAATTTTGTTCTAATATTTTTTTACAACTCTTTGTATGAATCCAGATTTATAGAGGATGCAATTGTGGCTCAAACTTAAAAATTTATAGTCGCAACTTATTAACATTCCAGACGTAGAGGACGACGGGAGTTTTTATTGGTAATTAGATTGTGGTTATAAAGACCGTAGTTATTTTAGTTTAGACGTTTTACACAAGAACAACAGTTTGTATCTGATTTCATCTCGATGGCTTTTGACTTAACATGGGTGTAAATTCCTATTCACACCCATATTTTGAGATCATATTGTACTCTAAAGGCTAGAATTTATTTGCGAAGATTTGAATTGTGTTATAAATTAGTAAATGATCAACAGTAAGAAATCCATGAAAATATCGACCACATTTCAACTATTCATAGCAATATTTTGGTTTTACAATGGCATCTACGGATGAAACAATCGAACAGAACACACATTGCACGCTAAATACATAAGTGTTCCATACATAATATTAAAATATATGGATAGGTTTACTGCCTGATTAACCTCTTTGGTAGTGAACTCCATACAAGAATATGTGAACTAATTAGATCATCTTAAATAATATGTTTTAATGTGTAGATTAAAATTTTGAGTTGCAACAGGTACAAGACATTGAACATAATGTTATGACAGTTGGTTTGACAGCTTGTTTAATCACAGATAAGTAAATAACAGAACAGTAAACAGAAGACACACAATATGTTTACCCAGTTCGGTGACTCCGCACCTACGTCTGGGGGCATTCTGGCAGTGGAAAGGTTTTCACTATTTGGTAGTCAATAGTACAACCTCAAGCGTCAACTAGCTATCACACAAGATATTGTCCTAAGCTATTATAGATCTCACCGTGAACCACCTCGACCAGGGACTCCCCCAGTCATTGAGATTCCCTCAATTCCACCCTTCGAACAAGCCTATGCTCGGCGTAGTTGTCTTAGACATTTTCTTCGTGAGACTTCAATCAAGAACACAACCCCACAAATCACAAACACTCAAACCCTCACGCTTTGATGTTATGTGATTGACATTGTTCTTCTAAATTAATCAGCCTCTCAATTCGCTAGTCTTGCACGGTGAAGAGCTCTGATATTTTAGCACAGAGAACGTGTAAATTGGTATGGGGGTAACACCTGCTTTTATAGAAATTCTACATGTCTAATTGGTCTTCAATTTCAAATAGGAAATCAACTCTAATTAGGAAGTCCCCTGTCCCTTGCATTATTGGCAAGTCGACAAGTTGGCATTGCCGCCTTAATTAGCTTTGCTGACGTGTCTTTATTCAAGTTGGAGGTTGCCTAAATGCGTCGCAACTTTATTCCCTTGCGCGCTAAGCTTATGCGTATTAAATAAGAAGAATTCGATAACTTGCCTAATCCTGCACGTAGCATGTCAAGCCAAATGTGTCACAACTGAAGGAATTTTTTAGGGTTCCAATCAATTAATTTCATGCCCATACAAGAAATTAACCTCAAAAGTCCATATAAATTAAAGGATCTTCATGATCATTGATTGATCATGAGATCTAGGCTAGAAAATAATTCATAAAATTACCTTGATACGGAATCTTTTTGTCACTAAATTGAATTCAGTGACCTCTAAAGAACGTCCACACAAGAAGAGCAATCCGAAGATACTCACAACGATCCTTGCTAGAAGATCGAAGCAAGCAAAACGGGAAGGAGAGGGAGGCCGACCGGCCAAGGAAGAGAGAGGAGGGGGGGGGGGGGGGGGCTAGGGTTTTTCTTGGAAAAATTCTTATGATTAAAAAACTGAAAATTTCCCTTTTATATCTCCTTTTAAGAATTAATTAATTAAAAGCCTTAATGGGTTTAAAGCCCAAAGCTTATTAATTAATTAAGTAGAGAAGCTCATTCTGGTTTAGGCTAATCTGGCTAGGGCTATTTAGCTAAGATTAATTAATTAAATCTATTGGTTTAGATTCTAATTAACTGGTCAAGCTAAACCGTTCTTGATTTCCGGTTTAATCCTAAACCGAAATCGGTCTAATCCGGTTTAATCAAAAACCGAAATTTATCTCTCTCACGATTCCTCTACATGATTCCATCTGTTTTACTCAAACTTTAGTGTGTGACACTCTTGACTCACGACACGTTGGCGGGCTGGTAAAATTACCATTTTACCCTTTCCATCACGAGTGGCCTCTAGCAAGACATCATGATTACCCAACACTTGTGATTATCGAGATTTCGACTTAACCTTTTCGTAATGAAACTATCGTTTTATCCTCTTGATGTTTTGACAACCACAAGGCATAGACAAGTCATCCTCGTTCAACTGTCCTGTTTCTTGATCTGAGTTAACTGAATTGTGACTGATACTCTGTATCGACTGCATTGCCATGCTATTGTATTTCAATTGTACTTATCAAGTGGCCTAAACATATATCTGCTCATACATCTGTATGAGTGATAAATCCTTCAACGATCTATTGAGTCAACTCATGTGACTCGTGATCAAGCCAATCGCAGCCGTTATTGTAACATTGTCACATGAGACATTAGACTGAGTCAAACTCGTCACTCATCACATAGTGACCTCAAAGATCCTTCCGTCTGAGGATGTGATTTCACGTACCGACATATGAGTATGTTCATGACTGTATCTATGTAACATACTCACGATTGGGTTGTCCTATATCACCCCGTCTGACGATACTATGACCTAACTCCGCCCCCTTCTCGCCATGATCAGTAGAGCGTGATCATTTAGAGTTAGCCTCATACCGATCTCTTCTTATGAAGCTATTCTGATCGGGGACAGCTTAAGTGTGATTTTATCTAATTTGTAGATCTACTATTATGTGTTGACACATCAATGATGCAAAGCAAATCATACTTAAGATATTATTACAACATTTAGTAATATAAATGTCGATTTTATTTCAACTAATAATCTCATTACATGAGTAGATTGAAAATATACTGTGCTTGAACACAAAATTTCAACAGTAACATGTTGACTGCCATCATCATCTTGCGCTAAAAAATATGCCAATGCTAAACGTTGTAACATCGATGAGTCAAATTTTCATCTCCATGTGATTTCTTGTCCATATGCAAAGCATGATGATCAATTCTTATTCGTTTTCATTTAAGAAATAGTATATTCGCAATCTCATGCGCTCATTCACATTATTTTAATTTTATTCATTAATTACTACCTAAAATATTTTATTCGATCTGCGGTTGGTGAGCTATCAAGTTTAGTTAATCTCTTAAACAAATGGGTTTTACTAAACATTCTTCTGTTTTTATATAACTTGGATAGCAACTATTTACTATCCTTTAAATAATTAGTTTATCGATAAAATGCATCATGAAATAAGGTTGACATGTTTATTAGGCCAATAGCTTTCATAGAACCTTAAAAGCTGTATTTATAAGACCCTCTTTGTAGTGGATATTCAATCACAAGCTCTCTCTATTCTACTATTCTGTTTGGTTACCAAGAAACAAAAGGGTTTGTAAAATGGAAGTGTTGGATCTTGATTCCATTTCGGTGGTTTTGGGATGCATCATTGGTTGTTTAGTGGGGTTGGGTTTGATTCTAAAGAGAGTGAATTGGTGGTTCTATGAGAGAAACTTGGGTGGCAAGCAACAGTTTCTGCCTCCTGGTGACATGGGATGGCCTTTCATTGGTAATATGTGGTCTTTCCTTAAAGCTTTCAAATCCCACAACCCTGACTCATTCCTCCACATTTTTGTTAAAAGGTATTACACCATCTCATCTTTTAGGTTTCAATATATAGACTTTCTTCTGTCATTACAGTTGTTTAAGGTGATGACTTGAATTCTACGACATGTCATATTTTGAAAATAATTCAAAATTACCTTAGTTTCAATGCTAACAATTAATGTCATAATTTTATTATAACTTTGTCTAAAATATTCACAAATTCTCAATAATTAATAAATTATAATAGAGAACAAAATTACAATTGAACTAAATATCTCTTATAGTAGTAATACATAACTTTTGAAGATATTAAAATTTTGGTAAGGGAATTTTCAATTTTAAAGAAGAACTTTCATGAATTTTTTTTACTTAACGAAGTGATTGATAATTTACTGAAGATAACTAGCAAATGATCCCAATTGTAGAACAAGAGCTTGAATTACATCGGGTAATAAAAATTATCAAATTACATTGATATTGTGATTGAAATTGAAATTTTAAAAAAAAACTAGCACCGTGAACAAATCCTTTAGACTTGATGGAGATAGTGACAATCCTATTCAGTCTCGGTCCAAAATTTCGACCAAGATTGAGATAAATCAATTTCCTTATTGAGAGCTTTCTTGGACTTGAGCTTGGGTTTGGCAAAACAATGGACTTATTGAGAGTGGCCATGAATTTCGAATTTATGAGACAAGGCTGGATCTGGTCGTGTTCAAAGCGTGAAATTGAATCATTGATTAAGAATTTGTCATCTCAAATCTCGTGCTATTGGTTATGAGTGAATTTAACCATAAATCGATCTAACCACTTAAAATTAATCAAACTAAAATTTAAAATGTCGAAATTGTATGTATTTGTTTGGTAACACTCTTAATTAAAATAAGGGGAAATTGCAAGTCACTATACCCTATACTATGCACCTTTTGCATGTTACTACCCTTTACTTTTTTAGTTGCATGTCACCACTGTAAGGTTTCATTTAGTTGCACCGTCCATCACAGAGTTAAGTTTGATGTAAAAAGTCCATAATACCCCTATATTAAAATTATTCAAAAATTCAAAAAAAATATCTTTTGAAAGTTTTTTTTAGAAAAATATTTTTTATCAAATAAATAATAAAACACTGATTTCAAAATTACTTTTTTTTAAAAATGGTTTTTTCAAAAAAAATATTAAAAATAAAAAACCACTTTTAACAACGTTTTTTATTTTAAATATATATTTTTTAAAATATATATTTTCTTAAAAAATAATATTCAAATAAGTTTTTTATTATTTATTCCATAATTTTTTTTAAATAAAAAACCACTTCGAAAAAAATAATTTTGAAATCAATGTTTTATTATTTATCTGAAAAAAATATTTTTTAAAAAAATGTTCAAAAGATATATTTTTTGAATCTTTGAATTTTCTTAATATAGGGATATTATGGACTTTTTACATCAAACTTAACTCTGTGATGGACGGTGCAATTAAATGAAACCTTACAGTGGTGACATGGAACTAAAGAAAATAGAGGGTAGTGACATGTAAAAGTTGAATAGTACAAAGTAGTGACCTGCAATTTCCCTTTAAAATAATAATATCAGACGTTACCATACCACTTTTCATTTCGAGCTACCCATGACCAATAGCCCTAGTATAAACCTACCACTTCTTAAAGAATGTCTTTAATAGTATATTAAATTTTTTTCTCAGCAATTTTATATATATTGAGGATAACTAGTATATGATTCCAATGATGTTGAATATTCTATCAATAATTATAGATTAGTTTTATAAAAAATATTTATGTATACATTTTCTTATTACTTTAGAATTTTAATAAGGAAAAAAGATATTTTACTAAATTT
This sequence comes from Geranium rotundifolium, assembly GCA_963920655.1. NCBI lineage: Eukaryota > Viridiplantae > Streptophyta > Magnoliopsida > Geraniales > Geraniaceae > Geranium > Geranium rotundifolium. The sequence continues at coordinate 31,204,201 of OY987319.1, forward strand.
AATTATGACCGTTTCACCCTTTGGTATTGATGAGGGGCGGCGGACTCGTTGCGTCAGGTACTTTAATTATTTATTTTCTTTTTCGATACGATAACTTGTATTTTGAAACATTTTGATGTTAAATATTGTCTCAAAGTAGTATAATTAGGCGTAGTAAAATGTCTCAAAAAGAAAAAAAAAAGGTTAAGGTAACAAAGTGTGTAACTTATAATAAAGTGTAATTTTCTCTTTTAATAAATTAGTTTTTGTTAAAAAACAAGGGATAATTCCAGGTGGCTACACTTAGATTTTGCTGTTTTTCACCTGACTACACCTATAATTTTGTTTTTCAGCTGACTACGCTTAGAATGTGCAAAATTTTCACTTTTCACTTTCCGTCCAATTCTGTTAGATTTTACCGTTTTTTTCATGTGAAATGACTAAAATGCCCTTCAGGTTTAAAGAGTTATTATAATTGGATTGAAAAGACTAAAATGCCCTCACCTATCCATCTAATTTTCAAACTTATGCCGTTCTTCACCTTCACCAACCCAACCCTATAGCTTTCCCCCTCGAGCTCCCTCTCCTCCACCTCGCCTCCGCCTCCTCCTCTCGTCGGAGCACTACTCCCGTTCCTCCTGCTCCCGAGCTCCCTCTGTTCCTCGGGCCGGGATCGTCCTCCAACCGGACCCGCACCTCCGTCGTCAACGGCCTGAACAGCTTCAACGCCCTCCGCCTCTAGATCTCCTTCGAGTACCGCGACACCGTCCAACGGAGGTACTTCACCGTCACCGGCGAGAACCCCGGCGAGAACACCTTGGATCGCCTCATCTCCACAGGTACGTAGCTTCCGAGATCTCCAGATCAGTAGTTTGTGGTTTCGATTTCACAGCTGAGTTACTCGAGAATCGATCGATAAAACCTAGATTCAATTCCATTTGGATTACTTGAGAATATATTTACTCGAGAATCCTTGCTGAGTTACTTGAGAATCGATAAAACCAAGATTCAATTCAATTTCAAAGCAATTTGGATCGAATCATGATCTGTTCCTCGGGAGGGGCCTCACTAGATTGAAAACAATGATTGCTGCAAATGGTTATATAAAAATCTATGCCTCACTAGAGTGATTTCTTTTCTGAATAATTACACAATTTTCCTATTATGCCCAAAATTGACATATAATTAAAGATTAATCGAGCAACAAAATGAGACCGATATGGTGAGGCCCCTCCCGAGGAACAGAGGGAGAGAGAGAGAGAGAGAGAGAGAGAGAGAGAGAGAGAGAGAGGGTGGCATGTCTTTGAAAATTAGATGAATAGGTGAGGGCATTTTAGTCTCTTCAATCCAATTATAATAACTCTTTAAACCTGAAGGGCATTTTAGTCATTTCACATGAAAAAATCTAACAGAATTGGACGGAAAGTGAAAAGTGAAAATTTTACACATTCTAGGCGCAGTCAGCTGAAAAAAAATTCTAAGTATAGTCAGGTGAAAAACAGCAAAATCTAAGTGTAGCCACCTGGAATTATCCCAAAAAACAATAACGTATTAATTATAAGAAATTTTTTCCTGCAATGTCTTTATATATAGTTCATCAGGATATCGTCCCATCAAAACTCATAATTAATTAAAAGAGAGCGAAATTAACCTTGATCCAATCCATACCGTCTCAAATATGCTACAAGTTGAAAATTTGAATTTGGAGGGTTTCGGGGGTTTCTTAGACTGTCCACGCAAACACTCGGCCCCAATGTATTTGTTAAGTTCTTGTTCATATATATTTCAAATATAATAATTTATAATTTAAACATATTGATTTAAAGTATCAATTTGAAGGGTTAAAATATGTTGATTCACGTATTTTATTTTTTGGTATCAAGAGCTCAAATTTTATCTAATTAAAGGTTAAGAAAATATGCTAATTTAGGATTTATCTATGCTCATTATGTCAGGTTGGGTCAACTCGTTAATTCGCTCTTAACTAATTGAGCGAGTTCACCAAAACAAAAATCTACTTTGAACCCCTTACCTACAATCAAACTCAAGAATGTTGGTTAAATGCCCTAACACTACAAATTAGTGGTGAAATTTTGTCAAATCAGAACAGACAATTCGGTCCATAAAATCTAGATTAGTACTAGGGAATGTGCCAATACACACCTCTAAGTTTTATCATGAATTTTCAATCTTATTCACTTACAGGTTCGGACATACAGGAATGTACAAGACTTTCATGTTCGGGAACCCAAGTATCATCGTGACGACCCCTGAAACTTGCAAGAGAGTTCTCAATGACGACGATTCGTTCAAGCCTGGCATGCCTCCCTCCATCGTCAAACTCATAGGAAAAAAATCATTCTCCAACCTATCTCCCATGGAACACAAACGTCTTAGGCGCTTAACGGCACCTTCGGTCAACGGCCACGACGCATTGTCAATGTACATTCCATACATAGAAGAAATGTCCAAAACTGCCTTGGAAAAATGGTCCAAAATGGGTCCAATTGAGTTCCTAACGCAACTCCACAAGCTCACTTTCAAGATCATCATGCACATTTTCCTCACCTCGGAGAGTGAACATGTCTTGGAGGCACTTGAGAAGGATTATATAAGTCTAAATAATGGAGTTCGGGCCATGGCGATCAACTTTCCAGGATTCGCTTACTATGAAGCGTTAAAGGCGCGAAAGAACCTCGTTGCTACGTTTCAGTCTATTGTGGACAAGAGGAAAAATCAGAGGACACTTGATTTTGGGACGAATAGGAAAGATATGATGGAGGTTTTGTTGGACGCGGAAGATGAGAATGGCACCAAATTGACGGACGAGGAAATTATTGATGTGATGCTAATGTATTTGTATGCCGGTCATGAATCTTCCGCACACACCATCATGTGGGCGACCGTTTTTCTCCAACAACATCCTCAATTTTTCCGAAAAGCTAAGGTATGAAAGTAAAAATGATATATAATTTGGTTATATTTATCAGTTTGAGCTGTTACGTGAATCATATTTTTAGTGTCATAATTGTTACATTTTTGATGAATTTGTGTTCTAAACCTTTGACGGACGAACTGTAGGAGGAGCAAGAGAGGATTAAGAAGAATATGCCACCAACACAAGACGGGTTGACACTCAAAGATTATCGAAATATGGAGTATCTTTCTAAGGTACATTATTTCAATTGAATTAGTTTTGTTTTGAATATCATGTAGGTTGTGTTATCCCCAATGAATTAGTTTAGTTTTCCAACAAGTTTGTTTTATTAAATGTTTTGAACAGGTGACTGATGAAACACTCCGCATTGTAACATTTTCGCTTAATGCCTTTCGAGAAGCAACGAAAGATGTCAGCATCAATGGTTAGTTCATGAATGAACTCAAGTTTTATTTATAACGAGGCAAAATCAGTTACAAACAAAAAAAAACGTCCAAACGTTCAAACTGTAGGATATGTAGTGCAATGTTGTAGAACTATGTAGAGCATGTTGTACACGTACAAATTTGAATCCATGTAAAACATGTAGTGCAATGTTGTAAAACATGATGGATCATGCCACGTGTCGCACGCTGAGACAACACACGTCTCAAATCCGACTAATCTATATGGTTTGGACGTTTGAACGTTCTACATGAGTTTGTAGCCGAATGCGCCTATATTTACAACATATATGATAATTTGGGCAATATTTTGATTTATTATATGTATTTTAGGTTATGTGATACCCAAGGGTTGGAAAGTTTTGGTGTGGTTTAGGAGTGTTCACTATGATCCTGAAACATATCCAAATCCTCTGGAGTTCAATCCTACCAGATGGGATGTAAGTCACCTACACCTACTATTTTTTTACATTTAACGTCACTTGAACTAGGGTCTTGTATTCTCGCACTTAATACTATTTACATTATCTTTAGGTTTCTTGAGAATCAAAAGTTTGGTACCGTTTTCTTGTTTCTACATAGTAAGGTGTCTACCTCAAACTTTTGTACATTATAGTCCAATAAAAAAGATTCTTCGCACATTTGTTATCAAATGGGAAGATGATAGGGAAGCATATATAGATGTAGAAATCTTGTATGTAGGGTGTGTAGAGGTATATTTTGCAAAATATAGTCTTGATGCAGAAGTTGTCATGTGGTGTCACAAGTGTACCTAAAGTTGTCTTTGGGAAATTCACTTTTTTCACATTATCTAAAAGTTCTCTCATTGTAGAGGCAGAGATATATATACCTTTGCCTTGACAGGCTGGACGGTTCACATTGTTCACCTAGTAGGCAGAAACAATGGTAGTTTATAGGCTACAAAAAAGGGTTTACTCTCTCAGCTGCTGATAAAGATACCGGCGTATATCGTCCTGCTCTGAAGATCGGGCCAGATTCAGAAGATTTCCTTGCTTCACAGCAAAAAAAATATTTGAAGTAAAAACATTTATTTTGTAAGAGAATAGCTGTTTTTTTCACTTTACCCAACATTAGTTAACATAACAGAGAGGAACCCAACATAAATGCAAGTGAATAAATATGAGAAAAATATTGTCCATGGTTTTTGAATTCAACATAATTTGACAAAAGTTTAAGTAACCACATTCTGCTAATTCATGTTGAGTGCAGAAGTTTACACCAAAAGCAGGGAGTTTTCTTCCTTTTGGAGCTGGAAGTAGGCTGTGCCCCGGGATGGATCTTGCCAAGCTAGAAATAGGCATTTTCCTGCACCACTTCCTCCTCAACTACGAGTGCGTAACTTTTTCTACAATATGCCACTTTAATTGCTGAATATTTTTGTTCTTTTTTTCTCATCTACCTAACCTTTTTAAACACATTTCTCATGGTCATTTCTTTTTTGTGATTATGGTGTTTGTAGGATGGAACAGCTAAATCCGAAATCTCGAGTTATGTACTTGCCGCATACACGACTTTTTGATAATTGCAAGGCAATAATTAAGAGACGAACATTTTAAGATAACTTGGTTATTAGTTCGGATGATATCGTGTTCGAATTCTAGTGGGCTTTTGTTCAAAAGCATCACATTCTCTAGAAGAATTTGTAAAATATTATTGGTGTTAGGTAAATTTTATCGCTACGAATAAGAATATCAAGCTTGGGGAGTTAAACTCCATAAATGCCCTTAAGAAACTAGTTAGACATGGTTTTACAACAACCAAAAACACATACAATTTCGTTTTCGACCTACAAACATTTCAGTGCATGGGCATATTGAAACCATCATGTCATGTCCTATTACTGCAAATGTAAATGAGGATATAAACGTATCATTTTAAAGAAATTTTGCATGCATAACTAAACTATCTATTTACAACTGCCCTCTGCTGTATATGTCTCAAGCTCACTCTCACACTACTTTTTTCTTGACCAACCAAATTGGTCGGGTAAAATATCGAAAATGATTGGGAATTGTCATATTGACCAAAGGTCAATTAGGAGAGGGTAGTAGGTAATACCTGAAATTATGATTTCTTATGTCAAGAACAATGACGAGACAATGTTCTTAACAATGTTCGCAAATACAAAAATAACAAGGCAAAGACAATAAGCAGTAAACAATAACACAGAAAATGTTTACCCATTTTGGTGCTAACTCACCTACGTTTGGGGGCACTATGCTAGTGGAATGGTTTCACTATGAAGTAATAAGTCACAACATACAAGTATAGGTGATCATCACACAGATCACTACCCTATGCAACTATTACAAGTGCAAACCTATCTCAGGGACTCCCCCTGAATCCAAGACCCTATCTTGGTTCCACTCTACGAGCATACTCCTTACTCGGATGTTACAAGTCGTTGTTTAACTTGCATGTGACACTTCAATCACGCCTACACACAGAAACCCGCAATCACTCACACTTGATCTTTCAATTCTGAACTGATACACAACGTACTTCGAAGAATACACAACCTCTCAACCTGCAAGTCCTTCACGTCTAAGAGCTATGTATATTCTCTCGAAGAAGCCCACCGCTGCTAAGGGTGGAGCCTTGGCTTTTATAGCAGCTTCCAAAATGACTCCCGGAATGCATTAGGGTTTTTTTAATCCTAGAGATCTTGGTTTTCCAAATCCTTGTCGCCGAATATTTTTGCAGAATTTTTATCACGATAGGAAGCTTTCCAGTATCATTACACAATCAAGACTTCCCAAAAGTCTTGTACACATATGGATATCTTCCAGATTCACAATCGTCGAATATCTTCATATTTAAGGAAACTATACACTGCCTTGACGTACAAGATGTCGAGCAAGATGATGCAACATGCATCTTGACATCTTTCCTGGTCATACACTCGACATCCTTCTTGACTAAAAAATAAGCCAACTAATTAGCGTAATAACAAACTCCCCCTTTGGCTAATTTTTTAGGCAAGCACTCACACACACTCTCGACATCACCTTAGTATGTTCATCAAAGCACATCAAAAGAAAGAATTTTTTTTTCTTTTCTCACCACTATGGTACGACACTATGTCTCCCCCTGATTGCCTAAAAAAAGAGACAACATCCTAATATAGAGAAAATCAGGCAGACAAATAAGAATGCATAGGTAAGCATTAGAATAACTGATCCAGGTTCAGGCCCTAAATAAAAGTCAACAGAAAGACTCGTACATGCGAGTCAACATAGTCATAATAAGTGTATCAAAAGAGAAAAGAGAGTTTCAGGAAACTTAAGGACTAAAGTCAAGCAGATTCATCATTGTTTGACGCTTCTTCAACACTTAAATCCTCAGCACTTGAGGTGATATCTTCTTTTCAGCAGTAGGGTTGGGCATCTTGGTAAGCACTCCTTTGCAAACGTTCTTTCGCGAGCGCATGGTCTCAATCACCTGTTGCAGATTGGTAATGACATCGTCGGTTGAGGCGATCTCCCTTTTTAGCTCTATGGTGACATCCTGGTGGAACGCTGCAGAGATAGGACCAACGTTTACAGTGTAATGGAGCTTGGTCCAGGTGTTGTGACGTTCTTCTTAACAGTCGGCTTGACAGGTTGCTTGACAGCGTGCTTGACAGAAGATTCCACATTCTTCCTGACAATATCCACATCATGCTTACCTTCAAAGAGCTTGTGGTTGATTATGATAGCACCCGGTTTCTTGCCCACTCAGCCAGTATTCTGTAGGAAGGATGGATGTTGGTGAATGAGGAGCCAAGATATAAGAGAGGCAATTCTGATTGGGCGTTTCACCGCAAATGACCTAGCATGTCTTGCAAAATGGTCCATAACAAACTGTCCTAAGTCAAGAAAAGAACCGATATCTATTTGGAAGATGAGCCTTCCAAGTCCGACCTTCACCAGTGAACTATTCCAGGAGGGTGTCCAGTTTGCCAGCACGATTCGGTACAACACCGAGTTCTTTGAAGTCAAATTGGAGGCAACAATTGATCCCTTTTGCTGGCCAGATCAGGTGCTTGTTCCCAGTGATTTCTTTAGCCACTGTATCAAGACTAGGGACATGGTCGGGCTGCACAGATTGTCTTCTTAGAAAGGCATTTACAATGTCAAAAGAGATGTCGAACTTTTTTCCTCTAACATATACCTTTTGGTACTCCCGGTCTTCCGGGCAGTCAAAAGAATTGGGAAGATTTATAATGATTTCCTTGACAAGCTGGGGATAGTAGGTACCTATATTCGTCACAGTCTTGAGAAGTTCTACTCTTTCCAGCATTTTCATGCATGTAGGCAAGCCAAGTGCTTCAGTGGACAGCTGCTTCTTAGGAAAGAAAACTCTCTGGAGGATGAATTTCTACCAGTTGGCGGCCTCTACGGAGTAAAATGATATATTGTCAGTGGCAACGCAGGGTATATTCCTGGCCAGTTTCTGATCTGCAACCGACCTGACTTCCTTGTTGACCATCTCCTCATTTTCCTCCTCGTCACTATCTTCATCCTGCAATAGCCTAGTAGGTTGTACACGTTTCTTTCCTTTTGATTTCTTCTCGGGCTCATTCCAGCTCACTTTCTTCTTCTTTGAGGTTTCAACCTTCTTGGACCCTTCAATCCTTCTTGTTTTCCTACGCGAGAATCGCAGCTGGGTTTTCTTCTTCAGCAATTTTGTTTTTCAAGGATGTCAGAACATCCTGGGCAACCTCTGTCGCAACATCTTCAACGACATCCTCTACAACATTCTTCGTACTACTAGTCTCGAGAACATGAAACTTTTCAACTTCCACAGAAACATTGTTTGAGCCATCCTTAGACACTTCTTTCTCAGCAGTTTTCCTTACATTCTCATCAACATTTTTCCCAGTGGTTTCGACAACCACTCCAACATCATCAGAGGTTTTGCTACCCTTGCCATCAGCCGCATTTGCAACAACATCACGTTCCCTACTCGGCACACCTTCTCCAACAACAAGACCATGATTCTTAACTTCAAGTTCCTCAACGGGAACACCTTCTTCCTCAGGACTGGACACAAGACCTTGATTAATCTGGGTCGTTTCTACTTCTCCACCAGTTTCTTCAACATTCACTTCAGCCCTTTTCTCCCCATCGCCCTCGGTATCCCTCTCTACCCCCTTTATTATACTCATCATCTCCTCAACCACTCCTTCTTGAGGAGGTTCATGATTTTCTAGAAGCGAATCCAGGAGATCGTTATTCCTAGAGTGCTCATTATTAGAGACAGTAGAGGGTTGGGTACCTTTTTCTTCCTCGTGAGGCACTGGAGATGCAGCAGGCAAGCGAGGGACAGAAACACCCTTTTTGAGCCCACCTTCGGCAGCTTGCACCGGGGATTCCTTTGTCGAGGTCGTAATATCAGTAGGATGACTTTCTTCTGCTCCTCGCACATGTCCGGTCAAGTCGGATATTGAAAGTGACGCCCCTCCTGAACATAAAGCTGTGGTAGCATCAATTTCATCATCCAAATCTGAACATACATGCTCAGCTTGCTTTTGCATGAAGCTTAATAAAGACACTCTATTTTTCTTGTCAATGTATGGAAGAGGCAGCTCTTAGATCATTAGGAACCCCATTAGTTCATCAAATGGAAGAGTCTTGAGGTCATGGAATTCTTTGATGGTAGTTATATTCATTTTAAACCTCAAACTGAAGGCTCTTAGAGTTTTTCGCACAAGTTTCTCATCTGACATCAGTTCATCTAGAGAGTAGGATTCGTTGGAAAGATCTCGAATTCGCACATTGAATTCAGATACAATTTCATCTTCTCTCATGATGAGAGCTTCAAAGTTTGTCGTTAGGTACTGGAGGTTTTGTTCTCGAACCTTGGTGGTTTCCTCATAAGCTACCGTCAAGATGTCCCATGCACTTTTGGCAGTAGTGCAAGCGTTGATCAATCTGAACACATTCTTTCCTACGCCGTTAAAGATAGCATTTAGAGTTCTGAAATTTCCTAGGTGAAACTCTGAGTTGTTGTAGGGACAAGATGTCGAACACAATGTTGTGACAATTTTTTTCGACAACTTGTCTGATCAAAGATAAGTAAATAATAGAACAATAAATAGAAGACACACAATATGTCTACCCAGTTCGGTGACTCCGCACCTACGTCTGGGGGCACTCTGCCAGTGGAAAGGTTTCCACTATTTGGTAGTCAATAGTACAACTGCAAGCATCAACTAGCTATCACACAAGCTATTGTCCTAAGCTACTATAGATCTCACCGTGAACAACCTCGACCAAGGGCCTCTCCCCATGTCTTTGAGATCCTCTAAATTCCACGATTCGAGCAAACCTATGCTCGGTTGCGTTGTCTTCGACAATCACGAACAAATACCTTCAAATAACAAACACTCAAATCCTTGCGAGTTGATGTTTGTGATCGACAATGTCCTTCTAAATAAAACAGCCTCTGATCCGCTAGTCTTACAGGGTCACGGGCTCTGAGTATTTAGCACAGGAAAGGACGTAAAAGCAGACGAGTTGTTAAGGGGTAAAGCACCTGCTTTTATAGCATCTCGAGTAGCCTAATCGATTTCCAATACTGATTAGGAAATCCAAACCCTTGTCGTCCCTGGCAAGTTTGGCAAGTTAGCGTTGCCGCCTACAGGCCTTGCTGACGTGTCTTGATACTAGATGGAGATTGTCTTATTTAGTCGTTGCCTAAAACTCACGCTCGGTGATGTTCTCTGTCTATACAGGAACGTTGCGGTACTTGAATAATTCTGAGCACATAATGTCATACTACATATGTTGCGATATGTTGACTGGCATCTTACCTTGTGCTTAAAAATCTGCCAACACTGAACGTAGCAACAATCTCCCCCTTTAACAATTATTTAGGCAAGCACATCTTGATGATACGTCTTCTATTCTTAGCAGTCTCCAGTCTAGGATGCTCTTCTTCAGCCGTTGTCAATCTTCATGTTTGACTTATGTGTACTGCAGCAGATCACGTCTTCTTGTCATTTATCAGCAAGGTATATAATGCAAGTCTTCGTCTTCTGTCTCTTTGTGGTAAGGAGTGTTCATCATGTTCCAACATATTTGTGACACATGTTCCAATCAATGACGTACCGACAAGTTGTAACATGTTTGTTACGCATGTTCTAATCATGTTGTTCCTTAAGTCAAAAAGTAAGTTGAACATGTTGTTACACATGTTTCAGCCAACACTACTTTAACATGTTGTTACACACGTTAGAGGTGATAGATGACACAAGTCTCTAACATGTTGTTACACATGTTATGGACCAGACCAAACACTGTTACAGATCATCATTATTTGATGACCATAGGTTGACCATGTAAGGTCCAAATTATCTTCCCCTGTTTACCTCAAAAATGGCAAAGGGTAAGCATAGAAGAATTAAAGCAAACAAAATATCCAGCCTCTAAACACGAGGCAAATATCCAGCTCCACCAAGGAGCAAAAACATTGTTCACAAAAAAAGTAACCCGGACAGTCCCCGGGGATTCAAGTTCAAAAATAAATGAGTTTTTGAGGAACAAGATAAGTAACTGGTCTGTTTTCAGGAGGAGGAGTTAGCAACATCTTCTTCAGCAGTAGTGGCTTCCTCAGGTATAGCTAACAGGTCGTTGAGAAGTTGTTCATAAGTGGCCTTCCAGCTTGCTAGAGTGTGTATGATAGTGTCTAGATAAACTATACCCTTCATTAGCTCGTGTACCATCCTATCTTTGATGGACCTGGTTGCGCTAGTGCTGCTTCCTCTTTCAAAGGTTTTTGTAGCCGGACGTGGAAGGTCTTTGATATGTTTACCTTCAAACAGCTTCGGGCTAATATGAAGCACTAACGAGCGTTTGCCAGCAACATCATTGTCACGAATAATGGTAGGACATTGTTGAAGAAGTATGCCAGTTATAAGAGAGGGAAATCCAATGGGAAATTTGATAGCATATGACCACGCATGTTTTGTTAGATGTTCAACAACAAGTGATCCAAAGTCTAGAGGAAGATTCATACCGATTTGGTAGATGAGTTTGGCCAGATCCGCGTTGATGCTAGAGGCGTGAGAGGAGGGTACCCAATTTGCTATGCCAATGCGGTAGAGAATAGAGTACTTGACCGTGAGCTCCGATGAGGCCATGGATCCTTTGGTTGGCCAAGCCTTCTTTCTTCCTTCAGAGATTTCTTGAGTGATGCGGTCCAGAGGTGGGAGTCTTGTCGTGGCATTTGTAACACTTCTTCCCAGATGGGAGTTGATTAACTCATGGGTGAACTTAAAACAATGTCCCCTTACGAACACCCTTCTATACTCTGGATTATCCGGGTTATTGAACGTGGCTGGGAGATTCACATATAATTCTCTTACGAGAGAGGGATAGTAGGTACCAATGTCTGACATGGTTTTGAGGAGGTCTGCCCCGCGTAGTAGCTCCATGATGATCTTCATCTCTTTGGCCTCGGTAGTGAGCTCTCTTTCTGGGTATATGATGCGGTTGCACACATATTTCCATTTGTTGGCTCCTTCGGCAAAATGAAGCGAGATGTTGTCTATTGGTACATCCGGAACGTACTTAGGAATTCATTATCTTCATACCCCTTTTCTGGTGCTTCGATTTGGGAAATCTGACAAGTTCTCTTCTTCGCTTTCTTCTTCCTCCTCTTCTGGTGTAAAAGGAACTTTTACCGTAGGCAGTGTGGTCTTCTTCTTCTTGGTTTTTTTTGTCCTTGGGACAGGTGCCTCAGCTATCTCAGGATCTCCTTTCTTTTCTCAGCCTTTTTCCTAGCCATTAGATTTCCGATAGTGATATTGTCCTCACTCTTCGTGTGGGTTTCTTCTGATGAATCCTCATTAATCTGTTCTATAGTCTCATCAGGGGAGTCGAGAGGTGTTTGAGCATCCCGCTCCTTACTCAAGTCTGGTGTGTTTTTGTTTCTGCCAGTCAATGGCTCTGAAAGGGATTCCCATAGGTTCCAAACAATAATTTCATGCATCGGTATGAATTAACCATGAGAATCGATGAAGAAGCTAAGGATCTTATTGAGAAATTCTGCATATATGTTACCTATTTAAATCTGAAAATCATACCTTTAATCGATTGAAAACACAAGTATAGTGTTTCTCTATCAAGTCCACACAAGCACAATAACCTTGGGAGGTTTTCTCACTATCTCTTGCTAATGAAATTGTGAAGAAGAGGACAAAATGGTGATTGAGGAATGATGAGGAAGGGTCGGCCATTTTGGGAGAGAATGAGATAGGATTTCAGAAAATCAAACTATGAATTAGGGAAAGAAAATATTGTGTGATTATTAAAAATCTGATTTTGAATATCTTTTAATAATTGCACAATAATTTCTTTATTCCCATAATTGCATTTAGGCCCCCATTCTCAAATAAAACCTAAATGGGCTTTAAGCCCACTTAGCCAAATTCAAATTAAAACTCATTTAATTGAGTTCTAATTATGGTTTAGCTAAACTGGTCCAATCTCTCTAACTTGATTTTTTCAACCGTCTGGTTAATAAATCTAGGCCAGAAATCAACCGAATTGTTTTCAATTTGACTAAATTGAAGAGCGGATTCTCCCAATTACCATCCATGCTTGTTTGTCACATATTGTACTTAAAGTGTGTGACCCTCTAGGCTCACGACCCGTTGGCAGACTGGTAAAATTACTATTTTACCATTTCCATCATAAGTGGTCTCTAGCAAGACATTATGAATACCCACGTTCGTGATTATCGATTATTCGACTGAACCTGTTATCTTACATGTCACTGTCCTTTTATCAAACTGATATCCAGATTGATCAATAGGCATAGAACCGTCACCCTAATTTATCAATCACTGTTTCTTTATATCAGATGACTGAAAACTGACACTAAGGTATCACCTGCACGGCCGTGCTATTCCTTCAGTCATACTCATCAAGTGGCCTAAACGGATATCTTTCTCACACCGGAGTATGAGTGATAAATCCCTCATACGTCTTTCGAGATCACTAATGCAATTAATAACCAAGCCAATCACACCCGTTATGGCTACCCTTTTACAGGTTACGTTAGACTAGGTCACACTTAGAGATTCATTACACAGTGCACACAAAGACTCGTTGGTCTTAGGATATAATGACAAGCTACGATCTGTGAGTATCTCATGACAGTATCTATGTTGCATAGTCACAATCGGGTTGTCCGATATCATCGACCTGATGATATATATGATATAACTCCGGCACATACTTTGTCATGATCAGTAGAGCGTGATCACAAGGAGTTGTTCTCATACTGATCGCTTCTTAAAGAAGCTTAACTGATCAGGGACTCATCAATTGTAATTCTTTTTGATATACAGTTCTACTATTAGTGGTTACACACATAATGACATAGATCAAATTACATTCGATATATTACTACAATACATTAGTAATATTTGTCGATTTATTTATTCGGAAAGATGATAAAACATTACATCTGTAGATCACTTTTATATTGGACTGGGGCATAACTTTAACAGGCTCGCTCTGTGGATTTTTAGATTCTTCTTCTGAAACCCTTGCTCCGCGCGTCTTGACCCAAACTGATTTCGAATTGATTTAGGGGTTCTGATTCCTTTTGCGATGTGCTTGATCCTCACCATTGTTGTTTTGGTAGAGAAGTTTCAGAGAATTTTTTATGAGAGATATGTTTTTGGTGTAGAGTGTGATGGATCGGGAGCAATGTAAACCTTAAGTGTTTTGTTGGAAGAGAGAGAGACCGAGAACTAAGGGAAGAGGTAGCGTTTTCTCTACTGTGTAGCAAAAGAGTCGGGCCATGATCGGTTGCATATCTTGTCACCAGATGATAAAAGATCTTTGTTTCCCTTTTTTTTATTTTGGAAACAAACTAAAACGGGCTTGGATAATTGGGCCCGAATTTGATTTTGTGGACCCTAGTAGTCCTTCTAAAGAGAGAGAAAAACAAATCAAAAAGCTTTCTCCCTTTTTCTTCCTGGATGAGCCTTATTCAAGGTAGCAAAGTCCAAGGGGGGGGGGGGGGGGGGGGGGGGGGCCTTAGACTTTCAAACCGATTTGTGTCCAATAACTTTGTGAAGAGGTCAGCAAGTTGTTTCTCTGTAGGAATATACTCTAGCTTAATCTTCTTGTCTTCCACACGTTCTCGAATGAAGTGGTCCCTGATGTCTATGTGCTTAGTTTTGATGTGTTGCACATGATTCTTCGAGATATTGATAGCACTGATGTTGTCACAGAATAATGGCATGACATCTTGTTTGACTTTATACTCTGCAAGCATCTGCTTCATCCATATAAGCTAAGAGTAACTACTACCAGCAGCAATGTACTCGAACTCAACTGTAGATAGAGTTATGTAATTTTACTTTTTGCTGAACCGGAAGACAAGATTATTCCCGAGATAAACACATCCGCCGGAGGTGTTTTTTTATCAGGAGTACTTCCTGATATATATCAGATATTTCTCTTGGCATATTTGCTTTGGGAGGTAAAGATGCCATTATCCATTTGTGTGATCTGGAAACCTAAGAAGTAGGTTAGCTCACCGACCATGCTCATCTCTGATTGCATATGTTGTACAAAGCATTCCACCATTTTGTCCGACTTTGCTCCAACCACAATGTCATCAACATAAATTTGAGCAATCATAATGATGCTTCCTTCTTTCTTCGAGAATAGAGTTTTGTCAACTCCCCCTCGAGTATATCCATTCTGAATTAGAAATTGTGTTAGGTGTTCATATCAGGTTCGAGGTGCTTGTTTGAGACCATAGAGGCCTTTCTGGAGCTGATAGACATGATGTGGAGAGCTGTGATCTTCAAACCCTTTTGGTTGAGTGACATAGACTTCTTCGGTTAAGTATCCATTTAGGAAGGCGCTTTTAACATCCATCAGGTAGAGTTTGAATCTTAGATGGCAAGCAATGCTTAACAGCAACTTGATGGCTTCAAGTCTGGCAACTGGAGCAAATGTCTCATCAAAATCTACTCCTTCGACTTGTCTGTAGTCTTGTGCCACAAGTCTTGCCTTGTTTCTGGTGAAGTTCCCTTTGTCATCAGATTTGTTCTTGAAGATCCATTTGTCCCGATGATATTGACATCGTCAGGCTTGGGTACCAATTCCCATACTTCGTTTCTTTTGAACTGTACTAGCTTTTCTTGCATGGCACAGACCCAATACTCATCTTTTACGGCTTCTTGCACATTCTTGGGCTCTATTTTGGAGACAAAGCATAGATTGTTTATCATGTCCAGGTAAATTACAGGAGTCTTACTTCGGGTTCGAACTCCTTTGTTTATATCCCCAATTATATCATTAGCTAGGTGATTCTTCTGGACTCTTCTGGAAGGAACTCTTGGCAGGGTTGTTGGAGAAGTCTCTTTGTTAGGACCAACATCGTTTTCTTCATCAGTCTCCAAGTCGCGTACATTGTCACTAACATCTGTTCTGACATCCGGAGCAGTCAGGATCTCTTCATCATCATTGTTGGGTTTTTCAGTGATGTCAGCATCAATGACTACGTTTATGGACTCCATCATGGTTTTGGTTCGTTTGTTGAATACCCGAAAAGCGCGGCTATTTCTAAAGTACCCGAGAAAGATCTCTTCGTCACTTTTACGATCAAGCTTGCGTCGTGACTCTCGATCAGCAAGGATATAGCACACTGAGCCAAATATATGGAAGTACTTCACGTTAGGCTTCCTTCCCCTCCAAAGCTTATAAAGAGTAACTGTCATGCCTAGTCGAAGGGTGACTTTATTGTGAATATGACAGGCTTTGTTTAGAGCTTTAGCCCAGAAGTGAGGAGAAATGTCTTTGCCTAGCATCATGACTCGAGCCATTTCTTGAAGAGTGCGACTCTTCCTTTCCACTACTCCATTCTAATGAGGAATGATGGGGGCAGAAAATTCATGGGTTATTCCTTCTCCATCACAAAAGTTGGCAAAGGTGGTGTTCTCGAACTCACGTCCATGGTCACTTCTCTGACAATCTTGCCAATCTTTTCTCCTTTTTCTCGTTGAACTCTTCGACGTAAGGATTCAAAGACGGAGAATGTATCTGACTTTTCGCGAACAAAGTCTACCTAGATGTACCTTGAGAAGTCATCGACACATACAAAGATATATCTCCTTCCTCCAAGGCTTTCAACTTGCATTGGTCCCATCAGGTCAACATGTAGAAGTTCTAGAACTCGAGTAGTGGTAAGATGTTGTACCTTCTTGTGTGACGTCTTGACTTGTTTGCCTATCTGGTATTCCTCGCAGATCTTGCCTTTGACGATCTTTAGATCTGGGACTCCAATGACAGCTTGTTCAGAAAGGATTTTCTACATGCTCCTCAGGTTGATGTGTCCAAGCTTTTGATGCCAGATTTTTGTCTCTTGTGCTTTAGACAGAAAGCATTTGTCTTGTTCATGGGCTGAGTTTGGAGACCATAGATAACAATTGTCTTGTGACCTGAGACCCTTTATCAGTTCTTCCTTTTGCTGGTCAAGTACCACACACTTGTCGACATTGAAGTTGACACAAAGATCCAGATCACAGAGTTGACTGATGCTGATCAGGTTGGCTGTAAGCCCTTCTACTAGTAACGCTTCTTTTAGACAATGTGAGTTAGGGAAATTTAGCTTTCCTTTTCCCAATACTTTGGCTTTTATACCATCACCAAAGGTAACATAGGAATTCGAGCATGGTGTTATGGTAGTCAAGAATGAGCGACTACCAGTCATATGACGAGATAAACCACTATAAAAATACCAATCGTTGTTGGTAGAAACCTTTAAAGATGTATATGCAATATCAGCTCAATATTGTACCTCTTTTACTCGCCATTCTTGTCGAGGTTTTTTCTTGATAGACGTCCTTTGGTTTACCGAGTTTTTTCCATAGAGGCGATAGCAGAACGGTCGAATGTGACCTCTTCGTCCACAGTGATGACAGAACCAGTTGTGTCTGTTCTTCTTTGAGTTGCCATGATGGTGTTTCTTTTCTGACTGACTGTTGCCAGATGTCTGTGACATCTGATGTGACATGTCGTACGCAGCCTTTTGGGGGACGAAAACAGTCTTGGAAGTTGAGCCTTTTCTTGAGTAACCAAGACCTTCCATGTTCTTTGATGGCTTTCCAATGGAAAAAATTTGATCCAAAGTGTCAGTGCTTGAATTCATCATCTTGACTGACTTGGTCATGAGCTCCAGTTCTCCGTTCAGGCATGCGACTTCTTTCTTTAGGTCAATGATGGTTTCTAGAAGTCTGGTCTTATCTTCATTGAGAGCGAGAATGGTTGTGTTTTGTTTTTCAATACTTCAGAGTCTTCGAGCCACTTAACATACCACTCATTGTAGGCATTGTTGAGAGTCTCATCAGATAGCTCATCATCCGAGACAGGCTTCTGTGAGATTCCAGTGGATATGGAGGTAGTAAAGGCCACATATTTACTTGTCTGCTCTTTATCGTTGTCTTCCTCTTCATCAGATAATGAGGTTGTGAACCCTTTAACAATGTGCGCAAATACAAAAATAATAAGGCACAAAGTCGTCCATTTCCAACTGAAATTTTGATTTCTTACGTCAAACAAGATGTCAAGAACAAAGTCGAGACAATTTTCTTAACAATGTGCGCAAATACAAAAATAATAAGGCAAAGACAATAAACATAAAACAATGACACAGAAGATGTTTACCCAGTTCGGTGCTAACTCACCTACGTATGGGGACACCCTGCCAGTGGAATGGTTTCACTATGAAGTAATAAGTCACAACATACAAGTATAGGTGATCATCACACAGATCACTACCCTATGCTACTATTACAAATGCAAACCTATCTCATGGACTCCCCCTGAATCCAAGACCTCGTCTTGGTTCCACTCTACGAGCACTCTCTTTGCTCGAATGTCACAAGTCGTTGTTTAACTTGCACGTGACACTTCAATCACGCATACACATAGAAACCCACAATCACTCACCCTTGATCTTTTGAGTTTAGTAGTGATACACAACGTATTTCGAAGAATACACAGCCTCTCAACCCGCAAGTCCTTCACGTCTAAGAGCTTTGTATATTCTCTCGAAGAAGCTCACGGCTGTTAAGGATGTAGCCTTAGCTTTTATTGCAGCTTCCGAAATGACTCCCAGAATGCATTAGGGTTTCCTTAATCCTTGAGATCTTTGTTTCTCAAATCCTTGTCGTCGAATATATTTGTAGAATCTCTATCATGGCATGAAGCTTTCCAGTATCATTACACAATCAAGACTTCTCAATAGTCTTGTACACATCTGGAGATCTTCCAGATTCACAATCGCCGAATATCTTCATACTTAAGGAAATTATGCACTGCTTTGACAAACAGGATGTCGAGCAAGATGATGCAACATAAATCTTGACATCTTTCCTGATCATACACTCGACATCCTTCTTGACTAAAAAAGAAGCCAATTAATCAGTGTGATAACATTTCCCTTTCCCGACCAATTTCGATTGATAGTTGGTCGGGAAAGATATGTTGGAATTAATTTTGTCATATTAATTAAGTATTATTATATTCCCTAATTATTTAATTGTTTGAAGTGGTTACAGTAAGAATTAGTCATGGTCAATATAGTATGAGTAGTTGGCTTAAGATAAGGCCATATGAAAATGTCATGTCTCTATTATTAGTTAGTTGTTGTTACTTCTTCAGAGGCGTAAGAGTTGGTAAGAATTAATTGAATTTAAATTACTTGCATCTTAGGCGTAAGTAGGTATTTTGCTTTTGTTGTGAGTCGTTTTAGGGTAGTGGTGTCGGCTGTAAGACCTAGTTTAGGTAGCAAGTCCGCTGAAGATCTACCCACTGTAGCAACACCTGCATTAGCATACTTTCCCTTCTTGCACTTGTTTAACTCAGTTATTTCAAAAAAATTCTACTATGGACTCTATCTTCTGTAGGAGCTCTTCAATTTCTTCTTCTCTACTACTTCTACTAAAAACAAAAATGTTATCAGTAATGAAGAAATCACTATTGAAGATTTTGAACAAAACCTGAACAGTTGGGATATCCCAAAAGTTCACAAAAGTTCGATCTACAAAACAAATAGATTAAATATCTTTAAAAATGATTTTACAATTAAAACTGAAGAAAGATATATTTAGCTTTCAAAACCTTTTGAAAATATCACCCTACTTTCTCCAACTACTTTAAAGCAACATCAAGACAAGGGCTATCGATACATACACATCGGTTTAGTTCAGGTAGCACTCAAACCCTTGACCCTTAAAGGTCTCAATACTTCTATCCTAGCCGCTTTAAGAAATGCTAGGCATATGAATTTTGATAATTCTCTGCTAGAAAACTTTCTTGCCCTGTTTTCCAAAAGTCGCGAGAGTTAGAGCTCTCGGTGATAAGAAGCCACCGAACACAAAAGTGAGCAGCACTATTCCTTTTTGCTTGTGTGCATCAATTATGGAGAGGGATGATGGAGCAAAAGGAGGAGCCGCCATTATGTGTAACAAGAGATTGATATCTTATGTGTGATGGACAGTTACAAAAAGGGAGAAGAGGGAGCATGATGGAGTGGACCTACTAACTCCTTATCATGCCATGTTCAAGCACACAAGAAAGTGGAGTTTTATTACATATAAAACTGATGATAATGAGATCAAGTTGTAGTGGATAATATGAACCGTCCAAATGGAGTCCATGTAAGAAGGTAGCCATAATCGAGGAGCTTCCATTCATGAGAGGATTGTATATCGAGTTTTTACGAAATTGTTTCGTTAAAAACGAGAATTATCGAAAATAGATTTTTGATAAAAAAAAAGGAAAGAATGAAAGAAGAAAAGAAAAGAAAAAAGAAAGAGAAGAGGAGTAACTATTATTGTTTACTGAAGAGAAATGTGAAGAAAGAGAAGAGCATCAACCATTATTGTTTACTTAAAAGAAATGGGAAGAAATAAAAGATGAGCAACAGTTATTGCTCACTCAAAAAAAAATGGGAAGAAAGTGAAGAGGAGCAACAATAATTGCTTACTCACGAGCAATGAGAGGCTCGACGTGCAAACCGAGGTAGAGAAGAGAGGCAACAGTTATTGCTTACTCACGAAAAATAGGAGGCTCGATGTGCATATCAAGGAAGAGGCCGAGGGCGTGGAAGTGGTGGTAGATCTCCATACAAGTTTGATAAAAATAAATTAAGGTGTTATAACTGTGATGATTATGGTCACTATACCTATGACTGTAGCAAAGAAGGAAAATATTAGGCATATGATAGAACAAGATGACGATGATGAGCCTGCACTACTCTGATTGAAACATGCGAGGGATCAAAGATGGTGCACCAACTGAAATTCTGATTAGTAGTAATGACCAGATGACGAACACAATGTTGTAACAATTGGTACGACAACTTGTCTAATCACATATAACAGATAGTAAATAAACTATCAACATAAGAAACACGATATGTTTTCCCAGTTCGGTGCAACATCACCTATGTTTGGGGGCACTCTGCCAGTGGAAAGGTTTTCATTATACGGTAGTCAATAGTACAACTCAAGCATCAATTGGTTATCATACAAACCATTGTCCTAGCTACTATTACTACACATGAAACATCTAGATCAAGGAGTCCCCCTGAATTTGAGGACGCCTCAATTTCACTCTTCGAGCAAACACCTATGCTCGGTTTATCATTGTCTTTAATTAGCTCGTGAATTTTCAATCACGCAAAGTACAAACCCACAAATCACAAACACTCAAACTCTCGAATAATGTTTAGTGAACGACGTCGTTCTTGTCAAATCATACAGCCTCCCAACACGTCGGTCTTGCACGGTTAGGAGTTCAGAATATTTAGCACACAAGAATGTCCAAGCTGCTAAAGGGAGAAGTCTCGGCTTTTATAGCAGCTACACAAGTCTTAAGGGTTTCGTAACCCTTAAGGAGATCGACTTCATATAGGAAAAAATTCTTATGCCACCACGGTTCTTGAAGAGAAAATACCGCCGTCACACTCAAGAGAAACTTGCAGACACGTTTTCTACACAGGTGGAGGTTTCCGTAATCAATGCATACTCGAATTCCTCTCAGACACGTTTCTGAGAAACAAACAAGAAATATCGAAAACGTTCCTAAACGCTGAGCACACGATGTCGTTCCAAAAATCTGCAACATGTTGTCCAACAACTTTTCTTGCACTAAAAAATAACGCCAACAGTAAATGTAACATCAATTTTCTTACATTTGAAGGTGATTGATGAAACACTTCGGGTCGTAACAATTTCGATAACAACATCTCGAGAGGCAAAAAGAGATGTTACTATGAATGGTTAGTTCATGATTCGAACTCTATTCTCGCGTGTTTCCTTCTTGGTAAAATAATCGAGATTACTCACCAATATTTTAGCCAATTTCTTTTACGAAAACAAAGAATAAAAAAATATTTTAGCATTAATTTTATTTTTAAAAAATTTATTTATAAAAATTAATAAAAACGATGTTTAAAAATAAATTTTCATTTTTAAATTTTTTTTATGAACAAACTTTTTTAAAATTATTTTTACTACTAACAAAATTTTATTCTTTATTTTGTAGAACGAGGAAATTGGAAAAAAGTTCAAAATCATTTTTATTTATTTATTTTAATTTTTCAGATACAGTGGTATTTTTGTCATTTTACAAAAAATACTTAACAGAATTTTGAAAAAAAGTCAACAAAAAAGATAAAGTTAGATTTTTTGATAAATAAGACACCTCACAGATTGATTTTGTAGTTAAGGAGGGTCGTGAGACACGCGTATAGTTAGGGGTTACGTAAAATTTACCCTTTAAAATATGCTCACTCGCAACATTTATATATCAGGTCAATGTGTGATTATTAATCCAGTTAGTTTTATATAATGGCCAAATTAGTCTTACACTTTTTGAAAATTTCATAATTCTCTTCGGTTTTAAATGATAAATGTTGTCGACATTAACGTCATGTAAAGTGAGACATTGCATGTGAACATTGAGTTTTTGACCCCAAGTATGATAACATTGATAGGAGTGGGCAAATTATAAGTGGGCCTAGACCCGACCCATAAAATTGGACTGCACCGAAGAGAGTTTTCACCTAAATAACTCTTATATATTCTAAGTCAAGCAACATGATCCACAAAAGAGGTCAAATGGGCCTTTATATCTCAATCCATGAAACAGACCAAGTGTACAAGCCCAACTCAAAACAAGGCCCATTGAGTTGAGAATGCACTCTTACTTACCATTATTATCATGTGAATCCCAAAATATTGTTCAAATTAATAACCATGCAAGACCTAAACTCCAAAAATAGTTATATTTTTTTTATTACAGTACTAATAGCATCATCCAAAAAAATTAGTGATGAAATAAAAAGAAGAAGAAGATTGGGTGATCCTATATTCCTAGCTAATAAACTTCTTTTATTGGTTACTAATCCACTCGAGGACTTCAAAATAGTATATAGTATTAAAATAACTAGTATCACAATAATATATAGTTGACTTAGCTGGTTAATTAACTTAGTGTTTTTATTTTGTTTATTGTATCTTCAGTTTTTCCTTTGTTAATTACGATTACAAAAATGCATATTATAGGTATAGATTAGACAAGTACTTCTCAGTTAATGATTGCCCCATGAATCTTCCCAGTCCTTAGGAAAATGTTTACTATTCAACTCAAATCAATCAATTTACCGTTAAAGTCATAAATATATAAAAAAACCTTATTGAGCTAAATTACTTTTTTCAAAATTAGTTTAGTGTGCTTAAAGTATTTCTCCTTGCAACTTGATTGATTTACCTGATAATCATTCCAAACACAGCCAACGAAGAATATTTTTTCTTAGGTTAACGGTGAACTAGGACACACCGAAAATCTCAGAAATGGGTGATAATCGAATACTCCCGTGGCAGGTGCTTGAGAAGTTGCGCTTGCTGAGTTGTATGGGTTCAGATGAGAGGATGTCCTCCCAAGAATGGTGAAACGGTGGTTGGTTTAGTTTTATGTTGCTTTTGTTTGTTGTTTTAGGTTGTTTGTGTGTTTCGTGTTTAGATTGTTTAGCGGTTGTCGGTTTGTTCGACGTGTTTTTATTTGTTTAGTGTGTTTAGTTTAGGTGGTCGGTGTGTCCGACTTGCTTGCCTAGAAGTGTCCATAAAAATAGGATGTTTTAAGGTTATCTTTTACTGTTTACTTGTAAACTGTACACGGTTGATGCTCAATTTTTAAATGTAGGGTTTTATTACGACCTCTTGTAATTTCATTAATGAAGATTTGGCTTGTTCCCGGAAGAAATGAAGAGCTAGTGGATCATTAATTAATTTACTTGATTAAAAGCTATTGAAAACAAACCGTAGAGTTTGTGTACGAGAATCCAAACAAAGGTTAGGTGGAGCCATTATGTAGTGACCAATCTTCAAGATTAATTATTACCATTAATTAAACACTTGTCTAAAGAGCTAAACGTGGTGGGGGACCCCGGATTTGAGCCAAGATTAAGGAAATTTAATTACTTTCCTTGTGTCCACAAACAAGTGCCTTGATTGGTCCATAATGTTAGTTTGCCTTTTTGATGACCAAGAAAATGTTGTTAATCTTTCTTTAATCACCATTTGGACAATCTTTCACATGTCACTTGGATTAAACAAATCAAAAGATGCTTTATGTGTTAATTATTTTGTGTTCGATAGTCACATACGGACAAGAATTTATTCTTATACAAAGTTTGGAGTCGTTATTAATGTTCAAAATCCAACACTTGCAGTGGTTTGTTTGGTTTCGTGAGTTGTGGAATGTGCTTGTAGATGAGCGTTTTGATTGATATAAACGGCTACGATGAACTGTTGCGACTGATATTTGATATAAAATATTCGTGTGAGCCAAATCATATTTCCACACCTCTCAATCAACGTAGTTTTCTTACTCGTTTGTTGATTAGGTAGCTTGCATCACCGATCGCATAGATGCAACGTTTTGTTTGGTCAAATTTGGAGAGTTTGAATTTTGAAGTCGATGATGTCGATTAGTATCAGAGTGTGTTTGATCGATTAGAAATTGACAATTTATTATAGATAGGTCATCTTCAGATTTGTGAGTACATTTGAACTAAGAGAGTAAATCAAATTGATCCGTGAGTACAAACTTATGATTATATATTAATTCTTATGGAATTAGTCAAATATATCTAAATGATCATGCTAAATTAGGTTTCTTTTTTCTGAGATGCACTTTTTGGATTTAAGAGTCTTGTGGTGTGAGTAGACTTGACTCTAAGTCTTTTGTATTATTTTCATGATAGATTTGACCTTTATTTTTTCCCTATGTATGAAGATAAGGGAAAGAGAAAATATAGAACTTCGAGTCATAACCAGTTATATGTTCATGCCTTTCTCTTTTCTGTTACTTTCAAATTTAAACTTTATTCTATATACATTCTTTCGAAAATAAAAACAAATTTTATTAATTAAATAAAAATTAACTCGGCCTCAAATTGGATAGCTGAAGATACATATGGTGAGATATACCCTTCACCATACTGTTAGTTAAAACAAATTTGGTCAATTCGTGAGCCGTTTTATTACGAACAATACAAAGAACACATTTAAACTTTATTCTATATACATTTAAATTTACTTATTATTATGTTATTTATTTATTAAATAATTTATTTATCGTCTTAATCATTTCAGTTAGATTGTATTTAACACATGTGAAGTGAAGAATAATGTGTTGGCTCGGGTATTTACATGTGAACAAAATATCAGAGGCACGGGACATTGAGAGCGAAAAATATAAGAGACATATACTAGAAATATAGATTTTGAAATATCCTACTGAATGCAACTTCAAGATAATTTTTCATATGATACACTTAATAAATTAACAAATCAAACACGGCCAATGAGGGTAAAATAATTAAAATGGTAAGAAAATAGTCTAATGGAAGATTTTTTTTTTCTAATATTTACATCTGTATTATCCAGCCAAGCCCACCCACCTATTCTACTAACCCCACCCAAATCCTCCCGCGAGACTCCCGCTCACACTTGAACTTCGGTCAAGGCCAAGGCAAAAGACACACTGCACAACTGAACGGGGGAAAACTTGTAAAGCCATATAAGTATTGGGATTTTTAATACCATTTAGATCATGATTACTTAATAATGTTTTTGGAACTTCAAATTTTTAGGTGAGTTTTTAATATCGCGTGCTGAGATAACGCACTTTCAGATCTTTAGCGTCCAACGGTTATAAAACGTTCGGACGTTCTACAACCATTTGTACTATAGAGTAACGGGGTGGAAATGTTCGAAACAGTCTAATGTGTAGTGTGAAATGCTAGAACATGATTGACCTCTGTAGAATGTGTAGTGTGCAATGGTAAAACGTGATTGACAATGTAGAACCTTTTAGCTACATGCCGCGCACTAGGAAAACGCGCGTTCAAATCTTCAACAATCTAACAGCTGTAGAACGTCCAGAGTTTATATATATATATATAGCGCGTGTTGTCCCAGTGTGCGACACATAACAACAAAATTTTACAGCGGACATTTTCAAGGTTCTACATGGTCAATCACGTTGTACCATTTCACACTATACATTCTACAAAGGTCAATCACTTTCTACCATTTCGCACTACACATTCTACACGTTCAGATATTTCCAATCCGTTTGTACCCGATTATTGCTCTATATGTATAATTTTAAACGACGAAAATATGGTTTAAATTAATGTTTCTGAGCCTGAGCTTTTGATTCTAATGGCACGTGAGAGATTGCTTCTGTAATTGATAGAGATAATGAGGGATATATTATTGATGTGTTGTATTGTGAATTACAAGAGACCTCTATTTATATAGGTAATAGTAATAGAATAGGATACCCTAATACATGTGAGAAAAGGAAACATAAATATAGGAAACCTAATATAATCTAACAGCCCCTCTCAAATTCAATGCGGTAAAATAAGAATTGAGTTTAAAGCTTGATAGAATTGAGTTTTAGCGAGGGTTGCGGCTGCCGAGAATACTGTCGAAGTGATGTGGCGAGGATTGAGGATGCAGGATGCACGCCGCTCACGGCCGATGGCGGATGCTTGGTGCCCGTATGTGCTGAATGATGCAGATGCCCGATGATGCCTGCTGATGCCTGATGGCAGATGGCGAGATAGCAGCTGACCGATGATGCATAATGTCTGATGGCTGATGGTGAGATAGCATATACCCAATGTTTGTTAGATGCCTGATTGTTGATGGCGAGATAGTAGATGCCCAATAATTGCCAGATGCCAGATGGTTGATGACGAGATAGAAGATGCTCGATGATTGCCAGATGCCTGATGGCGAGATAACGATAGTTGCACTCCTCTCACATAAAGTGTACGGATTACGGGATTCCGGCCTACAGGATTTTCGATTTACGGGATTCCGATTTACGAGATTTTCGACTTACGGGATTCCGGATTACGGGATTTCCGACTTACGGAATTTCGGATTACGGGATTTTTGACTTACAGGATTTCCGCGCGTGAGGAAGCGAGGGAGCGATAGAGAGGAGTATAAAAGTATACAAAAGAGAACACTAAATATGGTTGGCCCTTCAAGACATAATAAAATTGAATGAGTATGTATGCACGTTTATATAAGCACATTGGAATACAAATAGTGATGAATAAAACAAAATAAGTGGCTAAAAAAGAAGTAGGGCAGAAGAAGATAGAATAGGAAGAAGACAGAATGAGAGACATGCAACATGAGAGAACCGATTGGTTTGGGAAAGAAAATAACAGAATAAGGGAAATGACAAAATAAAGGAGCAGAGACAGTGTTCGAACTTGGTAGAGTAGATTTGTTGAAGGTAGCAACAGAGGCTTACAAGATTGTCGAGTTGATTGTTTGAGGAAGCAAGAGGCTAGAGATTGAGATTTGAATTGCCTCGCCCACCCGTCAGAATCATCAATCATCGACGAGTGGGCAAAACGATAAATTTATAGAGATTTGACTAATGATCGATTATGGCTCTGATACTATGATAGAATTAAGAGAGAGATTGACCTCTATTTATAGAGGTAATATGAATAAAATAGGATACTCTAATACATGTGAGAAAAAAAATATAAATATAGAAAACCAAATATAAAAAATCTAATATATTTTAACAGTAATTGACAAAATAAATTTCACAACATCAATTATTCAAAAGAGAAAGACAAAAATTAATAAATCAGAACTGAAAGAAAATAATTTTATAAAGTATTTTCGTTAATTTTAAACATATATGCACAAACAAATTAAGAGAAACCACTAACCATACATACACATGTTAAACCCCCGGTTTCTACGGGTCGATACGAAGAAGTTGACCATTTCCCAATGAGTTGAAAATGACACAAGAACCAATGAGGTTCATTATCAATGGATATCCTTAAAATAAAACCTTTGACAATTTGATACACAAACAACAACCATGTGATGACTATCTAAATGTCCCCAACCACAAGTAACTTGTCTTGTTCTTTAAGATTTGAATCACAAGTCACCTCCATGGCTTGAGATTGCTTGTCATTGATTTGATGTATATGTTCTTTAGCTAGACTTTGATGTTTTCTTTGTAAGTTGGTTCAAAATCCATGCTTTTTTGGCTTTCTTCTGCTTAGGATTTTGATTCCATTTCATGGAGTAAGTAATTAAATCTTAATTAGACAGCCTTCTAGATTTCCAGGTCCCCTAAGTCCATCAATTTCTACCATATTTGTATTAATTTGTTTCAAGTGGCATGAGTTGGAGTGGAAGTCTTCTCACGAAGAAAAAACATAAAGGATCATATTCTAATTTTTTATACTATTTATTTTCCAAAAATTTTGAAATCATAATTTTCTTTAAAAATAATAGAATCGACTCAAAAATCACCATAAATTAAAAAACAGTGATTTATTAGAAGTCAAACACACTTACAAACTAAATTTGATCGGTGAAAATTCAGTTTATTATTAAAGTTGGTTAACATATTTACATATTTTAAATGTGGTATTCTAACACCACTTTGTAGTGCAAGCTAAGTTGAAAGGCACGTGAAAACAACGAGTGGTGGTGCATGGACAACCTCTAATCTATAGGCCTTAATGTTACACTCTAGATTTTTTTCCACTGAAATTCCACACTTCTAATCATCGAGTTTCGCCCAAGCTCATTGTCCCCTCTCCCCAACCTCAGGTTGAGAATGTTTCAACGCACGACTCGTTCGGAACTCTAGAAGATCAAGGTTCTCACTGGTAACCTCCGATCGTCCCCACCATTCATCATGATCTCGCCCGAAGACAAATAAGAGACTTAACCACCCGACGAACCTTTTAGCGCTCCAGCCTAACAACGTCGGTGCGCCTCACGTTTCAACCTAACAAAAGCACCCCGACGTCCAAAGCCGAACGGATCGACCGCAACACGAAAATCCCTTCTCTCAAGGCTTGTCTAGGCGCTCATGAACCCGTTGCGTTCACACCCTAAACGTCGTACGATCCAGATTAGGATCTACATCCTTTCAGGCCGTGACAGTTGGTATTAGAAGCCATGTAAACCACCACTTGAGTCGTACCCGGTCTGATTGGATCGCCCCTGGAACCCTATATTTCTCCTATCGCTTCCGCAAAAACAAGAAAATCATGGCCAACTCGCCACCATTAAACTCGACGGCGCTACCGCCTCGAGTTTCCTAAGCGGACGAAGGCATTGCTACTCAGCACGACAACCCCGACTTGCCCAGCAACAAGCCTCAAATTGATGATCAAGGACGCTCCAACACCCTTGCGACTACTGCCAAACAGGCAACTACGACTAGGGGAAAGTCTCAAACAAAGAGATTTGAGTTAGTTGAAGGCTAACTCAGGGAAATCGAAGAGCGCATCTCTCTTGTAGAAACTCAGATGTGGTGAATCATAGCTCAATGCACTTGACATAATCTGTGACAAGGTGAGCTACTCGATATCGCTATTGACCTCGTCCCCTGCGTTGAGGTCGACTAAACATTAGGTCCCGACCTCGCGACACTGATCATTGTTGTTCTTTGGACTAAGTTCCAAAACCTCATGTCAATCAGGGTTAATAAGGTTGCATGTTTAGGGTTTTCTAATTTGATTTAGTAGATATTTTCCTATTTGTAATGTGTATTCCCTGTATAAAGGATGCCCTAATTGTATTATGAACAACAACAATCATCAATAAAGCTTTGAGATTGACATGGTATCAGAGGGTTAGGTTCAATCCCATCGTATGTGGCTTTGCCCACTCGTCAATTATGGTTTAACGAGTGGACAAGGCAAGAAAAAGAAAATCTGACTAATGTTCATTGGACATTGTATACCGTACTGTTCATCGATACTGTTCACCGTTATTGTTCATCGTTATTTTTCATTGAATTTTTTTCCGACCTACCTCCTTAGTTCCTCCCAATGTTCTATGATTTGCTTCACTATCCCGTTTGCTACCATGATTTTTCGGCTAATTTCCTAGTTTGTTGACATGGTTTTGGGTGTTTTCTCGAGATGTTAGGATTTTTGTTTTTGTTTTTGTTACGATCTTAAATCTTTCTTACTCAAGAATGTGAGAGGATATGCTGAAGTCGCCGCGCACTCCGTCTCCGTCTCCGAGGTATGGGTATGAATCCCCACTATCTCTAAGTTGGGTATAAATCCTCAGAGTCTCCGTCTCCAAGTTTTGGGTATGAATCCCTATGGTCTCCAAGTTGGGTATAAATTCCCAAATGCTCCTGTCTCCGTCTCCGAGTTTCGAGTTTCGAATATCTTAAGCCCTGAAGTCTCCAAGTTTTCCGAGTTCCAAGTTTAAACACCAAATCAATGTCTCCACCGACATAACCGTCAAATGCCGCCACCGTATCAGTTTTTTTATATAATTAAATTGATGTTGGTCGACCCACATCATTTTGAGTGGGGGTGTCAATCAGGGTTACTAAAGTTGTCTATTTAGGGTTTCCTAATTTGGTTTAGTAGATACTTTACTATTTTTAATGTGTATTCCCTATATAAAGGGTTGTTGTCATTGTATTGTATTATAGACAACAACAATCATCAATAAAGCTTGGGATTGACACCTCAAAAGCGCCCTAGCTGACATCATCGAACATCGGCTAAACGACGCATAAATTTAGTCATACTGTCCTAGGCGTGGAGTTTCAAACGTGAAAATAGGATCTTACCCTTTGGACGACCCTTGTAGCCCGCGCCAAAGCGAGACCGTAGTCAACCTCGTTTCTACGAGTTGAAGCACTAAAGCCTCGACGCTACATCGGGCAGCGAGACACCGAGATCCTCAAAAGATTCATCTAGCAAGTAGAGCAATATCTCAACTCTCAACACCCTATTAGCGACCAAAGCCCGACTCCGCGCCGCCTCATTCCTATAGGAAGACACTGTAGGTGTGTGTTGGAGGAGGAAACATGCCGAAATCCTCCAAGGAGCACGTAACATCAATTCTTGCGAGACGATGTGAGATGCCCTCAAGGATCAGTTCTACTCGAAGGACGTCGTCGTGGAGTTTGACGGTGAACAAGCTGAAACACGACGGGACTACTCACACATATGTAAAGGAGTTCTCCTTCCTCGTGCTCCAGGAAACGACATGAGCGAAACAGACCTCCTCTTCAACGTTTTTTAGAATCTCCAACCTTGCGCTCGACGATATAGGAGAAATATCAACCGCCTTTACCCTAACCGAGAAGATGAAGGATGCCGAACTCTCTATCATGATCCCTGATCGAGGAAAGACCAAAGACACCGGGGGACCACACCCCTCGAGGCCGTCTTGGCATCCACAACGGCTCCACCGGCCCTCTCCATGTACCAACGCCATCAGGCGAACGAAGGTCACCTTAACTCTCTCAGTCCACGTGCTTGATATGTGACGAGAACTATTGGGTTCGAGAGTGCCCCCAGAGGAAGAGGGTCGCGACATTACTCGAACTCGATGACTCTGCCGACGAAGATCCGAAAGGCGACGAGGCCCACATGGTATGCGCCAACCTTGGCGCAGCCACCACTCCGCCTCCTAGTGATCCCCGACAAAATACCACCTCGTCAGGACCCGGTTACTCCTTTACTTTAAAGGAACGATCAACTCCCGGATTAAATGACTAATCAATAGTTATAGAGCATTATTAGTAAACTAATACTGAACTTCTTAAATTTATGCTAACGTGAGTCACCTTTAATTGTAACATTAATTCTCAGTGTGCCGTTTTGTTTTATTTTATGTTTTTATTATATTTCAAAAGTTGGATTTCTCTTTCATATTAAATAAGATATTTTATTACTCAATAAACTGATTTTAGAAATGTGTCAAATCTACGTGAATTTTATTTTATGCCAAGAATAACAATATTATAGTACAGATATAGTAAAAAATATTTGAAGACATAATTCAAAACAATGATCAGGTGTACTACGTAGTACACATGAATCCTAAAAAAACACAAAAAGAATGTACCTACACCACTACTGAAAATCATTGCAACACACCCATTATATATATATATAGCAATTTTATCCAAATAAAGAAAGGTTAATATCTATATCCCGAGTAAATATTTAATAAGATCGTATAGTTAAATATTTATCAGAAAGTCTTTCTATACACAATACACTTAATGAAATTGTGTTTTGTCGTTAAACAATAGTTCATATTTAAAAGCGAATTATATATATATATATATATATATATATATATATATATTGATGAGACTCTAACTAATAAAAAATACTAAATATTTTTTAAAGTTATTTTTTTCAATGAAGTGGGATTTTGAATTTCTATAAAATAATTTTAAACTGTATTTTCTTACATTAATTAATTAGTTCCAACAAGTTGAGTTTGCATAAAGGTTTTTTAGATTAAATAAAACTCTATATTTTAATATTATGTTAAAATATTATTTTATAATTGAACAAGAAATATGATATATTTCTGCTTTCCTTATAATAACATTTGAGTACAATTGCTAGAATTACATAAGAAAACAATAGAAGGCATAGACATGAGTGCAATTAAATAATTGAACTCGGACATGAAGTTTTCTCCTTTAAATAGAAATTGCGGCTAAATTAAATATGATAAACAGATTAACTTCTCTGTTTCATATAAAATGAATTGGAACTGAGTAAAAAATGCACAAGTACAAGTTGGATAATGTTTTCTTTCTAAATAAGGATAATGTTAATGAACTTAACTTCAAAAAGTAACAAAAGTATAATTGTATCTGACTTTAAAAAAATAAATAATATGATAAATGAATAATCCATTACAGTAAAATGCCGGTGTATACAAAATAACTTTCCAGCATATATGATGCTAAATTATGCCAGTGCAATTATTAATTCAGTTTTTTAATCAAAACATTTTGTTCATTTATTTAAACTGAGTGAAATAATGTTTGTACTTATAGACTGAACGTATACAAAATAGCATAATACAAGTCATATTCTCTACTTTAACTGACAAAAGGAACCGTGGTTCTTAAACTTGAATGTTGAGAATATAACACAATGGTAATTAATATGCTCGCTCATAATAAAATAACTTTCTTTTTGTGCATACTCCAGATATAGCTGAGAACAAAAATTGTTTATAAAAATATTACAAAGATGAATATAGCATACTTCTGTTTAAATTTTTTCAGCCTTTTGGAGGTTCCAAATTAGATCAAACTCATATAGTAGGGAATATTGAAAATAATGTTCGCTCATGTACTGAAATAATCTAAGAATTGTTACTGTGTGGCGTGTGTGTGTATATATATATATATAGAAAGAGCAGTTATCAAATACAAATCAAGTGAAAATGTCTAAACGTCCAAACTGTATAACATGCAGTGCAATGTTGTACAATCATGTAAAACATGTAGTGTAATGTTGTATAACATGTTGGACCTGTGCAAAATTTAAGCAATGTATAACATGTAGTGTAATGTTGTATAACTGTCACGTGTCGCAATCTAAGATGACGCGCGTCTCAGATCCGACGGTTATACATTGGTTTGGACGTTTGAACATTTTGGGTGAGTTATATAGAACACAACCCTTTTATGAGAACGTGAGAACGGAGTTTGACCATTGAAAATAAGTGAATGTCTGACGAAAATAAGTGAATGTCCAACAAAAAATGTATAACTATTGAAAATAAGTGAATGTCCAACGAAAATAAGTGAATGTCCAGTTGTTCTCACATTCTCACGAAACATTTGGTTTTTAATTGAATAATTCTATATATATATATATATATATATATATATATATATATATATATATATATACACTCGGCTACAAACTTCAACCAAACGTCCAAACCCTCATCTACCCATCCATTTTTTATGAGCGAGGATCAAGCGACACATGGCGGAGCGGTTCGCTGACCCTGTTAGTCACAAATAGACGGAGAGCTAAGGGCATGCTTGTCATTTTGATCGCTCATTTAGACCGCGATCGTGCATTTAAAGCGCGATCATTCAGCGATTCACACTAAAAATAGCGTATTCAAACCGTGATCGCGCATTTAAAGCGTAATCATGCAAGGTATCACACTAAAAATAGATCTAGAGAGCGATCATTCATCGTTTACGTGTGTGGAACTTTATCTAACTACGCTAGTTATACAATATATAACAACATTTTCTACATGCTACATCGACATGTTATACATAGATAGTTGTACACAATTTTCTGAAGTGGGTAATCATTTTATACGATGTTCAACATCATTCAACTACACTTGTTATACAATATATAACAACGTGTTATACATGTTACACCATTATGTCATACATGATACACCGCCATGTTATACATAACCAGACAGACAGTAATAAATAAACCTCTAAAGTGGTTAATCGTTTTAAGTGTTGCCGAAAATTATTTATTTAAACTGGTTATACAGTACAATCCAACATGTTATACAGAGTACCTCGGCATGTTATACATAAACAGAAAGACAAATGCAAACTTGATTAGTATAAAGTTTGTCCCGATGGAGAATCTCTTACAAAAACATTACAAACACAGAAAATGAGTAAAAACCATGCAACGACGGTGGTCAGTCACTGTCATCCTCGTCGTCATCATCTTCTGGGCTTCAAATTGGCTGTAGATGAAAGAAAAACTCTAGATCAGATCGAAACCGGCTAAAATAAAAAAAAAATAGCAAATCGAAACTCACAAAAAATCAACAACACACATAATCAACTGCAAATCTATCGTGAAATCGCACTACTCACCGATAATTCTCAACCGGATCGACGACAACAAATCATACTTATCGTAGTCTTTGAGACGAAGTCCAAATCGCTCTGATGGCGTTGTTCTAAGAAGCCAAACCGTCGAAAATTGTATTAGGTCTTGTGTGCGAAAGGACCTAAATATCCTTCACATTTCGTCTCCCACTGTTAAATGGCTTCACAACCCGTTTGCGCCAGGTGTCACTCCCACGTCGCGCGTGCCTTAATCCAACGGTTGTGCCCAAGTTTGGACGATTTGACATTTTTGGCTAGTTTGTATTTGATATCTACTCTCTCTCTCTCTCTCTCTCTCTCTCTCTCTCTCTCTCTCTCTCTCTCTCTCTCTCTCTCTCTCTCTCTCTCTCTCTCTCTCTCTCTCTCTCTCTCTCTCTCT
Organism: Geranium rotundifolium; assembly: GCA_963920655.1. Lineage (NCBI taxonomy): Eukaryota > Viridiplantae > Streptophyta > Magnoliopsida > Geraniales > Geraniaceae > Geranium > Geranium rotundifolium. Next base: position 31,239,241 of record OY987319.1, read on the forward strand.
CTCTCTCTCTCTCCCTCCCTCCCCGCGATTATACCAACTCCATCTCTCAGTCTTGGAGCAGGCCTGGAGTCAAGGTACATATTATCCCTCTCAGGCTAGAGCACACCCAGATTCTACAAAAGGCACTACGATTACAAGATGGGGGTTCCGAATATTTAAACCCCCTAAATTGCGATGTGTTGGTCACCTACCGCCCCTCTCAGACACGCAATCATAACAATCAAAATCATACGACATGACCAATATCATACAATCAAATTATAACCCGCATTTCATAAATCAATATTTCATTGTTCCTAAAAAAATTAGACTTATTCCAATTATTATGAGAAATTGTGTCATGATCATGGTGCTAGAATTTATAAATTTTAAGTACAATGCAAAATCAAAGAGAAGATTATGGAGACAAATCTCTCCCGAAACGCGCTTTCTTGTTGCTCTATCGATCCATCCGCCCTAGATTTTTTTATCAACAAGGAATTATATAAATGACGAGAGAAACATGTACAAATACAAGGGCGAGCAGCCCAAAAAAAAAGAAATACAAAACAAGAAAAGAGTCTAAATCAAATCGAACTCAAAACTACAGTTAGGTTTACGCACTAAAAAGGTGGCGCGCGCTACCCCGTCCAAGACTGTATCCTGCGTACCTCGTTCGCCTGCATCAACGTATAAGAGCACATTTGCAGTGATCTGAGCATGTCCCTCAATGTCTTCTCCTCTCCCTAAAGCAACTGCCATTTCTGGTAACCCATATGTACCAGAACCCCATAGCGATTAGTCTGCTCCAAACTCTCCTCATCCCTCTCTCCGAACTTCTGAAGCTCCACCCCATGAATAGCTCGTGCACTGTCTTGGAACGGGTATACGACACTCCCCACCACCCGTGGAAAAAGTGTTGACTGTAAAGAAGTTCGAAAATATTCCCTCTTAGAGTGCCACAACTATTATGCCAAAAAAATTCCACAAAGAATTAACTTGCGCCCTAGATGGTCTTTAATCTCCTCTTAAAGTATTCAACATTGTCTCTAGAATCTCAAGTTTTTGCCCTCTATCCGTTCTCCCAATAATCAATCGCCAAAATAGGTTAAAATCATGTTTTAAACTAAAATCAAACATGGCATAGCCTAAGATAAAAGGTTTCGTGGTCTTGACACCTAGGCCATGACATAAGGTCTCTTGGGTCAGTTTCTGGAAATTTTCAAGGCCTTGCGGTTAAATCTGTCACGACCGTAACATGGAGGTCCTGACATGCCCAAACGTTAGAATTTGCTGAAACTTCCTTATTCGTAATTATAGATATTCAAATTCCTTTTACCGTGGTGTACAAATTCGTATGATTTTAAAATTTACTAACCAAGTTATACTCTCCTCAAGTTTTAGCAATTGTTAGGATCAAAATGCGTCATCAAATGACTTATTCCTATGCGACAATTACTCAACCACCCGTGAAGGCATAAAAGGATGATAAAATATGGAATATCGAGAGCAACAACATCTAAAATGTGGGGAAAGATAAAGAAATATATATATATATATATATATAATCAGATGCAACCGCATCAAACATCAAGTGGTGATGGAAGAACAAAATGAATACCTATCACACCCGTCTGCAAAAGTTGTGTTTGACACATACGATAAACTAATGCAACTTTCACAAATCCCGTTCTGCAAGGATTCTGACTACAACTATTTGATAATGCAGTTAAACTTTAATGGCAATGAAAAAATAGACAACAACGTCAAAATGTGCGTCTCGCTCTAGCAAGTGATGGATTCGATTCGAAAGTTGTAGAATGAGTTTAATAACCCGCACCCGATTTTTACTTCCGCCTTTCGAAATGTGCGTCTCGCTCTAGCAAGCGATGGATTCAATTCTCTCAAATATAGTTATATGCTTTATTGTGTGTTATCAGTAGTACTGATTCCACTTAATATTAACTCGTAGATGTGTATTCGAAAGGAGTACAATATTTTTGCGATGCAGATAGAGAGTCTACAGTCTCCGAGTAACTGTATGAACATTATTTTTATACGACTATTGATGGACGACCTCGAAGTTCTATAATACACCAAGGTCTCGATTTTGGACAAATTTAACGGTTTTTTACTTTCAGATGCGTGTGGTTGTGATACTAACCATAAGTGACTATCAGATTTATTATTAACATCACAGCCATACGCGTCTGAAAGTAAAAACCGGTAAATATGTTCAAGGTTGCGACCTCGGTCCATAAAAGTTCAAAATTCAATCACCCACGGCAATTTATCGACATAAATTTTGAATAGATCAAGCTTAAATATTATTTCAAAATCAACATAAATTTCATATAGGCGATGAAATATTAAAAGTGTACTGTTATGATATTGTATATGTCATATATATATATATATATTCATATTCGTGCAAGTATTTAGTTTTGGCTGCGTGTAAACACTCATTCTCTCTCCTTTATCTTCTCTCTCTTTTCTAGGGTTTGAAAACCTTTATTTAAGCATCTCACGCATAAAAAAATCACTAACCAATCTCCAACCCCCATACTTCTTTTTTAATTTCTATCTCTCGTTTAGTTTACAATAATATTTGTCTATTGTTTTGTTGTGTTGTGCTTTGATTCGTCTCTGTAGCTATGGCCGGTTTAGACCTCGGCTCCGCCTCTCACTTCCTCCACCACCGCCCCGACCTCCACCTCCACCGCCGTCAGGACTCCGACAACCTCGACGACGACAACAACAACCAAACCCATTACGAGGTCGACGGCGGCGATCACAACGGAAGCGGTGGCGACATAGTGGGGCGGCGGCCGCGGGGCCGGCCGCCCGGGTCGAAGAACAAGCCGAAGCCGCCGGTGATCATCACGCGCGAGAGCGCCAACACGCTCCGGGCCCACATCCTGGAGGTGAGCGGCGGCTCCGACGTGTTCGAGGCGGTGGCCACGTACGCTCGGAGGCGGCAGCGCGGCGTGTGCATCATCAGCGGGAGCGGGTCGGTGACCAACGTCAGCATACGCCAGCCGGTGTCGGCGGGGTCGGTCGTGACGCTCCAGGGGAGGTTCGAGGTGCTCTCCCTCACCGGATCGTTCCTCCCCCCGCCCGCCCCGCCCGGGGCCACCAGCCTCACCGTCTTCCTGTCCGGCGGGCAGGGCCAGGTCGTTGGGGGGAACGTAGTGGGCCCGCTCGTGGCCGCGGGCCCGGTCATCATAATCGCCTCGTCGTTCACCAACGTGGCGTACGAGAGGCTGCCCCTCGACGACGACGAGGCACCCCCTCAGCTTCAGGGGGCGCCTCCGGGCGGGGACGGGAATAACCCGTTCCCGGACCCGTCGTCGGGGCTCCCGTTCTTCAACTTGCCGCTCGGAAACAACCCGAATTTTCAGCTGCCGGCGGACGGCTGGGCCGGGAGCGGGTCCGGCCGGCCGCCCTATTGATTATTTGAGGTTAGAGAATTTTCCGGTTTCTTGTAAAATTATTTAAAATTGTTTTTCTTGGATTCTAATTAATTTCTATGTTTTGTTGTAATTGTGTAAGTGTAATTCGGTTTTTGGTTTCGTCAAAATGGTTTTGTGGGTAAACTTTGGTTGAGAAAATTGAATAAATTAATGTTTTAGGGCTTTTAATTATTTGAGGGTCATGAAATATGGTGGGAGGTTTCATCTTTTGAGATGAATCAAATATTATTTTCTAGGTCATGCATTTACTTATCAAGGTTATTTTATGAGTTGGAAATATATAAAAATTGAAATAGTATAGGGTTGACTACTCCTAAATCTATTAAGAAATGTGGTGATGAGTTGTTCTGATAATTAGTAGTAGGTGATAAATTAATGAATTGCATTGTTAATTATATGACATGTGTTTTTAATACCATGTTTTCTTCCACATGACAAATCATTAATCATCAATTCCAGCTAGCTGCGCTGGTTTCTTAAACGGTTGAATTTTTTATATGGTTCAATAATTACTACTTTGATTGTTCCTTAAACCTCTAATTACAATTGAAGCTGAAAGTAAAATTGTCATATATATATCAACAATTCTCTTGCCTTTCTAAATAATACATTGAAATTACAATTCTAATGAACACTGACTACACTAGTAGTTTTTTTATTGAGTAATTACATCTTTTATTATATATCCAAAAACTCTTCTCATTTTTATGCGTAAAATGGATTTAGATGATTTTATAAGTTTAAGTAACGTGCACACATGACCAGTAAAATATTTTTTGTAAAATGTAAGAGATGATATATAAAATTTTTAAGAGGGTTATTGTATGACCTTTAATACTCTAAAAAGGCAAGAATATGTAACTTGGTGTTTGGTGATAAAAGAAATTGTTAATATAATTATAAATATGATGTATACATGAAATAATGGTGAATATTACACACACAACTAGAATTAATAATCCCAAATAATTGCATGTAGCATGAATAATATGTATAGAAGCTTAATTACATTATAGAACATGCATTTGGGTTTTCATCACTGAATAATTGTGGAGCATAAACATAGTGTATGAAATAGGGAGTGTTGCTCTCTTTAGACTTGACCTCCACCTTCTTCTCTGCAACAAACTCTATGAGTTTGGTTTCTTCTATGGTTTTAGATTCCACTTTTACTTTCTCTTTGATCTCTTCCTTTTCGACCTTCTTTTCGGGCTTCGGGGCTATAATTTCTGCACGTTGGTGCACCTTCTTCTGCAAATAGGATACTAGTTTTTCCGACTCCATTGCGCCCTCGATTGTTAGAGTTTGAGCTTTTATATCGGTCTTAACACTGTAAATATCTGTGGTTCAAGTATATTGCTTGAGTAATAAATAAGTTTTCACCTTACGAAAAATGTATCATATCATAATAATTGCTATTAATGAAAAACTAAATAAGATTCAAAAACATGGACCTTAATTTTGAAGTTATAAAGGACCGTAATTTATGTTCTTAAAATCCAATTTCATGTTTAGTCTGTTAAACCCGACTCATATAAAAGCTCGAATTAAATGGTAATACTGATGGTCTAAACTTGTTTGTTAATTGATAAATTAATCAAAATGTTTCTAATGTGATACGGACATGAACACAAGGATTAACATGAACTATCGTTTTCCCATTAGGATGCAAGAGGAAGATCATCAAGCTTTAACACAATGTTAAATTCTAGTCTATTTAAAATTTCCGAACTATGTCATATAATTGATCGATTAAATTATGAACAAAATATTTGAAAATTAAAAGCTGCTGGTAGGCGGAGTGTCACGGATTGGAAGAATGGGCCCACATCCGTACATGTTCTCGACCGAGGATGGTCGCTACGGATGTAATAGAGATGGGTCCGAATGGTTTTGGGCATATCCGTGAACACGGATGCGTGTTGGGCTAGACAGATGGCGCGACCCTATTGGGCCTTACGGCCCAATTGGACTAAATGACCCAGTTTTATATGTATTGGATGCAACATTTTAGAATCTTGGAGAAGTACCCAAGACTAGAAACCTCCATGATAATATCATGGAGATTTCTAAAGAATACTCTAGAATACACATGAAAATATAAATATCTAGAATATTTTTAAGGAAAGATCTAGAGAATTAATCTGAGCCATCCATTTGGGTAAATCTTCGACCATCCATTTGGGGTTGGTTCAAGTATAAATAGGACATATAGGTTTATTTGTATATCATCCAAGACTCCCTCTGAGCATTGTAAAGCTCTTGTAACTCTCTTTTCAAGTATATACATAAACACTTTGGGAGATTTCCCACCCTATTTCCATCTTGGTTCAAGTTCTAGCTTCCGCACATGTATCTTGCTATCGGGATAACAAGAGTCAGGCTGACTTAGCACGAGCATACGAGTTGCAAACGTGACTAGGTGCCGCACGTACTGCGAATATTTGGGATAAATTATTCGGGGCGTGACAGAAAACTCACTTTTTCATGTGCATATTAGATTATGATGATTCATATTTCAAGTTTTTTAACACGTTAAAACCGATTCATTTAATAATAAAAAGTGATAAGAGAGTCTTAAATTTATAAATAAATCATATGATCTAGTTCTTTGTAATGGGTATGTACGTACCTTTATGTTTGAGCAACTTTTGGCGGAGATCGTGCTCACATTTGTCACAATGCATGTTGATCTTCACCGATGTTGTACGCACAATTGTCTTTGAAATCATGCAAATGAATAAATTGCTTTTATGTCATTATAATAGGACGAATATAATTAGATTGAATTTAATAAATACTTGTAATGGGTTTGAATGTATAAGTACGTACTTTCTTTATTTCCTTGACCTCTTTCTTCTCGATAGCAACAGTTTCTTTGATTTTTGGTGATATAAGCTCCACATTCTTCTTGCTCAACTTCTCAATGTGTTTTTTCACTTTAATCACATCAATCACTCCTTTCACCTTGATTTCTCCCTTCTCACTATTCACATCCACGCTGTGAACCCCTAAACACCACCGCAATTCAATTCTCAATCAGTAACTAGTAAATCTGAAAGTTATTTTTATCCTCGTAAAATTATTTGCTTGAAAACATCTTTAATATCAGATTTTTTGGTGATCGTTCTGATCGATTTTTGTAATCAATTTGGGCAGTATAAATGTCTGTTGTGTTCATCTTGTCGAGAACTTAAATTTAGGATGTACACTCATAAAAATCAGTCTCGTATGAAATAAGATAATTGCACATAAAGATGTGAAAAATGTATAAACATTAAACTTGAGATTGAGATTGATATATTTCATATTGATGCATTTTTCATTTCAAACATTGAACCATGTCGAACATGTGTGTACATCGAGGAACCTTTCAGAAAAGACACGTCGAACATGTGTGTCTATTCGAAACAGTGTTATCTCTCCTATTTACAGGATTGAAATTGGACAGAAAGTTCATCATCTTCCTGAAAAATCTTCTTTCTAATTTTCTCTTCTACTACTTAAATACAAATCAATAGGTATAGTGATTCATTCAATGTCGTAGAGTGAGCAATATTGTTTTAAAAAAAAAACATTACTTTGTTTGACACGAATGTTCTTCTATTTTGCATTTTAAGACTTCTCAACTAACACATCTCATATTTCTACTATCTCAATCAATAAGTGTTAGATTTATTGTTTATATTCATAACTAGTGGTCAAGGTTTTAAAAAACGTTAGGCGCTAGTCGGGCGGACACCACCCCGAAAGGATTAATCGGAGATTAATCGGGATTAAACGTGATTAATCGGGATTAAACGGGATTAATCGGATTTGTAATTTAATTTATTTTTAATATAAAATGAATTATACTATATCAAAATAAATGTTTTATATATACAAAATAAACAACCACAATCTTTCTGGGATAATCTAAAATAGTGATAAGTGGTCACAACAACTTCAATGATAAAAAATTCGAATTAACAATCTAGAAAAACTAAATTTTCATTACAAACCCGTTCAAACAATTGTCACTGTGAAAGTTTGAAAACAAACCATAAACTCCCACAAACTGAATAAACAACTGAACCATTAGCTCAAACATAATGAATAAACAAATATAAATCACCCGTTACAAATATGAAGTGAAGTCTAAAACATAGAAGCTATGACTTTGATTGATTCGCAAAAGAGGTGCGGCGGGCGACAAACATTCGTCGGAGGCGAAGAGGTTTAGGGCGTAAGAGTCTAGGACGAGATAATGAAACGAAGCGACTCTGTCTGATTTCTTATTTTTAACGTTTTAAGTTTTAAATTTTAATTGATTTTTTTATAAAAAAAATAAAGTTTTGGTCCTCCTGAACAGACGCTTAGACGCCTGAACGGCCGCCTGACCGCCTAAGCGGCCGTCTGAGCCGCCTGATGAACCAAAACGTTGGCCACCTTTCAATTAGTATAAAACGGGGCGGTGAGGTGAAAAATAACGCCTGAGCGTCACCTAAGCGACCTAGGCGGCCTTTTTTTAGAACACTGCTAGTGGTATACATGTTATTCCCTTTCACCAATGAATTTGTTTGTAAGATTTCCAAGCTAGCATTATCTTAATAAGGGGTTCCATTAGAAATGAAGGAAAATACAATTGAATGTATATGCTTTTTACACTTACCAAAGTGTATATTTAGAGGTACCTAATCTAACTTTTGCCATGTGACATAAAGGTACTAATAAATGGCACTAAATTTGACTCAAATCTTTTCTAAGAAAATTCCAAGAAAATTATGAATATATAAATCTTAGAGATAACTTCAGGTGAAAAACATCATTCAAAATAGTCAGTACGGTTTGGGCCAGTTTTCTCTCGAGTTGGAAAGCTCATCCTTGAAAGTGAATCTCGAACTTGTCTTTTTTTTTTTGTTTTTTAAACTTGTATACCAAACCACAACTCATGATTTGAATATAAATTACTGTCGAATTGATTTGAAGAGTTAAGAGTAGTGTGCGTGGTTCATATTTGTGCAAAGGAAGAAGAAGGAGTACCTTGTGCACGGCAGAGAGGTTTCTTGATCTCGCGGGCACATTGTTGGCAATGGATGTTCACTTTGTAAACTGCATCGATCACTTCCGACTTCTTTTCTTCTTTAGAGGCCGCCATTGTTCCCTCGAGCGAGCCACCGAAGAATGCTTAAAGAAACCAGAAGGAGAGCTTAATTAAGGAATCACTAGCTAGAGAGAAAAATGGAGGTGAAGTTGTTGGATTTTGGAGGACTATAATTAAGACTAACATATTTGTAATTATGTAGGTGTGATTCGCTGAGAGTAGCTCACCAGCTGCTTTGAAACTTAACATTTATTTCTCAACCAACGTATCTTATCAGCAATTTAAACTATGTATAAAATGAGAACTTGAAAAAGGAAAAACAAAAACAAAAACTTACATTTGAATGTTAATTTTTTGTTTTGTTTAATTATGATCAACTATAACACTTGCAGATGTAATATTAAAAATAAATACTATTTTAAGAAATCTAGAGATAATGATTTTTCAGTCATTTGCCGCATGTATCTCTTTATGAAATTTACTATTGATTAATTAGTACACTTATTTTGAAACAAGAAAAAATTATATATCCATTTGTTGAAACGAAGCTAAGCCCAACTTGGGTTCTAAGCCATAGATCTCTTCAACCCAAGTAGAACAATAAGCCCAATGCACGCTCGCATGACCTTAATCCTTTTGCTTAACATGGGTTGTAACTTGTAGTCAGTTATAGTCTACTGAATAAAATAATGGGGTAATTCGACACAGTACCCAAGTTTGCTTCAGTTTTAAATTAGTATCCCAAGTTTGAAAAGATTTTGCCCGGTACTCCAAGCTTAATTAGTGACAAATAAGTATCTAATCTGTTACCATAATTGAGATGTGAAAAAAAACAAACTGCCCCTAATGTTTATGATTTGAAATCTGACTGGTTTGACCGGTTCAAATCCAGTTAAACCGATTTGACCAGTTCAAATCTAGTCAAACCTGTTCAATTTGACAATTATTATTTTTAATTAATATTATATTGAAACTTTTGAATGGAATAACTTTTTCATACGAACTCCATTTCGGGCTCATAAAATATGAAATCGAAGAAAATAGGAAGATAAGCAACTTTGAAGAATAATATTAATAATTAAATTCAAATAATAATTAATATTATCTAATTATTAATCATAAATGTTATTTAATTATTGATATTATTCCTCAAAATTGTTTATCTTCCAATTCTCTTCGATTTCATATACTATAGGCCCGAAACGGAGCTCGTATGAGAGAATTATTAAATTTGAAAGTTTCAATATAATAATTAATTTTTTATATTATTATTTTAATTATTAATAATTAAACCGGTCAGATTTCAAATTATAAGCATTAGGGGCATTTTGGTCTTTTCACATACAAATTATGTAAGATTTAATAGATTAGATAGTTATCTGCAACTAATTAAACTTGAGGTACCAGAAAAAAAACTTTTAGAATTTCGGGTACTGATTTGAAAATGAGGCAAAATTGGGTTAGTAACATGAAATTACTCCTTGAATAATTAATGGTTAAGACTAATGTTGAGTCATTAATGACACACTAACGTATATATTAATTAATTGTTAACTTCCTTTGGTCATTTTATGATGCGTGTCTTTTGTGTAAGTCTATTTTGTATCGTGTTCAAGCTGGTTTGGGTTCAAAATTTAAATTTTACTATTTTGTTATTTCATGTGTAAGCCCATGTTAGGATTTTCTTTTACTTACAAGAGAGAACTTTCTCTAGGTATATGTAATGGGTACCTAAAATGAGAATGGTAATCAGGAAATATGTTTCTCATTCACTAATATTTTCTCTCTTTCTCTTCTACCCATTTTTCTTCGACCTATTCTTATCTGCTATTTTTCTACCCTAATTTCTTGATTGGATTTTTCAATTTATTCAATTCCATTTTGGATCGTAACACTGGTATTAGAGCCTATTTCCCGATACCAACTTTTTTTCCTCTTCACATCCATTAAAAATGTCATAAGTTTTTTTAGTTGATTCTCTTGAGGTCCAGCTAAGCTTCAGTAAATTATAAGTCGCATAGAGAATGTGTTGAAAACTATGGATAAGGTTCACTCAACTTTGGAAAAATGGGAGCTTAGGACGCAAAAACATGAAGAACAAATGCAACAACAAGAAGCATTTGACGTAGAACTCCGCGTCATTGACCTAATTTTGAGTTCAATCAAAGATTTATTCGTAGCCACACTATATAACAATGACTATGACCAATTTTTTGAAGGTTTCAACATTTTATTTAAGGAAGACAGTGCCCAGGATATGGGAATTTCTTATGACCACAAGGTGTTTGATGAAATGCCAAACTAAAAAATGGTAGATAAATTGCAGGTATATTTGTTATTGTTGGGTTTCCACTATCCATTGTTAACTTCAAAATATATTAGATTGCTTATATAGCCAACATGTATTGGCGTTATTCATCGGTTTATTGTCTCTGAAAGGGATGGTGTTAGTTGGTATGTATGAGTGATAATTTAAATGCTAATTTTGGCTTGATATTTAGTGGTGAATTCAATTTGCCTAATTTTTTTCTTCTTCTTTTTTATCAGCAGTAAAGCATGTATAAACAGGGGAAAACTAAATACAAGCGTGAAATTCTGTTAAGTAGCAGGGGCAAGATGTCGAACCTAATGTTGTAACTTTTGGTTTGACAACTTGCTTAATCACATTTTATGGACAGTGAATAGTAAAGCTGTAAATAGAAGGCACACAATATGTTTACCTAGTTCGGTGACTCCGTACCTACGTCTAGGGGAACTCTGCCAGTGGAAAGGTTTTCACTATTCGGTAGTCAATAGTACAACTTCAAGCATCAACTAGCTATCACACAAGCTATTGTCCTAAGCTACTAGAGATCTCACCGTGAACAACCTCGACCAGGGACTCCCCCTGTATTTGAGAGCGTCTTTATTCCACCCTTCGAGCAAGCCTATGCTCGGTTGCGTTGTCTTCGACAATCTTCTTCGTGAGTCTTCAATCACGAATAAAACTCAACAGATTATCGACACTCAAATCTCCTTGACTTGATGTATGTGATCGAAAGCGTTCTCTCTAAATAGATCAGCCTCTCAATCCGCTCGTCTTACACGGTGAAGAGCTCTGTCAATTTAGCACAGAGAAAGGACTGAGTTGCTAAGGGGGTAGCGCCTGCTTTTAATCGGATACCTATTTCGATTAGGAAATCCCTTGCCACCTTGCTTTTCTGGAAAGTGACAAGTTGGCGTTGCCGCCTACATTAACTCTTGCTTGCGTGTCTTTCTTCCAGCTGGACCTTGCCTAATTCGTTCATGCTTTTGACTTCTTCGCGCGCACATCTTCTGTGATTAAAACAGGAAGTCTTCGATGTCTTGCCAATAACTGCGAGTATCATGTCGCACCAACTGTGTTGCAACATGTTGTCCGACATCTTGACTTCGCGCTAAAAAATATGCCAAGACTAAACGTAATAACAATCTCCCTCTTTGGCAATTTTTTAGGCAAGCATATTTTGACGACGAGTTTTGAGTATTTTCTGATTAGTACCATCTTCAGTATCTTTGAAGCATCTTATGTGGCGTCGTCTTCTGTGGCAAGGTGGTAACATGTTGTGACACATGTTCTGCAGTCTGTCATATAACATGTAGTGACACATATTCCATCATGTTCTTCATCTTCTTGATGTCTTCGGTAGCAAGGCATATAACACGTGGTAACATGTCGTGACACATGTTCCATCATGCTTGAGTTAACAAGTCTCCAATATTTTTGGATGGCTTGAAAACTGCCTTACCTAAATATCTCCTCCTGATTGCCTCAAAAATGGCAAAAGGTTAACATCAAAGAAGGATTTGACAAACCAAAAATAACAAAAAACAGCTCTAAACGCGAGCAAACTAACCCTTAAACATGGGGAAAATATCCAGCTCCACCGAGGAGCAAAAAAAACATTGTTAAGAAAAAAGTAACCCGGGCAATCTCGGGGATTCAAGAGTTTTAGTAAAATAAAGTAAGTTTTTCAGAAACGAGACCGATCTTCGAGAGTCTTCAGGAGGATGAGGAATTTGTAATATCTTCTTCGGCAACAGAATCCTCATCTGGTATAGCCAGCAGATCATGGAGGAGCTGTTCACATGTGGTCTTCCTGCTTGTCAACGTTGGAATAGATGACTCCAGGTCTGTGATGGTCTCCATGAGCTCATGCACCATCCTGTCTTTGATGGGTCCATTCGGTTGTGAGCTAATTCCTGCTTCGAAGGGCTTTGCAGAAGAAGTTCTTACATCTCGAACATGCTTCCCTTTAAAGAGTTTATGGCTAATCTGAAGCTCAAGGGGTCGTTTTCCCATGATATCAAAGTCACGCAGGATGGTGGGACATTGTTGTAGCAACACCCTAGTGATTAGAGAGGGGAACCCAATTGTGAGTTTAACAACATAGGATCGTGCATGTTTTACCAGATGATCTATAACAAAGGATCTATAATCCAGAGGGAAGTTCATACCTATATGGTAAATAAGCCTGGCAAGCTCTGGCTTGATGCTTGACCCATGAGAGGATGGTGCCCAATTGGCTATGCCGATTCGGTAGAGTATGGAGTATTTGGCAGTTAGCTCTGATGAGGACATGTTTTCTTTGGAAGGCCAGGTCACCTTTCTTCCACTAGTTATCTCTTGGGCTACCCGATTGATGGAAGGAACTGTTGGAGTGACTTCAAGTGTACTCCTTCCTAGAAAAGTATTGATCACCTCAGGGGTAATTTCGAAGCAGTGACCCCTTACATAGACTTTTCTGAACTCTGAGGCCTTTGGGTCATCAAATGCTGTGGACAGGTTCACATAGAAATCTTTAACTAGAGTGGGGTAGAAGTTCCCAATGTTTGTGGCTGTTTGCAAGAGACCAGAGCCTCGTAGAAGCTCCATGATAACCTTCATCTTCTGGGCTTTGGTAGAGAGTTCTCTTTCGGGATGGATGGCACGATGATACACAAACTGCCACCTGTTTGCATTCTGGACTGAGTGAAAGGATACATTGTCCAGAGGTGCATATGGAACATTCTGAAGAAGCTTGTGACCTCTCACTCTTTTCCTGGAGCTACTGTCAGGGAGATCTGGTAGGTCCTCTTCTTCTTCTTCTTCAGATTCTTCCTTCTTTGCTGGTGTGAATGAAACATCCGCCACATGCACTGTGGCCCTTTTCTTCTTTTTTTTCCTGTCGTTGGGATAGATGCCTCTGCCTTTTCAAGAGTTTTTCTTTTCCTTTTTAGTACTTCCTCTGGGATTTCTTCTTCCTCATCATGTAGTACATACTTTTTTCTTTTCTCAGCTTTTTTCTTGGCTATCAAATTTTCCAGAGTGACATTGTCCTCACTCAGTGAATCTTCACCATCCAGCTCCACAGTATCGTCAGGAGCGTCTGGGGATGTTTTGAAGGATTTCCATGGGTTTCAAACAATTAATATCATGCAACGGACTGAAATTAACCATGGAAATCGATTTGAGAAATCTTATTGTGAAAAAATTCAACATGCATATTATATTTTCAGATCTGAAATTTACCTTTGCAAATCGACTAAAACACAAAGTATGTGTTCTCTAGGTTGTCCACACAAGCTAAACACCTTGATTAAGGTTTCTACACACAATCTTACTAGCGTTGTGTGTAGAATCGAGCAAGAACACCAATGGAGGTTGGAGAAGGAGAGGGGCAAGGAGAGAGGAAGAGGAGGCCAAAATTAGAGGTTTTAGAATTAATAATTATGTGATTAAAATCTGATTTTTTAATAATCTATTAAATCACATAATTATACCCCTTTAAAATCCTTATTTACACTTAAGCCCCATTCTTAATTAAAACCAAGAATGAGCTTTAAGCACACTTAGCTAAACCTAATTAAAGTCATTTATAATTGAGTTCTAATTAAATGGTTTAGCTAAATCGGTCCAATCTCTTTAATTTGATTTCTTCAACCGTCTGGTTAATAAACCTGGGCAGAAATCAACCGAATCATTTTCAATTTGACTAAATTGAAAAGCGGATTCTCCCAATTACCATCCAAGCTTGTTTTGCTACATACTGTACTTAAAGTGTGTGATCCTCTAGGCTCATAACCCGTTGGCAGACTGGTAAAATTACTATATTACCCTTTCCATCATAAGTGGCCTCTAGCAAGACATTATGATTACCCAACGCCCGTGATTATTGACGATTCAACTTAACCTGTTATCGTATATGTCACTGTCCTTTTATCAATAGGCATATAATTGTCATCCTAATATATCAATCATTGTTCTTGATATCTGAGATGATTGAAAACTGATATAAAGGTATCACCTGCATGACCATGCTATTCCTTCAGTCATACTCATCAAGTGGCCTAAACGAATATCTTTCTCATACTAGAGTATGAGTGATAAATCCCTCAGACGTCTTTCGAGTTCACTAATGTAATTCATAATCAAGCCAATTAGAGCCGTTATGGCTACCATTTTACAGGTAATGTTAGATTAGGTCAAACTTAGAGATTCATTACACAGTGCACACAAAGACTCCTTGGTCTTAGGATATAATGACAAGCTACGATCTGTGAATATCTCATGACAGTATCTATGTTGCATACTCACCATCGGGTCGTCCAATACCATCGACCTGATGATATCTATGATATAACTCCGACACATACTTTGCCATGATCAGTAGAGCGTGATCACAAGGAGTTGGTCTCATACTGATCGCTTCTTTAAAGAGGCTTAGCTGATCAAGGACTCATCAAATTAAATCTTTCTGATCTACAGTTCTACTATTAGTGATTATACACATAATGATACAGATCAAATTACATTCGATATATTACTACAACACATTAGTAATATATGCCGATTTATTTATTCGAAAAGATGATAAAACATTATATATGTAGATCACTTTTATATTGGACTGGGGCATAACTCTAACAATCTCCCACTTGCCCCTGGTTCCAATTTAAGTTATGATCTACTCCCATAGACCTTGCATGTTCCTCATGCCTAGGCTACGTCTGAGCTTTTGTCAAGGGATCGGCCATATTATCATCAATCGAATAGTGTTTAATCTCCACATCACCTCTATATGTGATAACTCTGATGAGGTGATGCCTGTTGAGTATATGTTTGGATCTGTTGTGGAATCTGGGCTCTTGAGCAATAGCTACGGCACCTGTGCTGTCTCACAACAAGCTTATCGGATCAGACGCTTGCGGCGTTGCATCTAATCCGATCAGAAAGCTTCTAACCCATACGGCCTCTCTAGCTGCTTTCGTTGCAGATATATACTCAGCCTTCGTTGTAGAGTTGACAATTTTGGCTTGCTTAAAGCTTATCTAACTGAAAGCGCCACCACTCAACACAAAATATATCTTGACTGAGTTTTGAAGTCATAAGGATATGTCTAAAAACTAGCATCGACCTGTCCTTTGACTGCTAGTTCTCTATCTACACCCTCATACACTAGGAATGCATCCTTGGTCCTCCTCAAATATTTGAGGATGTCCTTTGACATAAATCCAGTATGTTGGCCGGGTTAGATTGAAATCTGCTGGTACAGCTCAGTGCGAACGAGACTTCCAGTCTCGTGCATATCCTGGCATACATGATGGATCCCACAGCCGAAGCATATGGGATCTTACTCATCCTGCTCAGCTTATCAGAAGTAATAGGACTCTGTAGCTTGTTGAGTTTAATACCATGACGCATGGGTATGTATCCTTTTTTAAAATCAAGCATTGAGAATCTTCTCAACACTTTATCTATGTAAGTGCTCTGACTTAAACCCAATATCTTTTTGGGACGATCTCTGTAGATCTTGATGCCCAAAATAAAAGCAGCATCACCTAAGTCCTTCATCGAGAAGCACTTTCCTAACCGAGCTTTAACCTCAAGCAAGGTCGGAATCTCATTCTCGATGATCAATATGTCATCGACATATAGCACTAGGAATACAATGTTACTCCCACTTGCTTTCTTATAAACGCAAGGCTCACTTTCGTTTTTTATGAAGCCGAATTCTCTTACAACTTCATTAAAACGAAGGTTCCAACTCTCTGAAGCTTGCTTCAATCCATAAATGGATCTTTGCAGCTTGCACATCTTTCCAGGTTTCTTTGGATCTACAAAACCCACAGGCCGTGTGATATACACACCCTCTAGTAAGTTCCTGCTAAGGAAGGGGTTTTGACATCCATCTGCCATACCTATGACTCCGGATTGATTTGACCATTGCTACTGGTGAAAATATGTCATGGATTTGATTAAATCAATAATCCTGTTTATTTGTGTGATTAAAAATTACAAACACAAAAATCGACCAACGACCCTAATTAATCCCCGGGGACCGACCCGGTATCGTGCCGGATTTTTATAAATTATATTACTTGCGGACTGTGTGCACTTGCACGTGGAAATCATCGTGTGACGTTTGGGCGTCACATTTTTGCCCAACACTCCTTATGCTTCACACTTCTATCCACTCATTTTTGTTTACTTTTCAATAACACTTTTCTGATTTCTCCTCTTTTGTAGCAAGAATCTATCTTGCCACTTCATATAGGGAATCAACTTCCCAACCGCTAAATCAAGCATAAATTGTGATTATTTTTGGGTTTTTTTTTATCAAGGTGGTTGCTACGGCGGCGGTAGCGGAGGCGATAAACTAGGGTTTTGGAAAAAACCTGATTTATTTTGATATTTCAGTTTATTTTTTATCATTGGTTCAACCAGAATAACCGATCGAATTTTACGGTTAACCGGATGTCCGGTCTCAACCTATTTTCAGTCAATTTCATTTATGCAATCTGATAACGAACAAGATCGGTTCGGTTACGGTTCCAACATCCAGTTCTAGTTAACCGTGAATGCCATTTTTATTAATTTAATGAATTTTTAATTAATGAAATCATAATAGAATCTAGATATTTAATTGATTACATTTAATAGATGTAATTTATTTTTATATTTGTATTTAATCAATCACTTGTAGTGAGTGCGTCCCTTAATTATATATATATATAATAGTTGGATGAATATATATATTAGAAATCAAAACCATATATGGATAATACTTCTATAGCAAGGATTTGGAGATATATCATCATTCACTACGTCTTTGATTTGTGTAAAATTTATCTTAAAGCTTTTCTTGCTTCTTTGTTGAAAGTAAAAGCAGTAAATATGTGTCATATAAATATCATATTTTCCCAAGTGGTTCAATTACACATTAAATCAATCAATATTCAAGAACTAGACATGGCAAACAATAATAAAATTCAAGAAAAAGTAAGTGAATGCTAGAAACAATTAGTTGGGTTGGGCCATAAAGAGACCAATTATAGGATTAGATTTAGAATAGAAGAACTTTATAACTCAAGTAAGATTCTAAGTCATCTCAATTGCTTACTAACACTCATGAACGAACCAGAAACTCTCTCTAATGAAAAAGAACCCAGTTTCTCAAAATATCATAATCAATCAGATCAATCAAAACATCCCAGAACTGAAAATTAAAATAACAAAGCTTGATCCTTTTTTAACACTCGTGGACAAACCTGATACTCTGTATAATGAAACAGATCCCAGTTTCTCAGAATTTCAAAATAAAGCAAAACAAATCAACTCAACAGCATAAATATCTATCCCATACCATTTTAATTAGGGCTTGCTTCAGATTTTTTGAATGCGGTAGGTTTTCAAATGATAAAGATTATCACTTGACTATCTAACTTTAAAACCTCTCATAAAAAACATAAGTTTGTTTTTTTCTTAATTTGCTCACTTTCAATACAAGGAAGACTAAAAATGCCCCTCCTCGTCTTTGCATATTTTCAAAGTCGTGCCATTTTAGCTTTCCAAATTCCGCACTCTTGCCTCCAGGCTTGCTACATCTTGAACTAGCTTACTAATTGTGGCATCTTGGGCCTCTTGCCTCTTGTACATACCCGCCATCATTTCCTTTAACTCCTTCACGTCATCTGAAGACGAGAAAGCTTGATTTTGAAACCCCGAATTCTCATAGTCGGGCAGCTGGTTTGAATTATTTGAGTTGTTCCAGTTGTTGTTGTATTGTTTTGAGCTGTTGCCATAGTTCTCATTGTTCCCTACATTCCCTTTACTGTTGTAGCCACCGGAATTTCCACTATTATTCCCCCTATCGTTGCTTTTGTACCCCAAATTTCCGTGAGCATTACAGCCTTGTTCTCCTTGGTTGTTATTCCCATAACCCCCATTTCCTTGATTGTGGTTGTCTTGCCCCAAAAGAGATGTCGCATGATTGTTTGAGATTTGCTCATTCACATACGCCGCTCCTTGGGTATTGAACTTGCAATCGTCATAATCGTGACTCACATCTCCACCTATTTTGCCTTGAGAGACTTGACTCGGGGCGCCGATTTGTGACATCAATCCTCCTCCTTTCATCAATTGCAACATCTCATTGAATTTTGAATAAGACCCGAGATGGCTTCATTTTCACTGACCAATGCTACATGTCGAGGATTAGATCTTCTGTCGGGATACCATTGATGGTTGTAGTCTGCGCACTTCTCTATGATTTCGTGGACCTCTTCCGGGTCTAGATTTAACAGTGCTCCACGTCCAGCCACATTCAAGACCATCTGAGATGAAGGACTCACACTCATGTAGAAGATCTCGTTGAGTACTCTAGTCAGAATATCGTGATCCGGACATTTTCTCAAGAGCGCTTTAAACCTGTCCCACGTGTCATATAGGGACTCCATGTCGAACTGTTGAAATCCGAAGATGTCGGACCTAAGCTTGAATGTTTTCCTTCTTGCGAAAAAGCGTCCGAGGAACAATCTTCGTAGAATCTCCCAATTCTTTGTATCAGCTTTTGACAACGTGAAATACCATTTCCTAGCTGGTCCCGCTAGAGAGAACTGGAATAGACGGCAACTCACCAAATCAATTGGCACTCCTCTGTCCACTGCTTCGCATACTTCAGCGAATTCCCTCAAGTGGAGGTGAGGGTCTTCTAATGGCATGCCATTGAACTGGGAAATGGTGTCCAACACAGTGAGCATTACAGGTTTGAGCTTGAAAGCGGCCCGAGGGCATTGGAATTCCTCTCTGTTTGGGAAGTGTGGAACATGCGGAGCTTGTTGGTTCACCGGGGCTCTCCTACCGTTGTGTGGTATTCGAGGTATAGGAGGTGGATCATTGCTCTCCACAGAAGCCTGCGGATAAAATTCTAGTTCTGTTATGCATGATTGCATTAGTGTGTGATAATGTGATCACTAAAGTATATGAACGCAACTCAACAAATAATTAGTTGGCCATACAGAGACCAAATATAGGATTAGATTCAGAATTTTGAAATGAACTGTAAAACCAATTTTCACAGATAACATCTTTATTATGATCTTTACTAAGAGTCATCAAAACTATCTTACTCAAGTAAGAATCTAAGTCATTGAAATCATTAAAAATCATCAAAATCAACCACAGAAAACCCAGAACTTACAAATATGAAAATATAAATAACAAACCTCAATTGCTGACTATCACTCGTGAACAAACCAGAAACTCTCTATAATGAAAAAGAAGCTAATTTCTCAAAATATCAAAATCAAAACAACCCAGAACTGAAAATTAAAATAACAAAGCTTGATCAAATCAAATCAAATCAGCAGCATAAATAAGTATCGATCGCGTACCATTTTAATTGGGGTTTGCTTCAGGTTCTTTGAAGGCACAGTTATGGTCTTCGAAGAAGAAGAGAGGAGCTATTAGGGTTTAGCTTCTATTTTTGTGTGCTCTTATTTTAGTAGATAAATTTTAAAGAATAGAATGTGTGGTGGGGGCTTAGCCACGTGGCGCATGAAGAATAGAATGTGTGGTGGGGGCTTAGCCACGTGGCGCATGAAGAATAGAATGTGTGGTAGGGGCTTAGCCACGTGGCGCATGAAAAAAATTAAATCTGGTCTGGTCAGCCTGGTTGATTAGGGGTGTAAACATTACGAATCAAGCCTTATTTTGATAGGGCTCGACTCGTGAAAAAAATGTACGCCTCGAGCTCGGCTCAGGCTCAAACGAGTTTATGCAACTAAACTCGAGTTCGACTTGAAATAAAATAGATAAATTCAGCTCGATTTGGTTCGCTTAAATTTCAATACAAGTACTTATTGAAAGTAAAATAATTCATTAAATGATAAATGAGCCAGTTTGAGATTGCTTCGATTAATTCTATTATATATATGTATTAGAAATTTTAAAATATATTTATATAAAAGTATAATTAATCAAATATTAAACGAGCCGGCTTGCGAGCCTATCAAGCCTTAGAAAGTTAGGCTCGACCTCGGCTTGTTTATTAAATGAGTCAAATCTTGAATTCGAATTTAGTTCGAGCTCAATTATAGCGAATTCGAGCTGAATATTTAACGAGACAAACTCGAGCGGTTCGTTAAAAACTCGACACCCAAAAACATATTTCACGATACTATGTTAGACTAAATAAGCAAACCTATATTGGTCTCGTTTTATATTCTTAGAGGGATAATGACAGTTGACTACACCTAACTATGTCACGTTTCAAATTTAATACCCCAAATTCTAAATTTTCGTTTGGGATACCCAAAGATTAAATAAGCGACACTTAGCCCAACGTCTGTTAAATCTAACTGATTTGGTCTGTCAAAAAGTCTAAAATGCCCTCAATAATTTTGGTTTGTCAAATCAGTCTAATTGGTTCAATTGATATGATTGTGAAATGACTATTTTACCCTTAATTAAATATTCAATTTAACTAATAAATTGAGGGCAAATTTGACTTTTCACCTACACAATTAATAAACATAATTATTTAATAATTAAGTATATGTATATAATTAAGTACATATATTATTAATTATATATTATTATTAATTATATTATATTCATCACCCTTCTTCTCCGGCAGCTCCTCGTCTCCGGCCGCCTGCTCCGACCAGCCCCGTCTCCGGCCGCAAGTCCCGTCTCCGAGCTCGGATCGAGAGCGAGGAGCACCACCATCGATTCAGCTTCTCGATTTCTCGGGCGAGCTTGAATTTGGTGGCTCTCAGAGATGGGTCGCTTCGGAAAGCCGGTCTCCGGCGAGATGGTGTCGCCCTCGGGAAGCCCTCGCTCCGTTCAGACTAGGGCCGACGAGCCGTCCAGATCTGGCCGCGTCCGTCTCCGTTCAGATCTGACCGCGTCCGTCTCCGTTCGGCTCCCCGCCGCTCAGCTCCTCCTCCAATCTCATCACCGGAGCGAGTGCTTCCCGAGGGCGACTCCATCTTGCTGGAGACTTGCTTCCCGAGGGCTTCCCGAAGCGACCCTTTGTGAAATCTCGGGGTGGTGCTCGACGGAGGTGGCGACGGCACTTGCGGCCGGAGACAGGAATTGCGACGGAGGTGGGTGCTTGGATTTGGAGCAAGACACACCTCTCTGCCATTGCTTGGATTTGGAGCTTCCCTCTTATGTAAAGTAATGTAGTTACTGTAATCTTCAGCAGCAAAACTAACCAACTCTTCCCGAGCTCGCCTGAGAAATCGAGAAGTTGAATCGATGGTGGTGCTTGACGGAGGTGGAGACGGCACTTGCGGCCGGAGACGGGAATTGCGACCGAGGTGGGTGGCTCGACGGAGGCGGGTGGGTCGACAAATTTAGGTTTAATTAGAGTTAATTAGGTTTAATTAATGATTATGATTAATAATAATATAATTTATAATTAATAATAATATTATATATATTTAAATATTAAATAATTGTAATTATTATTTGTGTAAGTGAAAAGTCAGATTTGCCCTCAATTTAATAGTTAAATTGATATTTAATTAAGGGTAAAATAGTCATTTCATAATCATATCAATTGAACCAATCAGACTGGTTTAACAGACCAAAATTATTGATGGCATTTTAGACTTTTTGACAGACCAAATCAGTTAGATTTAACAGACGTTGGGCTAAGTATCGCTTATTTAATCTTTGGGTATTCCAAATGAAAATTTGGAAGTTGGGGTATTAAATTTGAAACGTGACATAATTAGGTGTAGTCAATTGTCATTATCCCATTCTTAGACACTAAATATTTGACTTTGAAAAACTTCTAACAAATAAATAAATAAATTAATGTATTTCTCAAATTGTAGAAATTAAATGATAACAAATCCTAAAAGTAAGAAAAGAAAAACAAATTGAACGTGAAGAGTACAGTTTGAGGCATTTTTATCCATTTAAAAATTTAAAACTATTTATAAAATTCGCGATGATAAAATGTTGAAAACCAATTTAAAAAAGGGTTATTTTGGTTCTGTGCAGCTTCGCTCAGTAGTCGAAAATGGCTTCTCAGCACCCATCAGCCAAAGGCGATGAAGATCCTCAGGTCTCTCTCTTCCTAATTCCAACCGCTATTATTGTTCTTTGAGAATCATGCCTGTTGGGCTTATTGATTTATCAGTGCAAAATTTGTTTTTTTTTAGCTTTATTGATTTCTCAATTGTCTCCGATTGAATTCGCAAACCAGTTCTTATGATGCACCAAGAGTAACTGATCATTTTAGTATTCAGAGGATAGTTTGTTCATGGGTTGAATTTTGAATGGAAATTGCCTAGTAATGTTAATAAGCTTCTTTCGTTTTTGTGTAGTTATTTCCCTTAGCTTATTGGGTTATCCTCTGAATCATAAGCATGTTGAGTATCTTTGGCTTCTCAGGTTCTGGTTGAAGAGGATAAATTTGTGAGGACTTTGACATTGAACAGGCCTAAGCAACTCAATGCACTATCCTTTCAAATGGTATTGCTCAACATGCTTATTTTTGGGTGCTATGGTATTTGAAACATAATTATAATGTTTGGTGTGTGTTCGTGTGTGAAAACTTATTGTGCAATTAAATTAAATATGTTTGCTGTGTTCTGGCCAGTTAAAGTAGTCAATGGCGGTTTCTGGTTGTTGATGATTTCGAGGATGGATCTGGAAGTGGGGGAAATGATTCAGAAATATAAATTAATGGGATAAAAAACAAAAATTAGGAAAACATATTTGAAAAATTAAAAATCAAAATGTATTTAGAAAAATAAATTCAGCGGTAGGCAACACAACACCCTGTAGAGTAAACCTGTCCCCGATGATTTCCTTATGTTCTTCATGGATAAATGCTTATCATGTGTCAAAGTAATATTTTGTGTGTAGTCACATTCTTGGAGTCCTTGAACTCTAATAACTTATAGTAGCGTACGTTTTAAGAACTAAACAGTTTTTGTTCTCTCACATCGACGTGCAAAATCAAATTAACTTTCATAAGCCTTATCGATGATGTGATTCAGATTTCTCATAAGGAAGAATAAAATTTCATGCAAAAGGAAGAATAAGATTGGTGGAGGCAGAGGTCAGTTAAAGGATATTGCTGCATAACAGATATCGTGAATGTGTCATCATGGTGGTAGGTACTAGAAAATGCTTGAAAAGTTTAGTTAGTGTCACTAAACCAAGGCTTATAGTTGGGTGAGATTACAAGGAATTTGGATTTGAGGACAATAACATATTAAGAAGCATGAAGTATGTTTATGGTATCACATTTTTCAGAGTACGACTCCATGGTGATTAAGAGTGCAATCATTTTGAAGTGAACACTAAATTTCTATTATTTTGCCCATACCCTATAGTATTATTAGTAATCCAGTTCATGATTTTTAGTGTCATATATATTGTTTGATCAATGATGAAGACATTAGAAGAATGCAAAAAAAAATTTTGAGGGAACATTAGAAGTAGGCAATTAATTTATCGTTACATGAATTATACTTGCATGATATTTATGTGTCTGTTTGATGATTTCTTATGCCAGATATCTCAGCTATCCAAACTTTTTCATGTCTACGAGAATACTTCAAATGTTAAGTTGATAATTGTCAAGGTAAGTGTCTTTTCATAGGTTATTTTCATGATGATGTATTTAATCTTCATGTTCATTTCATGAAATATTTTGATAGATTACAGTATGTTCGTAAACATGTTTTCTAATAGAACTAGTTGATTAAAGGCAGTAAAAAAACAAGCAAGATAATAATACGGATGAGTTCGAATGACTCATTCAGCTGGTCACAAATCAAAGAAAATTCTAAGAGTATGAGTTAGGCAAAATTACTGTTTCTAAAGAAATAGCGCAACTAAGTTACTAATATACAGGAAAACACCATTGTGTTGCTCATGTATTCATCAACATGTGTGTGTGCAAGTATTAGGTGTAATACAAATATAGATTATTAAAATATGGTTAGTGTTTTCATACTATTAGATAGCATAACCCAATACATACCATATCTTCATCAAACATCACTGCCATTATTACTTGCTGAAGTTATGGCTCCAGAAGACAGTGTGAATCACATGCCTTCCTCTAGTGGAAAAGCATATAACATGTTTATCTCAACTAATCGGTGTTCTCAGCCAAACTACTATGGGATTGCCAATTTGCTATAGAATGGAAGTTGTTTTTGGTACAATTGTGCAGAAAAGAGCCATATCTTTCATTAAAAAATCCATGATTTTTCTTCCATTATATTTATTCAGTTGGGAATGTAAATACAGTTTTCATCCTGGTAGGGATTTTGACTTTTAAGTTATAAGTAATCTCTAATCAACTTTGTGTTTATAGGGGAAAGGAAGGGCTTTTTGTGCGGGGGGTGATGTTGCAGCTGTAGCTCGTGATATTACCAGAGGTATAAGTTGTTTTGGTACATATAAGAGTATCTGTATAATCCTTAACATAATTTGTATAAGTGTTGGATTAATACCATAATCGAGGTGGAAGTATCTACATGTTTCCACCTAAATTTCTCTGTGCATATCGTTTCTGTAAATTCTATGCAAAGCTATTAGTTTCCTTCCACAATAGATAAAAAAATCTCGTCTTTTCTCCTTTTTATTTAAATTTTAATTAAGATTTATGAGAAGATACTATGGCTGATGTTTGTATTTGTATGCATCAGTCAATTGGAAACTGGGCGCAGACTTCTTTCGGAAAGAATTCACCTTAGTTTATGTGATGGCAACATATAGTAAACCACAGGTGATTTATTTTTCAATTCTACTATATTTTCATGATAACTGTATACTGGTTTTCCATATAAGAGGCTTTGTATGTACTACTTCTGTTCCGATAAAAGTGTCATAATTGAGTTTTGGTTAAGATAAAGGATTTATCGAGTTAGTGCTATACTTTCTCGCCATGTTCTTATGTATATTTGTTAATGCACTCATTTGGCTGTCAGTAACTCATACTAGCATATTTTTGGTATATATGGATAATTTACTTCTTCTCAGTGAAACATGACACTTAGTTTGGAAACCCAATTCAGGAAAGCCTGATACTTAGTATCTTTGTTGACATACATCATGCAGAATTATATATACTAATTTTCACTGTCAGCAATGTTACTATAGGTTTCTCTTCTCGATGGAATTGTCATGGGTGGTGGGGCCGGTGTTTCAATGCATGGTAGATTCCGTGTTGCAACAGAAAAATCGGTATGTATCTCAATTTATTCTTGTTTGGAATGAGTGATACAAAATATCGTTTCCCAAACTTGTTGCAAAAAGTTAATACTGACGTGTGCACTTAGTTAGCTTAGAGAGGCTCTAGTTCATGTTAAACTTTTAAACATAACCAAATTAACTAATTTAAAAAGAATCTAGCTCACTCCCTTTCACAAAATAAATGCCCTCTTTGGAAGTGGGACAATTATTGATAAGCCAAATGAGGCATTGCCTTCTCAAAATTTTATGCCAATTTACAAAAGAACTTCCTAGCTAATGAATTGTGTTCTTAATTTACAACAAATTATAGTGTTGAAAAGCGTAAGGAGTTAATGCCTTGAACTTGTGAAAGAGAGTACAGGATACATGATTTTGAACATGAGTGTATAGAACGTGAGGATCATTTATAGTTTAAATCCCAACCGGAAGAATCCTATTAAAAGTTCAAAAGCGTGCAAACAATGCGGGATACTAATTATTGTGTTGCACATAATATGGGTTATCCAACTCCGATATGGTGTGGGAGCACAGATTACCCTAATTTGGAAATGAGTTTGTGTACGTGCTATGCCCGTGCAGTGCGTGTCACTGGGACTCGTTTCCCAAATTATGTAGTATCAATTCTTGAAGGAGGGCACTCTACTGCATTATTTTCTTTGCTGTTTATTTGAGCGATCAATGCCTTCTTTCATTCCAGCCATATTAAGAGTAAGAGGGAAACAAGCAGACATTTGTTCTAGCATTGCCAGGCTGCTACATATTTATGGTCTAAATTCTTTTGTTTTTTTTTTCAAATTCTTATAGGAAAGCTGGTCTGCCACTCTATTTAGTATAGGTTTTTTGTACACTTCATGTTGGTAGGAGAAAGGGGAAGGTTTTATCTTCTGGTGTGTTCGTTACAGTCTCGTAGGTGTTTTTGTGAGAGGAATAATAGGACATTTTGGAACCAGTTAACTAATGCCAATCCTTAGAGGGATAGGTCCGTATTGTGTCTCTCCATCTGCCTTGCTCACATCTTGTATGTTCATTATATAATAGGAGTATTATCTATTATCTGAAACTTTAGAATATATTTGACATGGTGAATATATATCCCTCACCATAGGTTTGTTGCAGGTCTTTGCAATGCCAGAAACAACTTTGGGACTCTTTCCAGATGTCGGGGCCTCTTATTTCTTGCCTAGGCTCCCTGGATTCTTTGGTAATGCCAGTTGAATCGAATCTGTAACTATGACTTCTTTCTCAAAGCTTAGAATTCAAGTCCTGGATTGTTTGCGTCATGTCAACATGCAGTGGCAGCACCGCATCGACTGCAGTATAGGCATGTGCCCCCACACATATCGACTGCAGTATAGACATGTTCCCCCACACATATCAACTGTAGTATAAACATGTGCCCCTACACATATCGACTGTAGTATAGACATGTGCCCCCACACATGTTACTTAAAAAATTGATAAATACTCTAAAAATTTTTGTAGGACATGTCTATCAAAATTTGTGAGTTTCTCCATTGGGATATGAAATATAAAAAAGTAATTAAATAGTATACAGCTACGTCTTTAGTAAATAATCACCGTCTATCCACCCCTGTCCACATAGGCTTACTTATCATGGATTCACGAGTTCTGTTCATCTTAAATACCTATTGTTCTTTTTAATGTTTCGGGTATTGACACTTGGGTATATCGTTTTTTAGCTGATTACTTTTGATACTTCAACTTGTACAAAGGAAGGGGTGCCATTTGTTCTTTACTATTTTCTCCTTTAATGTATTTGGCAGGTGAATATGTTGGCCTCACTGGAACACGCTTAGATGGTCCTGAAATGCTTGCATGTGGTCTTGCTACCCATTTTGTCCCCTCAGCGGTATACTTTTCCTCATACTACTTTTAGCTTTTCATCTGTCAATAGCTCAAGTATTCTAATAAACCACTAGTGTTTTCTTTCAATGTATTTTTAGTGTTTCCTTTATGATGTTAAACTGGTAATTGGTATGATGTAGCAATATAAACGAAGTTTAATTTCTTGTTTATTGCGTAAAGTTACTTTAGTAACTTGCAGATCTTATAATTTTACAATTTTATTAGTATCATCTAACTATGCCTCCAGAATCATCTAGCATTTAAAGCATGCATGTAGTGTGATTGTCGTGTAATATGTCATTCCAACCTTTATCTTTTACTCACGGACTGGATTAAAAAAATAAAGCAGCCTTTATACGATGTTATGAAGTATGTATAGACTTCTTTGGATTGGGAAATTCGAAGAGCTGAAATACGTTGATAGCATTCCTGTTTGCCTTGAAAAAATTATTTTATTTAGGATGGAGTTATTCTGTCATTTGAACTCTATTCTTTTAATGCTCGTTGTCAATAATTATGCAGAGACTGTCACTTTTAGAAGAAGAATTGTCGAAGATTTGTTCAGGTGACCCAGCCATGATTTCTGCAGTTATAGATAAATACTCCCAGCAACCTTCTTTGAAGAAGCATAGTGCATATCACAGGTTTGCACCCTCCAGATCATATGTAATGAAAACTTGTGCCTCATTTGTTAACTCTGGAAAGTCTATTCTAGCCTTCCTTCTATGACTGACCTCGCCTTTTCTTATAATTACTTGATCTCAGGTTGGATACTATTAATAAGTGCTTTTCCCGAAGAACTGTCGAAGATATTCTTTCTGCCCTTGTGAGTGTTGCATTGGGGGTGGGGGTGCGGGGGGGGGGGGGGGGGGGGTGAGGGGTTCAGTTCATATTCTTTTCAAGTTTCTTGTTCTTTTATAGGACATTGTACATTGATTTTGCATATACTGTTCTTTGACCAGAAATAGAAGCAATTTCTACCTTGATCTTAATCATTCATGCTGTTGCAGGAGATGGAGGCCAGAAATAAGCCAAATGATTGGATCTCTGCCACAATTAGTTCACTGAAGAAGGCATCCCCAACAAGTTTAAAAATTTCTCTTAGAATGGTATGTAAACATTCCTTAAGGAAATATCTAATGTATTTGGGAAATTTTTACTTTAGTATGACGGTTTCTTAGTTGAACCATGGTGTTTGATTATACTTCAGCTTGGCACACTTTATACTCTGTTATCTTGCTGCGTCTAGTACACAGATTTTGTAATAATGGCATGTCTTGCCCACCTCCCATCTTTCTAGTGATGTTATGAGTGGTGTTGCTTTATTTATTTAAACCAAAACCAATTTTTAACATATTGCATTACAACTTAATCCAGAAAATGAGTAGATTGGAAAATCCAATAACCTGTTTAGAGTATAAGTAGGTATTCACAATTGCTCAGTTGAGGTTGTAAACCTGAACTAGATTTTTGTTGAACCAACTCTGTGATACTTGCTGTGTCTTCACAGACAGTTAAACCTCTAAAGTTGTTAATATTATTAAGATATTTGGAGTTTACGCCTTACCCAGAATTGGTTTCTTGACATGCCTAACATGCATTAAAAACCAAGTCAAGGGGTACGTGGCATTTGAACAGGTTTTGAGCTCTGTCGTGTGTTCCGGTAATATAGGTGCTATTGTGGAGAAGTTCTTGGAAATTTAGTTGAAACATAGGTTTGTTGAATGATTTGACAAATCTTCATGCATCATGAAGATGTCCACATAAGTGTTCTCATTTAATCGATGTTGTGGAATAATGTTGTTCGATGGAGAGTTTGGAGGAACAAACTTTTGTTACGGTATCTGATATGAAGTCTCTTATGCCCGAAAAGCTTTGTGAAGTGATTCACACTCTAGTATTAAAATGTTCACCTTCATGTGAGTCTTTATTGCATGTTTGAGAATGATGAACAGGACATTCACGGAATGTACAATTTGGAGCCACGCATCATTAATGTATGTGGAAAGTAAAGTAGTTGTTACAAATTGTTGGCTTTTCATAACATTTATAGCTCTAGAGCTTATGTTTATGTGTGCAATAAAAATTTAAAAGCCACCACGTTAATTTGGCATGACTATCACTGTAGGAAACGGTTAGAAATTGGTGTTTCTATATTTAGTATGTAACCTATGGAGTGCAGTGAGGCTAATGTATCCTCATTAGATTCTTGGTTAACACGTGTCGAGATATCGCCAGTGACGTGATCAGAGGCCTGAGTACCACTTACTACTAGGAATTATAAGTTTGAAAAATTTATATGATATGTTATCAATTGCTTGTTGAAGTGTAAACACTGTTAAGACATGAGTGTTGCTTCTCGTGCAATTGCAGTTCCGAGAAAGCAGGCACCAAGGTATAGGTCCTTGTCTTGTCTGGGAGTACAGAATGGTTTGTCATGTCTTACAAGGAGACGTCAGCAAGGATTTTGTAGAGGTTTTAAGCAAACCCTTCGACTTCTTATTTTTATTTTAGTTTCATTTCCCTAGTTTCTCATTCCTGAAAAATGAAAATGACTGAAATCTCATTCTGTCATGCAGGGTTGCAGAGCTCTTCTGTTGGATAAGGATAAGAACCCCAAGGTTTGACAAACTTTGTTTCTCTATCACTACATTGGTTTATTGTCTTGATGAATTTCTCATGAAAGTTTCTAACTATCGCCCCACGACATGTGTGTTTTAGAAATTTTCCTCTTCTTCAAAATTCATTCCCTCAAGGATTCAAAGTAGTCATGATAACACAGAAAGCAGCGATATGGGTTCATTTACGAGCAATAGAGTTATTTTTCCATGGTTGGCCAAAACGCTCCCTCACTAGATTTATTGAAACCAATTGCTGATGAAAAAAGGTTTCTATAACCTGGCTTCTAAATAGTTGAGTGAATGTGATATAAAATAGCAAGAGTGTTATACGTATAAAACATGTATAGTTGGAGTATGAATAGAAATTTCAAATATACCTTCTTTTCGGAATATAAATACATAACGGACTAACATCTTCTTTTCTGTCCAGTGGGAGCCCTCAAAATTGGAGCTTGTAAGTGACAAGATGGTCGACTGGTACTTCTCCAAGATAGATGATGAAGAATGGGAAGATCTAACACTCCCGGCTCGGTCAAATTTGCCTGCCTCTGCCATCGCCAAGCTTTAATATAATTGCAAAGGTGATGCACCACTATACCTCATTCAACATGACTCGAATCATTGGGAAAAATCCGCAAGTTTATAGTTTTTGTGCCATTAGACAGGTAATTACGGATCAGCTTGTGAAACCACAGTAGTTTCTCAATGTGTCATGGTAATTATCCCCTTGGAATTGAAGACATAGGATGAAATTGGAAGAACATATTTGTGATAGTGAAATTACATTTGTAATACAAATTTGATTATGAATAGTCCAAATACAGAAAGTATGGGAAAGAGATTATATGATGGTTTTTTCCATTGATGCAAGTAATTATCTGCATGCGAACCCAAAACATTACATTGTGCCATGTGACCCCTAAAAAATTTTCAATGACATTCTCATAGTGATTTTTTCTTTTCAATTTATTTTTAACAGTGACATTCGAACATTACAAAAAAGCATGTTCAACATGTTCAAGACAAGTTTTTGTAACTACTGAAGTTCAAAAACTCGTCGCAGAAGTGGAATAGTGTAATACCATTTTTTGCAATAATACCTACTCTTTAAAGGAAAATGGCAAAAACTCTTTCGATACTTTCGCAGTTTTGTAGAAAGTTACATGCAATGTTTATTGCAAAAGCTTTTTTTTATCAAAAGTACAATTTTTTCTAACTGAACCGGATTGAATTGACCTAAAACGGGTCTCTACGATTTTTGAGTTTGGGAACCTTACCTGGAAATAAAGGTATTTGACAGTTGAAATGATCCATGAACATTGTTTTGGCATCCCATTTTGATCTGGGGTGTCAACACAGTAGTGTTGGACAATAATCACCCTTTTAGATAAAAAAGACAAAAAATTGATTAGAAACGTATCCTCTACCTGATTATTACAAAAAATTGAATACTTATAGAGAATTGATTTTCGACGTAGTCAAGAATTACCTTAAAATTTATAAACACCTCAAACTTAAAATAAAGAAAAAAATATACAATTAAACCGATTGTAATCATCACTAAATATAACAAAATATTTGTAGCGAGTGAAATAAAACTTTGTGAGACTCCTAACGAATCACTGTGAATAATGTCAAAACAACGAGAAACACGACTATCATGTAAAGAAAGTAAAACCAAAAAACAATAGCTATAGGTTACCAGAACTTAAAGTTAAAGAAATTTTAGGATCTTAATGCTCTCTAATAGATTAAATTTAAACTAGATATATAGTTAGATTATCTATTTAGATTAGACCCTTTATTATTCGAGAGTAAGTTTTGGGTAGTTTAGAAATTCTCGTTGTCTCTCTATTGTTTGAATCACTGTTTATGCATGACTATCGATCACTTTACCATGTAACAGCTCTATGATACCATTGCCCAAAATCTCGTCTCATAATTTGGAGTTCTCTTTGCTTATTATTCATTATTTTCGTCACAATATTACTTTTCGATTGGTTGAGATCAATTGTAAATCTGAATTGGGGTGTTCATTGTTTTTGTTTCTCTTATGTTCGATAACTTGATTGTAATTTTTACTTTCCCTTTATTACTTGAGACCAATATACTGCCGGTGGTGCGTAGAACCCGAAACACTTTTGTCGTTGGTTTTACACCTGTCAACAATTCTTGACATCGTGATCAGTTTTTCTGCAATACTTGCAAACCATGCACTGATTAGCATAGTGCCCAAATTTACAATAAGTATAGTATTCAACAGATCACATATCTTGAGATCCAGCCCGAGGCTTGACAAGTGGTGTTACTGTGGTAGGAGAAGGTCAACCAATATAGGAAGTTCGAGCTACATAGGTCATCGATGAGGGCCCATGTTCCAAAATACCTTGAGTGAGCATGCATTTCTCATCTCAAAGAAGCTCGTCAAAACAAACATGTAGGGAGGAAACATGATTTCTATTTAGCAGGAATAACCGGATTAGCTCAAATTCTAGACGGAGACGAATCATAAACAATGTTCGCAAACAATTTAAAAACTCCTATGTACAGTGAGGGTGGTTTAGCTGTTACTTTTACAAGAGTAATGCCCATATACTCGACGCACAACATAATCCGTGATATCAGAAACTCCAATATCTAATGAAGCACACGCGTCCATCTCTAGCCCCCTCAGCCGTCACCCACCGCATACGCCCTTCACAGCCTCCGCCTCCTCCTCAAAAACCCTCTCAACAACGCAGCAACTGCCTCCGGTCACCCTCGATGAACCCTGGACGAACCTTCCTCCAATCTGGCTCTGATCGTCACCCATCCACTCACAGAACCTCCTCCTCTACCGCTATCATATTCGTTTGCAACCTCCCCACTAGCTTTACCATAACCAAACTCTCTAAAATCTTCTCTCAATCAGGAAAACTCTTGGACACCTATATAGCCAGATCCACTACAAGCAGAGGCAAGTGATTCGGCTTCGTTCACTACAACCGACACAATGAAGCCCTCAAAGCCATTGCCTCCTTCAACAGCAGGAAGTTCTTCGGGGAACGCCTTCTGGTAACGCTGGCCAGAACCAAAAAAGAGCCCGTCCCTTGCAATCAACCGCACAAGTATAAGCCTGCTGACTCCCGTGTTTTGATTCAGACAACGAGACCCCCTCGACCATAGGCCCCTAAAATTGAGTATCCTCAGTGCTCAACTTTCTTCTTCAATTCCATCTTACTCGGCTCATCAAAACGGGTTCTTCAATTCGAACCTCAAACAAACTATGATTGCAGTCTCGAACACCTTAACGGACCCCGAGACAATTATATCACAATTTCACTCGGAAAAGGTGGCTGATATATCTACCTCTACTATCAACAATCGAATCTTCTTCCTCTCCTTTATGGATGAGGACCTCATGATCTCCATGAGAGGCACCGACTGGAGTTGGCTTTGACGGTGATTTTTTGGCTTCTCCGAGTTGGATAGTTTGATCACCAAGGGTGAGAAATTTACTTAGATTGGAATCTCAGGCTTACCCATTTCTCTCTAGTCACTTGAAACATTGCATAATGTCGCATTAATGATAGGCACTCCGTTTGCGATACACCCTTCGGCGTTGAACGGAGAGCGTTTAGACTTGGGTCTAGTCCTTGTTCATACAAAAAAAATTTCATTCAAAACCCTGGGACATCAAAGTTCGATATCCAAAAACTATTTTAATGGTTCTTGCATCATTAATCGATCCCAAAAAGATACCCTTAGTCTCCCCAACGAGCTAAGCCTCTAATTCGTCCAGTTCGAGTGAGGAGACCATTCTGACACACAATCGGGAGATGACGAAGAGGATGACTCTGGAAAAGAGTCCCAGGCCGACGATGATAGCTCGGAGAAATAGAATGATAAGGCTCCCTCTGATGAGGAGGGGGAGTTCCTCCCAGACCCTAGTGACCAACCAAAACCTCCAACACCTTATGCCGGCTTGAGTTTTCGTCAGCCAAACCCTACGAACAACCAGAAACTTAGATAGGCCATACCGAGCCAAGCCCAGTTGGGCTAGACACTACTAGGGCTCCTTCTCAAGCCTCTTCCAATGCCTCAAATAAGCTCACTTGTGGCTCACGAAACAATAGAGTCAAATTTGTTGCTGAACTCCCACCAATAGGACTCACCAGATCTAGCCATAAAGCCATTAAGAGCTCCAAGAGCTCAAATTATACTTCCACACAGAATTGAGACTCTTTGCTCAAAAAATGTGAGCTTATTGCAAGTCTCTCGGGTTCAAAGTAAAAGACACTGAGGAGGATATCATAGACCACATTGAGCAAATTAACAGTGACATCAAGTTTGCGGAAGAATCAAGCGCATGGAGACTCGATCCTCATAATGAGGATCATCTCGTGGAGTGTTAGAGATCTTAATGCTACCTAGAAGCAAAGAGCTTAGCCGGCCTACTTTCTCGTTATCGGCCAACCTTATTTCTCATTCAGAGATAAGCCAGTTTTCAAATGTGAAGAGATAAGCCAGTTTCATCTCAGAGCATGTAGATTTTCAAGAGATTGAGATTTCTTTCATGCACCCTCCAACGGCCTGACTTAAGTCGTCTCTATCCATGTCCAGCAGTTCAACCATTCAAAACGTTATCGTTGTTATGAATATCCTGTAACCTTCAGATGAATCTTGCTCACTTTTAAATATTTACGCTCCGTGCACCTCGTCTGGCAGGGCCACTTTGTGAGCTAGTTTGTTGCAGGCTATGGATTCCCTTCGTGCGCGGATCTTGTTGGCCGGAGATTTTAATATCATATGCGACCCCTCCAAAAGAAACAGCCAAAACTATTTTGACCTAGACATTCGAGCATTTAATACCTTCATCTCTACCGCATGTGTGTTGAATTTGCCACTCTCGAGACGAAATTATACTTGGTATGATCTGAACTCTAGAACCAGCCGTCTTGACAGACTGCTTCTCTCAGATCCCATGCTAGAGCTATTTTTAGATTGTGTTGGGACTCGAAGGATCTTAATCAGAGAAAAACGCAGCAGAAATAATAATCAATAACTTTGAACCCTTCAGGATCCCCACTATGCGATAGATCTACGATTAGATCCATAAACTAGAGATTTCAGGTTTACTTTTTGTTTTGTCGAATCTTCAATTGAGGAGCACGAAAATAATGATCCTTCCTCTATCTATATCCGCATAAACACACAAATATCAGTGATCTTACCCAAGTTACACCTACTAGAATGTAAAAATGGTGAGTAGAAAATTTGGCAGAGCTTTGATATGGAATTGAATCAACCTTAATTTTAAGCACAATGGGGTTCTCTATTTATATAGAAAACTAGGGTTTAGTGGATCACAAACCTAGTCCATAAAATGGCTAGGTGCGGCGGCTCCACAAAACTCTAGCTGCCACTTAAAGTGGCGGTTTGGGGTTTGTGAGCCGAAACCCTAACGGGGTTCGGCCAACCCCGCGGCGCCCCTTTTGGTGGAATCCCATGGCATCCCCTCATGGGCTCGGCCTCACAGGCATTGCAATGAACAGCCCGAAAGCCTCAGGCTTTGGGCCGGTCTATGGCCCCTTTTGTGCCTATAAGGCCTTGTGGCCCAAAACCCTAATGTTTTGGCAACGGCCCATTCCACATACTTTACAAAAAAATTGCCCAATTTTTCACAGTGTGTGATTTTAGTGTGTGACCCTATAGGCTATTGTCCCGTTGACAGATCAGCGTAAAATTACCATTTTACCCTTTCCATCATAAGTGGCCTCTAGTAAGGCATTATGATTACCCAACATACATGAATATCAATTATTCGATTTAACCTCATGTCGTCCATGTCACTATCCTTTTATCACTAGGTATCCTGATTAATCATAAGGCATAGAGCTGTCATCCTTATTTAATTAATCACTGTTTCTTGATATGTGAGATAACTGAAAAATGATACCCCGTATCATAAGCATGGCCATGCGTTTCCTTTCAATCATTCTCATCAAGTGGCCTAAACGGATACCATTTCCATACCGGAGTATGAGGGATAAATTCCTTAACCGTCTTTCATATCACCCATATAACCCGTCCCCGAGCCAATCATAACCGTTATTGTTACCCTATTACAGATAATGTTAGGTATAGGTCAAACTCGGATATTGAATATACAGTGATCATAAAGACTCTTCAGTCTTAGGATACAATGACAAGTTACGACATCTGAATATGCTCATGACCATATCTATGTCGCATATTCAGGTCGGGTCGCCCAATATCATTTCCCAAATAATATCTATGATATGACTCCGGCAATCTCATTGCCAATGATTAGTAGAGCATGATTATAAAGAGCCATCCTCATACTGGTCGCTTCTGGTGAAGCTTAATTGACCAGGAACTCTATAAGTACAATTCATACAAATCTATAGTACTACTATTAGTGATGACACACTCAATGATACAGATCGAATTATACTTAAATTATTACCACAACACATTAGTAAACATGTGTATTGGACTAGGGCACAAATTCTACAATCTCCCACTTGCCCTTAGTTCCAATATAAATCCTAGTCTATCCCCATAGATTTTACATGACCCTCATGTTTAGGCTGTGAGAGAGCCTTCGTCAATGGGTCGGCTTCATTATCATCAGTCGCAACAAATTTGATCTCCACATCACCTCTTCCAACGATTTCTCTTATGAGATGATGCTTCCTGAGTATATGCTTGGATTTGTCATGTGATCTTGGCTCTCTTGCTAGCGCTATTGCCCTAGTGTTGTCACATAGTAAACTCACAGAACTAGACAAGTTTGGCATTACGTCTAGTTCAGCTAAAAAGTTTCTAATCCATACAACCTCCTTAGCTGCTGATGAAGCAGCTATACACTCAACTTTCGTTGTAGAGTCGGCAATCGTGTCCTTCTTGCAGTTCTTCCAGCTATAAGCACCACCATTCAATACGAATACATATCCAGACTGACTTTCAAGTCATTAAGATCTGTCTGGAAACTAGCATCAGTGTACCCTCTGACTGCTAGTTCACCATCTATACCCCCGTACACCAAAAAGGAATACTTAGTTCTTCTGAAGTATTTGAGGATGGCTTTGACCGCAATGCAATGTTCCTCACCATGGTTAGATTGATATCTATTTGTATAGCTTAAAGCGAACGAGACATTCGGTCTCGTGCATAACATGACATACATGATGGATCCTATAGCCGAATCATATGAAATCTCTTTCATTTTCTTCAGCTAATCAGCTGTCTTTGGACACTGATTTTTGCTAAGCTTTATGCCATGACGCATGGGAAGAAATCTTTTCTTGGATTCCTGCATTGAGAACCTTCTCAATACCTTGTCTATGTAAGTGCTCTGACTTAGACCCAATATCCTCTTGATACGATCTTTATATATCTTGATCCCCAAGATATAAGTAATCTCGCCTAACTCCTTCATTGCGAAACACTTCCCTAACCAAGCTTTTGTTTCTTGCAAGGTTGGAAAGTTGTTTCCAATGAGCAAAATGTCATCGACATAAAGCACCAAAAAGACAATGTTAGTCCCATTTGACTTTTTGTAAACGCATGGCTCATTTTCGTTCTTGATGAAGCCGAATTCCTTCACAGCTTCATCAAAACGTAGGTTCCAACTGCAGCTTACAAAATTTTCCTTTATCCTTCGGATCGACAAAACCCTCAGGCTGTGTCATATACACATCCTTAGTTAGATTCCCGTTAAGGAAAGTAGCTTTGACATCCATCTGCCATATCACATAATCGTAATATGCAGCTATGGCTAGAAGAATACAGATCGATTTGACCATAGCTACTAGAGAAAAGGTTTCATCATAGTCAATTCCCTGAATTTGCCTATAAATCATTTGCAACCAGTCGTGCTTTATAGGTCTGAGGTTTGCCATCCATGTCAGACTTCACCTTGAAAACCCACTTGCAACCAATGGCTTTTACACCAGTGGTTGGCTCAACCAAGCTCCAGACTTGGTTATGTGACATGGCTTCCATCTCCTCTTTCATGGCTCCCAGAAATTTCTTAGAGTCGGACCCGCCCATGGCTTCCTGAAAAGTTGATGGATCATCTGAATCCACAACTACCAAGTCACCATCGTTAGATACGAGAAACCCATATGTGACGGGTGGTTGACTTGTTCTTCCAGATCGTCTTGGACCTTCCGGAATGTCAGCAAGAATTGGTTCTGTCTCTACAACCAGCTCATGCTCCATCACTTCTATACCATCAGTACTAGGTTCCTGAATTACTTCAGGTTGCACTGCATCATCCCGAGTTTATTCGAGATGCACAATACTCCCACTGACTTTTTTGGAAACGAACTCTTTCTCCAAGAATACACCGCCACGAGCAACAAAAACTTTATTCTTGCTTGTTTTATATAAGTAATATCCCCTTGTTACTTTGGAATACCCTATAAAGACACATTTATCATAATTTTGTTATAGCTTATCGCCAAGCATACGCTTGACATAAGCCTCACAACCCCAAATTTTTAGGAATGACAAGATGGGGTTCTTCTGATGCCATATTTCATATAGCTTCCTTTCCACTGCCATCGTTGGAGCCCTGTTGGTTCTGTATTTTATTCCTAAACTCTATGAACTTGTCAAAAGCTTCGGGTTTTTGTCTCATTAATTAGACATAACCATACCTACTGAAGTCATCTATAAATGTGATAAAGTACCCAAACCCCCTCCTGGCATAAGTGGTCATTGGTCCACATACATCAGAATATATTAGACCCAATAAGTCACTCGCCTTATCACCTCTTCTTCTGAAGGGCGCTTTTTTCATCTTTCCCATCAAACAAGCTTCACATCTTTCAATCGAACTGAATTCGAATGGACTTAAAAGTCCACACTTGCGTAGACTGATATGCGCTTTTCGTTAATGCGGCCTAGACGACAATGCCAAATTTGAGTTTGATTCAAGTCATCAGACTAAACCTTTTTGGTATTAACATTATAGATTGAACTTGAGTTAGAGTTTTCAATATTCAATATGTACAAACCTCTAACTTTACTTGCACTACCATAATAAATATTATTACGATAAATATTGAATTCTCTGTTCTTTATTGAAAATTCCAAACCCTCTTTGTCCAACAAAGAAATCGAAACAATCTTCCTACTAAATGTAGGTATGCAATAAACATTCGATAGTAAAAGTACAAGCCCACTGGGCAAAACATAACTAATGGAGCCTACTGAAGGAATTATTTTGAGGGTTTCAATCAATTAATTTTATGCCCATACAAAAAATTAACCTTAAAGTTCCATGTTTAATAAGGATCTTACATGATCATGAATTGATCATGAGATTTAGGCTAGAATAAAACTTGAAGATTACCTTGATTCAAAATCTCTTTGTTGCTAAATAAGATTTAGTAACCTCTAAAGAACGTCCACACAGGAAGAGCAATCCGGGGATACTCACAACGATCCTTACTAGAAGATCGAAACAAGCAAAACGGAAGGAGAGGGTGGGGGTGGCCGAATTCGGCTAGAGAGAGAGAGAGAGAGAGAGAGAGAGAGTGAGAGTAGCTAGGGTTTTGGAAATAATTTTCCTTAATTTTCAGATCTGAAAATTTCCATTTTATAACCCTTTTTAGGCAATAATTAATTAAAGGCCTTAATGCCCAAAGCTTTTAATTAATTAATGCAGAGAAGCCCATTCTGGCTAGGACTTGTTTAGCTAAATTAATTAAATCTATTTAATTAGATTATAATTAATTGTTCTAGCTAAACCGTTCTTGATTTCTGGTTTAGTCCTAAACTGAAATCGGTCTAATCTGGTTTAATCCAAAACCGGATTTTGTCTCTCTCATGATTCCTCTATATGATTCCATCCGTTTTCCTCAACCTCTAGTGTGTGACCCTCTAGGCTCACGTCACGTCGGCAAACTGGTAAAATTACCATTTTACCCTTTCCATCATGAGTGGCCTCTAGCAAGACATCATGATTACCCAACGCTTGTGATTATCGAGATTTAGACTTAACCTTGTCGTACATGAATCTATCTTTTTATCCTCTTGATATCTTTGACAACCACGAGGCATAGTGGTGCAGCAGAAGGGTGCTTCGAAACGAAGCAAGGATAAAACCCTAACTTTAGGGAGAAAACGGAATTAATCCAAAATACTCAAGTTTATAATAATGATAACGATGATAATAATCTCTACACAAGCTAAGACTTATATAGGACTAACTCTCCAAAAATAATTCAAACTAGTAAACCTAAACCAATAGAACTAATCAATCCAAACTAATTAGAGTTAGGAAACCTAACTTAATAGAAAATCCTAAAACTATCCAAAATCTAATATAATTATGAATCCTAATTGGGATTGTCCTACATCAATTCTCCGACGCTTGAAAAAAACTCGTCCCGAGTTTTTTGGATCTAAAGAGAACTCATCTGGTGGATGGTGTTTCTCATAAACTTCTATGAGATGTGAGGTAAAATTACTACTTGCTACGTAGTCGTCATAGAGTGTGTGTTTCTCCTTGTGAAGCAACATCC
Organism: Geranium rotundifolium; assembly: GCA_963920655.1. NCBI lineage: Eukaryota > Viridiplantae > Streptophyta > Magnoliopsida > Geraniales > Geraniaceae > Geranium > Geranium rotundifolium. Next base: position 31,280,316 of record OY987319.1, read on the forward strand.
TTGCTATTTCCTCAAGTTTTGTATCCATTTCCTTTATGCACTCCTCATTGAAGGGATGAACATCTAGATCTTGTGTCAAAATGAGGTCTATTCCTTCTCTTGTGATTGTATTCCCACTTGCTCCAATAGGTATAGTAGTAGGAATGTCTCTAACCTTGAAATTTTGACTTAAAGATACCTCGCAGTTCGCTTCAATAATTGTAGGAGTAAACTCATTCCCATAATTGTTTTCATTTGAAACATCCTTATATGGTTGATGGTACTTGAAAGTGTCTTCAATGTTGAGTCTCTTGGAGACATTCATGTGAGCGGGGAGGTTTTTCTCGTGATAAAATTTTCGTGTTCGAGATGTATTAAATTCAAACACAACATCTTGGTTCTTCCGTCCATAAAATACATTGTGTGCATGACCAAGATATATTCCTTCAATAGGCAACTCATTAGCTTCTTTTGCTTGCGTGTGTGCAATCATAGGTTTGTCCCTCCTAAAATATTCTTCTCGCTTAACACATGGGGTCTTTACATGAAGGTCGACATGCATGACGTTCCTATCCTTGATATTTAGACCATGAACCTGGTTATTGCTCTAAAATTCATGATAATCATCAACTGTGACCAACTTTTGGTTGAGGTCAATTCTTTTGAACGGTCTATTCCGGCCATACTCATCAAATAAAGCACGCATAAGTCGGAGTTCAAGCTGTAGAGATGATATAGTGATCGGCGGTGCACAAATTACTTCTTTCATAAAAGGTGTTGTATCATTGGTTGAAGTTCCATCATGCCTTTGATTTATCACCTGCAATTCCTCTTTTGTCTTACAATGAGAAACATCAATTAAGTCCAGTAGTAGATTTCCATCTCGTTGGTCATAACTATTAGATTCTTCATGATTTCATGTCTGGAGACTCTTATTCTTGTCGGGTGGCTTCTTGTCCACTCCCATAAATCCATCAACTTCTATACCGTGACTATCTTCCCAACCTTGATCATGAATTTTGCTGTGATTGTTTTCATTATTATCGAGATATATACCTTTTTCTTGGTCTCTATTTAATGTATGATAACTTATCATCTTTTCAAGGATATTGTTTGCGCTATTCATAATTGAAATTCTGAATCCTAGCCGAGTCAAGAAGTCGAACCCAAAGTCGTAACTTGTGGATCGACTACTTGCCTAAAACGTAAACCGTAAGTAAAACAGTAAACAGATAATGACGACACCAGAGATGATTACCCAGTTCGGTGACTCCGCACCTACGTCTAGGGGCACTTTGCCAGTGGAAAGGTTTTTCACTATCAGGTAGTCAATAGTACAACTTCAAGCATCAACTAGCTATCACACAAGCTATTGTCCTAAGCTACTATAGATATCACCGTGAATCACCTCGACCAGGAGCCTCTCCCCCTGTCTTTGAGATCCTCTCAATTCCACCCTTCGAGCAAGCCTATGCTCGGTGTCGTTGTCTTCTTGACGGAGTTGTGAATCTTCAATCACAAACAAAACCCCTAACCGATCCAAACACTTAGTCTTCGCGACTTAATGTTTGATCGGAGCAAAGATCCGTTCTAGCGAATATTCATCAGCCTCTCAACACGCCGATGGTGCACGGTTAAGAGCTCTGAGAAATCTTGCAATTGTTAGAACATGAACGGATGATCTGCTAATGGGAAGCCAAGGGCTTTTTATAGCAGCTCACATTCCTAATCCTCCTTGGACCAGGAACAGGAAGGTCAGACAAGTTGTTGCCGCCTTCCACGACAGCTGGAAGTCGTCTTGCCTTTTCTGACTTCCTGATGAAATCATGCAAGTCGAGTTGCCGCCTATTGCTAACGTGTAACTGCCAGCTGGAAGTCGCCTGACTTGTCGACGTCACTCTCTTGCGCTCCAAGTCTTCGTGGCGCCTTTCTTCTTTTGCTCCAAAAGCTTCGTCGAAATAGGAAAGCTTCAGTTCTTTCCTAATCTGGATCGCAATAAGTCGCTCCACATGTCATGTAACATGTTGCACGACTTTTTACATTTGTGCTAAAAAATCATGCCAACTATTAAACGTAGCAACAATCTCCCCCTTTGGCAATTTTTTTAGGCAAACACCTTTTTAAGCCCATCGTCATCTTGTGGCAGTTACGCATAGCAAGTGATTTATCTTGTGGCAGTTACGCACAACAAGTGATGTGACTTCTTTACTCCAAGCAGGCACATCATCGTCACCTTGAGGCAGTTACGCACACAGCAAGTTATGTGACTTTTGATGCGATTTCTTGTGCGGCTTCTGGTTTATCTTCTGGAGCAGCTTCTGGAGCGGCTACTTCTATGCACAACTTTCGGCGCGACTTCTGGCGTAATTCCTGTGGCAACTTTTGGCGTCGCCTATCTATATCTCCCCCTGTTTGTCTAACTATATTGCCAAAGGCAATCATGTAATGAAATTCGACTAAACAGCAGGGTAAACCAGCTCACACCATGAGCAAAATAAACAGCTCAAACATGAGCAAATATCCAGCTCAACACATGAGCAAAATATCCCAAAATAAACAGTCATAAAGTGCGGAAAATAACTCGGACATACCCCGAGGATTTAAGAGTGTGTGTGGAACAAGTTTATCATAGTAAATTCAGAGAAAATACTTAAAACGACGTGGAGTCGTCAACATCATCTTCAGCAGCAGGAGCAGAGCGGAGGTCATTGAGAAGAGCTTCACAGGCGACTTTGCGGGTTGATAGCATCGCAATGGACTTCTCCAGATCATCGATCATTTCCACAAATTCTTCCTTCATCCTAGTGCCAATTGGTCCTGAGGGTCGAGAGCTTGAACCAGCTCCTGATGCTTTGGCCATGGGAAGTCCGAGGTCCTTCAACTGCTTCCCTTCGAAGTTCTTGAGGCTGATAGCAAGGGGCAGTGGCTTCTTACCCGGAACATCCGTCTCTCAAACAATGTGAGGACATTGTTGGAGAAGGAGACCGGTGATCAATGAAGGAAACCCGATAGGAAGGTTGGTAGCACATGATTTGGCGTGCTTGACTAGGTGTTTAATAACATAAGCGCCAAAATCAAGAGAGGACTGCGTACCTATTTGGTATATGAGTTTAGCCAATTCGGTTTTGATGCTTGACCCATGCGTAGAGGGTGCCCAATTAGCCAGACCAATGCGGTAGAGAATTGAATATTTTGCTGTAAGCTCAGTAGCCGCAATGGTGTCTTTAACGGGCCAGACCTTCTTTCGTCCTCCAGTGATCTCGACCGCTACTTTGTTCAAGTGCGGGACTTCTGGAGTGACTTCTGGGTCTTCTCTGCCAAGATAGGTATTGATGGTTGAGGCAGAGATTTCGACGCATTCTCCCCGAACGAACACTTTTCTGTATTCAGCGTCTTCTGGTTCATCAAACTCGCTTGAAAGGTTGACAATAAACTCCTTGACCAATGCTGGGTAGAATGACCCAATATTTATGACCGTATTGGTCAGGCCTGCTTTTCGGAGAAGTTCTACGATCGAGTTTATCCCCTGTGGAAAGCTCTCTTTCTGGGTAGATCTTGCGCTGGTAAACATACTGCCGCTCAACCGCGTTGTCTACAGAGTGGAAGGAGACATTATCTGTAGGAGCTTTAGGCACATTCTTGAGAATTTTCTGCCCTCCCATCGCCTTTTTGACTCGTGGTAGCACAATCTGGGTGTCTTCTTCTTCAGATTCCTCCTCTTCAGGAGCAGAGGTTACTGCAGTAGTCAGTGACTTCCTTCTTGACTTCTTCGGCTGTTTGGACGCCGATGCTCCTCCTTTCTCTGTGGCTTTCCTCTTTGGGGTCAATTTCTTCGGTATTTGAGGTTCTTCTTCTTCATCAACCAACCTTCGTGATGGCTTATGCTACATCTCCTTCTTCTATACTGATAGTGTTCTCTTCAGGTCGAGCAACTTCTTGGATGACTTTAGTTTCTTCATTTATCCCAGGTTCACTGTCCTGGACTACAGGTGGGCTGTCGGCCTTTTGCATAACTTCTGTTGGTGGGGATTTTTCTGGCGTAGGTACAGATTTTTGGGGGCTAGACTTATCTCCACAGACGGCCTCATGGTCCTCAGGGGGAAGAGTTCCTTGAGCCTCTTCAGACGCCTCTTTGTTTATGATGTTTTCTACAGGAAGGGTAGTAGAAGTACCTTTTGGTGGCGTCTGTGAAGTGTGAGAGCCTTCCTCTTCTAGGTTGGCAGCTTTGTCCTTCTCTTCAGTGGAGGTAATCCCCTCCATTGGTCCATCCTTAGGTTTCGCCGATCCTTCCTCAGGCAGATTTCTTCCTCGAATCTTTACTCCATATTTGTTTGTCGTCGATTTGGAGGCCGACAACTTCTTGGCAATCACTTTTGCCCTCATTTTTGCTCGAAGCGTCTTGGAGGCAGATGATATTCGTCCGCTTCGGGTACCAACCATTTGGCAGAAAGCTTGATAGATTTGCTCTTGAGAGAAGAAAACAAAATCTTTCTGTTGCAGAATTTTTGATTTGTGGTGCCCTAGCGGTTTCAAAAGGTGGAGGAGGTGCAGAGCCTTTTCTGCGTGGGAGTTGAACAGAACGATTTCTAATTGGTTGATTGTCAGAGTGTAATCATTCTTAAAATTCAAATAAGACTAACGGGCTTCTGATAAAAAGATTTGGGCCTGGCTTGATTTTGTGGACCCTGGTTGGTCCTGATCGAGAGAGAGAGTAAAATCAACTAAAGGCTCTCCCTCTTCTTGCTTGACTTCTGACTATTCTAGACAGCAAAGTCCAAGGGTTGACCTCAGACTTTCAAACCTGTTAGCATCTAATGCTTTTGTAAAGATGTCTGCGACTTGTTTCTCAGTGGGTAGGTACTCGAGCTTTATCTTCTTGTCTTCTACAAGCTCTCGAATAAAGTGGTGCCTGATGTCAATATGCTTTGTCTTGCTATGTTGCACTGGGTTCTTCGAGATGTTGATTGCACTGATGTTGTCGTAGAATAAAGTCATGACTTCTTGCTTGACTCCATACTCTGCCAACATTTGTTTCATCCAAAGAAGCTGAGTACATCTACTTCCGGCTGCAATATATTTGGACTCAGCAGTAGATAAAGCAATACAATTTTGCTTTTTGCTGAACCACGATACAAGATTGTTCCCTAAGTAGAAACAACCTCCAGAGGTGCTTCTTCGATCTGGTGTGCTTCCCGCCCAGTCAGCATCACAGTATCCAACCAGAGTAGGAGAGGTATCAAAAGAATATAGCAAACCCAATTCAGATCCTCTTTGCATGGGCCAAGTGACTGACTTTTGGATTGGCTTGGTATCGAGCACAGACTCCCACAGAGTAAGCGATGTCGGGTCGACTTACGGTTAGATAGAGGAGACTTCCTATTATGCTTTGATAAAGACTTTGATCAACTGATTCTCCCATCTCGTCCTTTGTGCACTTGTCATGTGTGGCAATAGGAGTCCTCTTATGCGAAGCCTTTTCTAACCCGAACTTCTTGACAATGTTCTTTGCATATTTGCTTTGGGAGATAAATATTCCATCTGACATCTGTTTGATCTGGAAGCCTAGGAAGTATGTGACCTCACCGACCATACTCATCTCAAATTCAGACTGCATATGTTGGACGAAACGTTCCACCATCTTGTCTGACTTCCCTCCAAATACAATGTCGTCGACATATATTTGAGCAATCATGATGTCCCTTCCTTCCTTCTTTACAAAGAGAGTTTTGTCTACTCCCCCTCGAATATAGTCATTCTGTACAAGGAATTGGGTAAGACGTTCATACCATGCTCGTGGAGCTTGTTTGAGTCCGTAGAGAGCTTTCTTTAGCTTGTAGACATGGTGCGGAGAGTCATGGTCTTCGAATCCCTTTGGTTGGGCTACATAGACTTCTTCGTTCAGATTTCCATTGAGAAAGGCACTCTTTACATCCATCTGATAGAGTTTGAAACGCAGATGACATGCGATGCCGAGAAGAAGTCGTATGGCTTCTAGTCTGGCTACCAGAGCAAAGGTTTCTTCAAAGTCGACTCCTTCGACTTGTGTGTACCCTTGAGCCACCAGTCTCGCTTTGTTTCGAGTGATGTTTCCTTGCTCGTCAGACTTGTTATTGAATATCCATTTTGTCCCGATGACATTAACATTGTCAGGTTTGGGTACAATTTCCCAGACTTCATTCCTTGCAAACTGAACCAATTCTTCTTGCATCGCGCAGACCCAGTACTCATCATTGATGGCCTCTTGTATATTCTTTGGCTCAATTTTGGAAATAAAGCAAATGTTACCTATCATCTCTTGGTGGTCAAGAGATGCCTTTTGTCGAGTCCGCACTTCTTCATTGATGTCTCCTATCACATTCTGGGATGGGTGATTCTTCTGAATTCTTGATGGAGCTCTCTGTATTATAGGAGATGCCTCTTTGTCCGGGATGGTTGGGCTCTCGTCTTTAGACTCTTTGTTGCGCTTGTCGCCACTGACTTCTGGTCTGACTTCACCTCCAACTTCTGGTCTGACTTCTCCTGAGAGATTTAGGACTTCTTCGTCCTCGTCACTTGGTTGCTCGTTATTGTCATCAATCACGACATTGATGGATTCCATGATAGCCCGGGTGCGTTTGTTGAATACACGAAAAGCCCGACTATTTCTGGAGTATCCGAGGAAGATGCCTTCGTCGCTTTTATGATCCAATTTGCGTCGAGGTTCCCTATCTGCGAGTATGTAGCAGACTGATCCAAAGACATGGAAGTATTTGACATTCGGCTTTCTCCCCCTCCATATTTCGTAAAGAGTGAGCGAAGTTCCAGGGCGGAGGGTCACTCTATTATGAATATGGCATGCCGTATTCAAAGCTTCAGCCCATAAGTGCTGCGGGATGTCTTTGGCTAACATCATGACTCTTGCCATCTCTTGAAGAGTGCGATTCTTCCTTTCAACGATCCCGTTTTGCTGAGGAGTGATGGGAGCAGAAAATTCGTGTGCAATTCCTTCAGCATCACAAAAGTTTGCGAAGCTGATGTTCTCAAATTCCTTTCCATGATCGCTCCGAAGTCGGACGACTTTCCCAATGACTTCTCCTTTTTCTCGTTGAACTCTTCGACATAAGGCTTCGAAGACTGAGAAGGTATCTGACTTTTCTCGAATAAAGTCTACCCAGGTGTACCTCGAGAAGTCGTCTACACATACAAATATGTACTTCTTCCCTCCTAGACTTTCTACTTGCATGGGTCCCATAAGGTCAACATGAAGAACTTCTAGAACACGAGAAGTAGTAAGATGTTGTACCTTCTTGTGTGACGTCTTGACCTGTTTCCCAATCTGGCATTCTCCACAGATTTTTTCTTCAATGATCTTGAGGTTGGGAACTCCAATGATCGCCTTTTCAGAGAGAATCTTTTGCATACTCCTCAAATTAATGTGACCAAGTTTTTGATGCCATAGTTTTGTCTCTTGAGCTTTGGATAAAAGGCACTTGGTTGGCAAGGTACTGACTGTTGGAGACCATAGATAGCAGTTGTCAAGGGACCTGTGGCCTGTCATGACTTCCTTCAGTTGTTCGTATTTGACCGAGCACTTGTCACGAGTGAAGTGGACATCCCGATTTAAATCACATATTTGGCTTATGCTGATGAGATTTGTTGTGAGGCCTTCTACTAGCAGAGCTTCTTTCAGACATGGAGAGTTGGGAAGATTGAGTTTTCCTTTCCCGAGCACTCAAGCTTTTACTCCATCTCCAAAAGTGACGAAGCTATTTGTGCATGGTATTAAAGTGACCAAGAAAGAGCTATTACCCGTCATATGTCGAGAGGATCCACTATCGAAGTACCAATCGTTGCTGGTTGAGGCCTTTAAAGCGGTGTACGCGATGTTAGCTCGATAGTTGACCTCTTTGATTCGCCATTCCTTCCGTGGTTGGCTTTTCTTGATGGTGGTCCTTTTCTTGACCAAGCTCTTCCCATATAGCTGATAGCAGAAGGGTCGAATATGTCCTCTTCGTCCACAGTGATGACAAACCCAGTTGTGTCTTTTGTTCTGGATTTTTGAAGCGGCCAGAGTAAGAAGCTTTTTGGTCGCTTGGTCAGCCGTGAAGTTAGGATACTTCTGACGGGGCTTCTGGGCGACAGACTTCTGAGGGACGAAGATGGTGTGTGATGATGAGGCATCTTTTGAGTATCCAAGTCCTTCCATATTCCTGGCTGGTGTCCCGATTGACAGGATTTGATCTAGAGTGTCCGTGCTTGGATTCATCATCTTCACTGACTTCGTGACCTGCTCTAACTCGCCTTTCAGTCGAGCAACTTCCTTTTTGAGATCAATAGTCGTCTCAAGAAGTCTTGACTTGTCTTCATTAAGAGTAAGAATGAGAGCATTCTGTTTTTCGATTACCTGAGAGTCTTCAAGCCACTTGACATACCATTAGTTGTAAACGTTGTTGAGAGTCTCATCGGATAGCTCATCATCAGAGTCATACTTCTTTGAGCTTTCAGCAGGTTGATCTATTGTAGATGAAGTGAAAGCAACATAGTTACTTGTATGCTCAAGGTCACTGTCTTCCTCATCTTCATCGTCAGTTAGAGAGGCATTGAATCCCTTCTTCTATTTCTTTAAGGAGTTGGGACATTCTCTCTGCATGTGTCCATACCCCTCACATTCAAAGCACTGAGCTCCTTTACCTGATCGTTCTCCTCGTCCTCCATCGTTAGCTGTGTTTTCGAGCTTCTGAAACTTGTGCTGTGGCTTGTCTCTGACTTCTCGGGTGACTTTTCTTCCTGTCATCTGGCCAAATCTTTTCATGACTTTGTTGTAGTTTTTGGCCAGCATGGCGATAGTTTCCTCAATGTCACTATCCGACTCAGAGTGCGTTGAGTTCTTCTGCTTTTGATTAGAACTTTTGAAAGCCACACCTTTATGTTTCTTCTCGATAGGAGGTAGGGAGAGCTCGAAAGTCATTAGTGAGCCCATGAGCTCATCAAACTTCAGTGTCTTCAAGTCATGGACTTCTTCGATGGCGGTGATCTTCATCTTGAATCTGGGACTTAGAGCTCTCAGCGTTTTTCTGACCAAATCTTCATCGGTCATAGGCTTGCCAAGTGAATATGATTCATTGGCCAGATCCTTGATGCGCACATTAAACTCCGCAATAGTCTCATCGTCATTCATGGTCAGAGCCTCAAAGTTAGTCGTGAGGTACTGTAACTTCTGCTCTTTGACTTTGGAAGTACCCTCGTAAGCAACAGCAAGCGTGTCCCAGGCAATTTTGGCACTTGTGCATGTGTTGAAGAGTCGAAACACATTCTTGTCTACTCCATTAAAAATAGCATTGAGTGCACGAGAATTACCTAGGGAGGCTTCATCTTCTTCCATGCTCCACTCCTTTTCTGGTTTGATGCTAGTTTGATTTCCATGAGCATCAGCATAGTAAGGTTCCTCCCATCCATTGATGATAGACTTCCAGGTTTTGCTGTCGAGGGACTTCAAGAAGGCACACATCCGTGCTTTCCAATATCCATAGTTTGTTCCGTCGAGCACCGGTGGATGATTGACAGATCCTCCTTCCTTCGAATCCATATTAGCTACTCAGAATTTTGCAGGAAAATCACCTAAGAGATTAAGGTGCCTCCTCTGATACCAATTGAAATTCTGAATCCTAGCCAAGTCAAGAAGTCGAACCCAAAGTCGTAACTTGTGGATCGACTACTTGCCTAAAACGTAAACCGTAAGTAAAACAGTAAACAGATAATGACGACACCAGAGATGATTACCCAGTTCGGTGACTCCGCACCTACGTCTGGGGGCACTTTGCCGGTGGAAAGGTTTTTCACTATCAGGTAGTCAATAGTACAACTTCAAGCATCAACTAGCTATCACACAAGCTATTGTCCTAAGCTACTATAGATCTCACCGTGAATCACCTCGACCAGGAGCCTCTCCCCCTGTCTTTGAGATCCTCTCAATTCCACCCTTCGAGCAAGCCTATGCTCGGTGTCGTTGTCTTCTTGACGGAGTTGTGAATCTTCAATCACAAACAAAACCCCTAACCGATCCAAACATTTAGTCTTCGCGACTTAATGTTTGATCGGATAAAAGATCCGTTCTAGGGAATATTCATCAGCCTCTCAACACGCCGATGGTGCACGGTTAAGAGCTCTGAGAAATCTTGCAATTGTTAGAACAGGAACGGATGATCTGCTAATGGGAAGCCAAGGGCTTTTTATAGCAGCTCACATTCCTAATCCTCCTTGGACCAGGAACAGGAAGGTCAGGCAAGTTGTTGCCGCCTTCCACGACAGCTGGAAGTCGTCTTGCCTTTTCTGACTTCGTGATGAAATAAGGCAAGTCGAGTTGCCGCCTATTGCTGACGTGTAACTGCCAGCTGAAAGTCGCCTGACTTGTCGACGTTACTCTCTTGCGCTCCAAGTCTTCGTGGCGCCTTTCTTCTTTTGCTCCAAAAGCTTCGTCGAAATAGGAAAGCTTCAGTTCCTTCCTAATCTGGATCGCAACAAGTCGCTCCACATGTCATGTAACATGTTGCAGGACTTCTTACATTTGTGCTAAAAAATCATGCTAACTATTAAACGTAGCAACAATCTCCCCCTTTGGTAATTTTTTTTAGGCAAACACCTTTTTAAGCCCATCGACATCTTGTGGCAGTTACGCACAACAAGTGATTTATCTTGTGGCAGTTACGCACAACAAGTGATGTGACTTCTTTACTCCAAGCAGGCACATCGTCGTCACCTTGAGGCAGTTACGCATACAACAAGTTATGTGACTTCTGATGCGACTTCTTGTGCGGCTTCTGGTTTATCTTCTGGAACAAGTTCTGGCGCGGCTACTTCTATGCACAACTTTCGGCGCGACTTCTGGCGTAACTCCTGTGGCAACTTTTGGCGTCGCCTATCTATATCTCCCCCTGTTTGTCTAACAATATTGCCAAAGGCAATCATGTAATGAAATTCGACTAAACAGCAGGGTAAACCAGCTCACACCATGAGCAAAATAAACAGCTCAAACATGAGCAAATATCCAGCTCAACACATGAGCAAAATATCCCAAAATAAACAGTCATAAAGTGCGGAAAATAACTCGGACATACCCCGAGGATTTGAGAGTGTGTGTGGAACAAGTTTATCATAGTAAATTCAGAGAAAATACTTAAAACGACGTGGAGTCGTCAACATCATCTTCAGCAGCAGGAGCAGAGCAGAGCAGATGTCATTGAGAAGAGCTTCACAGGCGACTTTGCGGGTTGATAGCATCGCAATGGACTTCTCCAGATCATCGATCATTTCCACCAATTATTCCTTCATCCTAGTGCCAATTGGTCCTGAGGGTCGAGAGCTTGAACCAGCTCCTGATGCTTTGGCCATGGGAAGTTCGAGGTCCTTCAACTGCTTCCCTTCGAAGTTCTTGAGGCTGATAGCAAGGGGCAGTGGCTTCTTACCCGGAACATCCGTCTCTCAAACAATGTGAGGATATTGTTGGAGAAGGAGACCAGTGATCAATGAAGGAAACCCGATAGGAAGGTTGATAGCACATGATTTGGCGTGCTTGACTAGGTGTTCAATAACATAAGCGCCAAAATCAAGAGAAGACTGCGTACCTATTTGGTATATGAGTTTAGCCAATTCGGTTTTGATGCTTGACCCATGCGTAGAGGGTGCCCAATTAGCCAGACCAATGCGGTAGAGAATTGAATATTTTGCTGTAAGCTCAGTAGCCGCAATGGTGTCTTTGGCGGGCCAGACCTTCTTTCGTCCTCCAGTGATCTCGACCGCTACTTTGTTCAAGTGCGGGACTTCTGGAGTGACTTCTGGGTCTTCTCTGCCAAGATAGGTATTGATGGTTGAGGCAGAGATTTCGACGCATTCTCCCCGAACGAACACTTTTCTGTATTCAGCGTCTTCTGGTTCATCAAACTCGCTTGAAAGGTTGACAATAAACTCCTTGACCAATGCTGGGTAGAATGGCCCAATATTTATGACCGTATTGGTCAGGCCTGAATCCTAGCCGAGTCAAGACGTCGAACCCAAAGTCGTAACTTGTGGATCGACTACTTGCCTAAAACATAAACCGTAAGTAAAACAGTAAACAGATAATGACGACACCAGAGATGATTACCCAGTTCGGTGACTCCACACCTAAGTCTGGGGGCACTTTGACAGTGGAAAGGGTTTTCACTATCAGGTAGTCAATAGTACAACTTCAAGCATCAACTAGCTATCACACAAGCTATTGTCCTAAGCTACTATAGATCTCACCGTGAATCACCTCGACCAGGAGCCTCTCCCCCTGTCTTTGAGATCCTCTCAATTCCACCCTTCGAGCAAGCCTATGCTCGGTGTCGTTGTCTTCTTGACGGAGTTGTGAATCTTCAATCACAAACAAAACCCCTAACCGATCCAAACATTTAGTCTTCGCGACTTAATGTTTGATCGGAGCAAAGATCCGTTCTAGGGAATATTCATCAGCCTCTCAACACGCCGATGGCGCACGGTTAAGAGCTCTGAGAAATCTTGCAATTGTTAGAACAGGAACGGATGATCTGCTAATGGGAAGCCAAGGGCTTTTTATAGCAGCTCACATTCCTAATCCTCCTTGGACCAGGAACAGGAAGGTCAGGCAAGTTGTTGCCGCCTTCCACGACAGCTGGAAGATGTCTTGCCTTTTCTGACTTCCTGATGAAATCAGGCAAGTCGAGTTGCCGCCTATTGCTGACGTGTAACTGCCAGCTGGAAGTCGCCTGACTTGTCGACGTCACTCTCTTGCGCTCCAAGTCTTCGTGGCGCCTTTCTTCTTTTGCTCCAAAAGCTTCGTCGAAATAGGAAAGCTTCAGTTCCTTCCTAATCTGGATCGCAACAAGTCGCTCCACATGTCATGTAACATGTTGCAGGACTTCTTACATTTGTGCTAAAAAATCATGCCAACTATTAAACGTAGCAACAATCTCCCCCTTTGGCAATTTTTTTAGGCAAACACCTTTTTAAGCCCATCGTCATCTTGTGGCAGTTACGCACAACAAGTGATTTATCTTGTGGCAGTTACGCACAACAAGTGATGTGACTTCTTTACTCCAAGCAGGCACATCGTCGTCACCTTGAGGCAGTTACGCTCACAACAAGTTATGTGACTTCTGATGCGACTTCTTGTGCGGCTTCTGGTTTATCTTCTAGAGCAGCTTCTAGAGCGGCTACTTCTATGCACAACTTTCGGCGCGACTTCTGGCGTAACTCCTGTGGCAACTTTTGGCGTCGCCTATCTATATCTCCCCCTGTTTGTCTAACAATATTGCCAAAGGCAATCATGTAATGAAATTCGACTAAACAGCAGGGTAAACCAGCTCACACCATGAGCAAAATAAACAGCTCAAACATGAGCAAATATCCAGCTCAACACATGAGCAAAATATCCCAAAATAAACAGTCATAAAGTGCGGAAAATAACTCGGACATACCCCGAGGATTTAAGAGTGTGTGTGGAACAAGTTTATCATAGTAAATTCAGTGAAAATACTTAAAACGACGTGGAGTCGTCAACATCATCTTCAGCAGCAGGAGCAGAGCGGAGGTCATTGAGAAGAGCTTCACAGGCGACTTTGCGGGCTGATAGCATCGCAATGGACTTCTCCAGATCATCGATCATTTCCACAAATTCTTCCTTCATCCTAGTGCCAATTGGTCCTGAGGGTCGAGAGCTTGAACCAGCTCCTGATGCTTTGGCCTTGGGAAGTCCGAGGTCCTTCAACTGCTTCCCTTCGAAGTTCTTGAGGCTGATAGCAAGGGGCAGTGGCTTCTTACCCGGAACATCCGTGTCTTGAACAATGTGAGGATATTGTTGGAGAAGGAGACCGGTGATCAATAAGGGAAACCCGATAGGAAGGTTGATAGCACATGATTTGGCGTGCTTGACTAGGTGTTCAATAACATAAGCGCCAAAATCAAGAGAAGACTGTGTACCTATTTGGTATATGAGTTTAGCCAATTCGGTTTTGATGCTTGACCCATGCGTAGAGGGTGCCCAATTAGCCAGACCAATGTGGTAGAGAATTGAATATTTTGTTGTAAGCTCAGTAGCCGCAATGGTGTCTTTGACGGGCCAGACCTTCTTTCGTCCTCCAGTGATCTCGACCGCTACTTTGTTCAAGTGCGGGACTTCTGGAGTGACTTCTGGGTCTTCTTTGACGACTAGGTATTGATGGTTGAGGCAGATATTTTGACGCATTCTCCCCGAACGAACACTTTTCTGTATTCAGCGTCTTCTGGTTCATCAAACTCGCTTGAAAGGTTGACAATAAACTCCTTGACCAATGCTGGGTAGAATGGCCCAATATTTATGACCGTATTGGTCAGGCCTGAATCCTAGCCGAGTCAAGAAGTCGAACCCAAAGTCGTAACTTGTGGATCGACTACTTGCCTAGAACGTAAACCGTAAGTAAAACAGTAAACAGATAATGACGACACTAGAGATGATTACCCAGTTCGGTGACTCCGCACCTACGTCTAGGGGCACTTTGCCAGTGGAAAGGTTTTTCACTATCAGGTAGTCAATAGTACAACTTTAAGCATCAACTAGCTATCACACAAGCTATTGTCCTAAACTACTATAGATCTCACCGTGAATCACCTCGACCAGGAGCCTCTCCCCCTATCTTTGAGATCCTCTCAATTCCACCCTTCGAGCAAGCCTATGCTCGGTGTCGTTGTCTTCTTGACGGAGTTGTGAATCTTCAATCACAAAAAAACCCCTGATCGATCCAAACACTTAGTTTTCGCGACTTAATGTTTGATCGGAGCAAAGATCCGTTCTAGCGAATATTCATCAGCCTCTCAACACGGTGATGGTGCACGGTTAAGAGCTCTGAGAAATCTTGCAATTGTTAGAACAGGAACGGATGATCTGCTAATGGGAAGCCAAGGTCTTTTTATAGCAGCTCACATTCCTAATCCTCCTTGGACCAGGAACAGGATGGTCAGGCAAGTTGTTGCCGCCTTCCACGATAGCTGGAAGTCGTCTTGCCTTTACTGACTTCGTGATGAAATAAGGCAAGTCGAGTTGCCGCCTATTGCTGACGTGTAACTGCCAGCTGGAAGTCGCCTGACTTGTCGACGTCACTCTCTTGCGCTCCAAGTCTTCGTGGCGCCTTTCTTCTTTTGCTCCAAAAGCTTCGTCGAAATAGGAAAGCTTCAGTTCTTTCCTAATCTGGATCGCAACAAGTCGCTCCACATGTCATGTAACATGTTGCACGACTTCTTACATTTGCGCTAAAAAATCATGCCAACTATTAAACGTAGCAACAATAATAAAGGTAGATTGATCTTGATATTTACCTTTTGTATGTATCAACGTGGGATTCAACGAATCGCCCACATTTGGTTCACTTGACTGCACGTGACTTTTAGGATCCGTGTCTTGACTTTTCTCTTCAACTTCTAAAAGACTTCTAGTAACATCAGTTAGCCCCTCCTTAACTTTATTAATATACATTAAAGACATAATGTTTGTCTTTACTTTCAGTCGTGGTTGCTTCTTTACTATCGAGCGGCTAATCTCCTCCACCTTATTTACCATTTTAGCATCATCGGTTGTGCCCTTGAGGTTTGTAAATAATTTCGGCACCTTATAGAAATTGTCAATTATTTGTGCATGAGCATCTATGCGGGAATCCTTGAGGTTTTGTTATGCGTCTCCTTCAAAACTTTACTTTCAGAGCATGCAACATTATGTGCTGCCTTGCGCTCAATCAATTGTTTCTCATAATGTTCAAACTTAACCTTTGCAAGTGCCGATATGTCAATATCAACCTTACTATCATTTTTAATTTGTTCTTGAACTTTTCTACGATCGCTGACTTATGAGGAAACTGGTTTGTCTTTCATAATAGTGGGATTAGAGTCTAGTGAGTCTGATCGCGGGAGTAGTACAATCTTGTTATTCTCCCACCAAAACATATATGTATTGTCACGATTTCTGTAAGTAGCATTGATGTCGCAGTACCAATGTCTCCCCAACAAAACGTGACAAGTATCCATAACCTCCACGTCACATAAAATCTCATCTCTATAATATTTTCCAATTGAGAAAGGAATAGAACAACCTTCAGTTACCTTAGTCTTAACTCCCCCTTTGTTCCATTGAGCCTTATATGGTATCATGAGTGTTTCTGTTTCCAGGTTGAGTGCCTTGACCAATGCTTTGGAGACTTTATTTTCGTTCATGCGATGATTGATGATCACTTTACATACTTTATTGTTAATGGTGCATCGAGTCCGAAATATTTTGTCTTTGTGTTCTCCATTCTCTACATCGGTTGTCAGCGAAAATCACATGCATCGTTGTCTTTCTCCATTCGGCTTTTGCGGTGTCGATTTCTCACCTCAGATGTATGCGCAGGAAGCATCTGCGTCATGTTAGTAAGTGAGTGTATATTGTCATCGAGTCGTTGCACGACTCGTTCAATCCATCGTTTGTCGACGACGGGTTGGATTTTATTAGTACCAAAGTTGGCCATCATGTCTGGTCAAATCCGGCCTCTGATGCCACTTTGGTGCAGCAGAAGAGTGCTTCGAAACAAAGCAAGGATAAAACCCTAACTTTAGGGAGAAAACAGAATTAATCCAAAATACTCAAGTTTATAATAATGATAATGATGATAATAATCTCTACACAAGCTAAGACTTATATAGGACTAACTCTCCAAAACTAACTCAAACTAGTAAACCTAAACCAATAGAACTAATCAATCCAAACTAATTAGAGTTAGGAAACCTAACTTAATAGGAAATCCTAAAACTATCCAAAATCTAATATAATTATGAATCCTAATTGGGATTGTCCTACATCGCATAGACAAGTCATCCTCGTTCAATTGTCCTGTTTCTTGATTCTGAGTTAACTGAATTATAACTGATACTTCGTATCGACTGCATGGCCATGCTATTTTATTTCAGTTGTACTCATCAAGAGGCCCAAACAAATATCTGCTCATACGTCCGTATGAGGGATAAATCCTTCAGCGATCTTATTGAGTCAACTCATGTAACTCGTGATCGAGCCAATCACAGTCGTTATTGTGACCCTTTTACAGGAGACGTTAGACTGAGTCAAACTCGTCACTTCTTACATAGTGACCTCAATGATCCTTCCGTCTGAGGATGTGATTTCATGTGCCGACATATGAGTATGTTTATGACTGTGTCTATGTAACATACTCATGATCGGGTCGTCCTATATCACCCCTGTCTGGTGATACTATGACCTAACTCTGGCCCCCTTCTGGCCATGATCAGTAGAGCGTGATCATTTAGAGTTAGTCTCATACCGATCGCTTCTTATGAAGCTATTATGATCGGGGACTGCTTAAGTAGGATTTTATCTGATCTGTAGATTTACTATTATGTGTTGACACATCAATGATACAAATCAAATCATACTTAAGATAATACTACAGCACTTAGTAATATGAATGCCGATTTTATTTCAACTAATAATCTTTATTACATGATTAGATTGAAAATACATTGTGCTAGGGCACAAAAACCCAACAGTCTCCCACTTGTCCTAGACCCAATTGATATTCCAATCTAAACCCATTCCCCTGACATGCTCCTCATGCTTAGGCTGCGGTAGTGCCTTAGTTAAGGGGTCAGCTAGATTATCATGCGTTGAAATGTAGCTTATCTCTACTTTACCTTTATCAACCATCTCTCTGATGATGTGATACTTTCTTTCAACTTGCTTGGTCCTGTTGTGAAATCTGGGCTCTTTAGCGAGTGCTACGGCCCCTGTGTTGTCACACCTTAAGCTCACGGCATCAGACGTTCGCGGCAGTACATCTAATCCTTTCAAGAAGCTCCTGACCTACACAACCTCCTTAGCTGCCTCTGACGCAGCTATGTATTCTGCCTCCGTGGTGGAGTCGGCTATTGTCGCTTCCTTAAAGCTTTTCCAACTGAAAGCTCCCCCGTTCAACATGAACACGTACCTACCTTGAGACTTGAAGTCATCTGGGTCTGTCTAAAAACTAGCTTCAACATATCCAGTGACACTTAGTTCTCCTTCTATCCCGCCATACACTAAGAAGGCGTCATTTGTTCTCCTCATATATTTGAGGATACACTTGACGGCAGTGTAGTGATCTTGGCCTGGGTTAGACTGAAATCCGCTGGCACAGCTGAGGGTAAACGATACGTCAGGCCTCGTACAGATCATGACATACATGATGGATCCCACTGCCGAAGCATACGGGATTCCCTCCATCTTCTTAAGCTCATCAGGTGTTTTAGGACACTGATTCTTACTGAGCTTGATGCCATGTCTTACCGGGAGGTTCCCTTTCTTAGAGTCAAGCATTGAGAATCTTCTCAACACTTTATCTATATAGGTGCTCTGACTTAGGCCTAAAATTCTCTTGGATCGATCTCTATAGATCCTGATCCCCAGAATGTAAGCGGCCTCTCCTAAGTCCTTCATGGAGAAACACTTCCATAACTAAGCTTTGGTCTCAAGAAAGGTTGTGACGTTATTTCCCATGAACAGTATGTGGTCGACATACAGCACCCGGAACACTATGTTACTCCCACTGCTCCTCTTGTAGATACAGGGTTCATCTGGATTCATGATAAACCCGAACTCTTTTACGACTTCATCGAACCGTAAGTTCCAACTCCTGGAAGCTTGCTTCAATCCATAAATGGATCGTTGCAGGTTACACACCTTTTCTGGATGATCTGGATCGACAAAACCTTCTGGCTGGGTCATATAGACATCCTCCTGCAAATTCCCGTTAGAAATGCGGTTTTGACGTCCATTTTCCATATCTCGTAATCGAAATATGCTGCAATGGCTAACATCATCCGAATTGACTTAATCATGGCTACTGGCGAAAAAGTCTCATCATAGTCCATGCCTTGGACTTGACGATAACCTTTTGCAACCAGTCTTGCCTTGTAAGTCTGAGGCTTTCCGTCCATATCAGTCTTTAACTTAAATATCCACTTGCACCCTATGGGTTTTATCCCAGGTGTGATGTCTACTAAGTACCTAATTGTCTTTCATGGACTTCATTTCCTCATCCATGGCATTCCACCATTCTTTGGAGTTGGGACTGGACAAGGCTTGCTGAACTGTTGCGGGATCATCCCAATCCAAAACGATCAAGTCATTACCCTATGTGGCTAAGAAGCCATATCTGACTGGGTTTTGACGAGATCTTTCAGACTTCCTTAGTCTACATTCTCTGTAGGCTGTTCTGTGTCTTCTCGGATTTCTTCAAGAAGCACAGGACTCCCACTAGGATTCTTGGATAAGAATTCTCTTTCCAAGAAAATCCCACCTCGAGTAACAAAGACCTTGTTCTCTTCGGGTTTACAGAAGTAGTACCCCATGATTCCTTTGGGGTACCCTACAAAAACACACTTATCTGCCTTGGGTTCGAGTTTATCACCAAGCAACCGCTTGACGTAAACGTCGCACCCCCAGATCTTGAGGAAAGACAGCTTGGGGGCTTTCCCTTGCCAAACCTCAAATGGAGTGGTCTCCACTGCCTTTGTAGGTGCCCGATTCAAAATGAATGCGGCCGTTTCTAGGGCATGGCCCCAGAAAGATACTGGAAGTTCAGTGTGACTCATCATGGAATGAACCATGTCAAGCAAGGCTCTGTTCCTCCGTTCTGAGGGGTTCCTGGCGGAGTTAGTTCCGATAGTATACCGTTATCCCTTAGGTGACTGAGAAAATCTTGATCTAAGTACTCGCCACCTCGATCAGAACGAGGTGCCTTTATACTTTTACCAAGCTGGTTCTGTACTTCATTATGAAATTCTTTGAATTTATCAAAGGACTCCGACTTATGTCTCATTAAATAGATATACCCATACCTACTGAAATCGTCGGTAAAGGTTATGAAGTATCTGAAACCTCTCCTGGCTTGTGTACTCATGCGCCCACATACATATAAATGTATTAGGCCCAGGAGATCACTCGCCCTTTCACCTAAGCCGCCAAAAGGCGCCTTTGTCATCTTTCCCATAATGCAAGATTCGCATCTCTCGATTGGTGTGAATTCAAACAGATTTAATAGCCCACACTTGTGAAGTGTTGAGACGCGTTTCTCGCCAATATGGCCCAGACGACAGTGCCACATCACTGTCTGGTTTAAGTCATCTGACTTCAACCTCTTATTTACGTTATAGTTTGAACTGTAGTTAGAGTTATCAACATTTAAAATGTATAATCCACCAACCATAGATGCAGTGCCATAAACAATATTATTTCTTGATAAAGTAAATAAACCATTGTTTATGGTAAATACAAAACCAAGTTTGTCCAAACTTGACACTGAAATTATATTCCTACTAAAAGTAGGTACACATAAGACATCGTCCAAAACTAAAATAAGCCCTGTAGGCATCCTAAGACTAACAGAACCGACAGCCGTCGTTGACACCGAATTGTTGTCTCCAACTCTCAGATCCCGCTCGCCTTTCCCAAGGAGCTTCTTACTTTCCAGATCCTGCAGATTAACACAAATGTGAGTTTCTGCTCCAGTATCAACTATCCATGTATCGGAGAAAGTAACGTTGAGATTATACTCAACAACATAAATACCCGATCCAGGTCCTAGAGGGTGCCCTCCCTTCTGCAAGCTCTTCACATATTCCTTGTGCTGCCTGCAATCCTTCTTCTAATGACCTGGCTGCTGGCAGTAGTAACAGACTACCCCTGAGGTTGAAGTACTCTCTTCGCTTCTAGGAACCGATTGGATCTTCGGACCCCTGGGTGTCCTTATCTGCCCAGCTAGGTGCATTGGTGCCTTACCCTTAATCGACACTGCTGGTGCCTTGCCCTTGTTGGGATGTCCTGGTGACCTGCCAATAGGTTTGCCAGCTCTTTTGAAGTTGACATCTTTATTGACCATCAGAACCTCAGGGGTCTTGCCCTTGAGATTTTTCTCTACTGTCACCAACATCCCATGTAGTTCCTTGATAGTCTTTTCCATATTATGGAGATTGTAACTTGTGATCACATCTCCATAAACCTTAGGAAGCGACATCAGGACTATATCAGATTTCAGCTGCTCTGTGAAGCTGTGACCTAGAATGGCCAAGCGATCAAAGTGTAGGGTTTTGGAGTGTTCTTTAACATCGAGATAGCGGAAGCATTTAACTAAAGCAACTCCAAACCTTGTCCAAGAACATGAACCATTAAATCCCAAGGAAAAATCTATTCCACGAGAAATTTACCTTTAAGTCTTTGTTGAATCGATAAAGAAGAACTTTGTGATCTTCTTCTCTAGAGCAAGTCCACACCAAGGGGATGATCTTCAAGATCCTACACTCAATGCCTACTAGAACAATTAAGCGAAGAACAAGAGAGCAAGAAGAGAGAGAGCACAAGAGGTGGCCGGCCAAGGAGAGAGAGAGAGAGAGATATTGTGAGAGTGTGTTGTGTAATTAATTCACTTGATATTTCTCTACTTCATCAATCTCATAGGCATGGGTCAAAAGGTGATTGGTATGTGCTTAAAGGTGTCATTACCCATACCCCTTAAATCACTCACCTCTTAATCAACAATCACCAACTAAGCATGGTGTGTTGTGGCCCCCACCTTTGGGCCCACCAAAGTGGCCGGCCATGTAGGGCTTATTGGGCCCAAAATGGGACCTTGTTGGGCCGGTCACGTGACCTCATGGGCCGAGCCCAATGGGCGGGCTCGCCCATGTGGTTTCGTGCCGTGTCCAAAAGTCGCCCGACCCTTTTGTCGTTAATTATCAAACAAAGTCCGATGCGACATCGATGAAAAAACTCAGTTTTCTAGATTCGCTAATTATTCTCTCATACCGAACCTATGGCCCAAAACCTTCAGTTTTATCCATGTATTGCTCCTCAAGAAACGTTAAGGTTTCCTTGTCTCAAGTTATCCGTCTTGTATGTTTGTGACCCTCCAGGCTCATGCCACCGTTGGCAGATCGGCGCAAAAGATCTCTCTTGTCCGATCCATCATAAGTGGTCTCTAGTAAGACGTTATGATTACCCAAGGTGCATGATGATCGATGATTCGATTTAACTTTTTATGCGGTCAAGTCACTATCCTATTATCTCTAGATATCCCGATTGATCACAAGGCATAGAGTCGTCATCCTTGTTTAATCAATCATTGTTACTTGATATGTGAGATGGCTGAGAACTGATGACCCGTATCACTGGCATGGCCATGCTCTTTCTCTCAGTCACTCTCGATCAAGAGGCCTTTAACGGATATCTTTCTCATACCGTAGTACGAGGGATAAATCCCTTAGCCGTTTTTCGTGTCACTCATGCAATCCGTTCCGCCACCCAATCATGCCCATTATTGCAATCCTGTTACGGAAAGCGTTAGGCGCAAGTTAAAGCCGCACATACATTACATAACGATCACAAAGACTCCTTGGTCTAAGGATATCGTGACAAGCTATCGCATTTGAATATGTTCATGGCTTAATCTACGAAACACTATTCAAAGCGGGTCGTCAGATATCAATCACCTCATGATATCTATGATATGATTTCGGGATCCCCATCCCTATGACAAGTAGAACTACGTCATTGAGAACCATCCTCATACTGGTCGCTTCTATTGAAGCGTATATTGACTAGGGACTCGTTAAGTATGATCCGTACAGATTTATGGTTCTACTACTTTAGTGGTCATAAATCTGATCATGCTTAACATATTACTTCAACACATAAGTAATACAAAGCCGTTTCATTTATTACAAACGATGATAAATATACATAGACATTTATAGACTACTAGCAATTGGACTTGGGCACAAAAATGCTATCAATCTCCCACTTGCCCCTAGTTCCAATCTAAGTCCCAGTCTATACCCATTGACCTAACATGTTTATTATGTTTCGCTTGAGGAAGAGCCTTGGTCAAGGGGTCGGCTGTGTTATCATCAGATGCAACGTAGTGAGTCTTCACGTCACCTCTAGCAACAATGTCGCGGATGATGTGATACTTCCTGAGTACATGTTTGGATCTGTCATGTGCCCTGGGTTCCTTAATTTGCGCAATGGCCCCGGTGCTGTCACAATATAAGTCTACTGGGTTAGATGGGTTTTGAATTACACCTAACCCAGCCATGAAACTCCTGATCCGTACAACCTCTTTTGCCGCTTCCGATGCAGTAACGTACTCAGCTTCGGCCGTAGAGTCGGCAATGGTGTCTTGCTTCTTGCTTTTCCAGCTGAATGCTCCACCGTTCAACGTAAACACATATCCCAACTGACTCTTAAAGTCATCGGGGTCTGTCTGGAAACTAGGGTCGACATAGCCTTTGACGACTAGATCATCATTTCTTCCCCCTTATACAAGAAAAGCGTCTTTGATTTTTCTCAAATATTTGAGAATCGCCTTGACGGCAATCCAATGTTCCTCACCGTGTTT
Source organism: Geranium rotundifolium (assembly GCA_963920655.1). NCBI lineage: Eukaryota > Viridiplantae > Streptophyta > Magnoliopsida > Geraniales > Geraniaceae > Geranium > Geranium rotundifolium. The sequence continues at coordinate 31,303,718 of OY987319.1, forward strand.
GGATTGATGTCTACTGGTACAACTTAGGGCAAACGAGACATCTGGTCTCGTACATATCATGGCATACATTATGGACCCTATAGCCGAAGCATATGGGATCTCATTCATTCTTGCTAGCTCTGCAGGTGTCTCAGTACACTGCTTCTTGCTAAGCTTTATGCCATGACGCATGGGCAACAGTCCTTTCTTTGAATTATGCATTGAGAATCTTCTCAGCACTTTGTCTATATAGGTGCTTTGACTTAAGCCCAAGACCTGCTTGGCACGGTCTCTATATATGTTGATCCCCAAGATGTAAGAGGCCTCGCCTAAGTCCTTCATTGCGAAACACTCACCTAACCAAGTCTTTGTTAAGAGCAAGGTAAGGACGTCGTTTCCAATGAGCAGTATGTCATCAACATAGAGCACCAAGAAGACTACTTTGCTCCCATCTTCCTTTTTATATACGCAAGGTTCATCATCGTTCTTGATGAAGCCAAACTGTTTCACAACTTCATCAAAATGCTGATTCCAACTCCGAGATGCTTGCTTCAAACCATAAATTGATTTGAGCAACTTGCAAATCTTTCCCTTATTCTTAGGATCCTCAAAACCCTCAGGCTGGGACATATAAACGTCCCCAGCTAACCTCCCATTAAGGAAGGCGGTTTTGACGTCCATATGCCATATCTCATAATTATGATAAGCTGCTACGGCAAGTAGAATGCGGATAGATTTGACCATAGCTACTGGAGAAAAGGTCTCTTCATAGTCAATTCCGTGGACTTGCCTATAACCCTTTGCTACCAGTCTTGCTTTATAGGTCTGAGGTTTGCCATTCATGTCTATCTTTATTTTAAAGATCCATTTATACCCAATGACTTTTACGTCAGGGGTTTGATCCACCAAGTCTCACACTTGATTATCTGATATGGATTGCATTTCTTCCCTCATGGCTTCCAGCCATTTCTCAGAGTCGGTTCCGTCCAGGGCCTCTCGAAAGGTAGCTGGATCATTGTCCACTAACACTAAATCATCACCTCCAGTTACTAGGAAACCGTATCTGATAGGTGCATGACTTATCCTTTCAGACCGCCTTGGACCGTCCTAATTAACCGTAGTTATTGGTTCTTGCTCAACGACTACTTCTGGCTCTACTTCTTCCAATGGGTCGTCCAGTGGTTACAGAGTGACTATCTCATCTAGAACTTCATCAAGATGAACAGCCCTCCCACTGACTGTCTTGGAAATAAATTCCTTTTCCAAGAATGTCCCACCTCGAGCGACAAAAACTTTATTTTCGCTCGGTTTGTAGAAGTAGTATCCTTTTGTTTCTTTTGGATATCCGACGAAAGTGCACTTATCTGATCTCGGTTCGAGCTTGGTTGCAAGCAACCGTTTTACACAAGTCTCGCAACCCCAAATTTTTAGGAAGGACAAAACGGGTTCCTTCCCGTACCATTTCTCGAATGATGTCTCTTCCACTGCTTTCGACGGAGCCCTCTTTATTATGAATGCGGCCATTTGTAGAGCGTAACCCCAGAAGGAGATCGGGAGATCAGTGAGACTTAACATTGATCAAACCATATCCAACAATATCCGATTCCTTCGCTCGGACACACCATTGAGTTGTGGTGTTCCTGGCGGAGTCCACTGAGATAGTATTCCACTTTCAGTAAGATGACTAAGAAACTCCTCGGATAAGTATTCTCCACCCCGATCAGAACGGAGTGCCTTAATACTCTTTCCGAGTTGGTTTTCTACTTCAGTCCTAAACTCCTTGAATTTATCAAAGGCTTCAGACTTATGTCTCATGAGATAGACATAACCATATCTACTGAAATCATCAGTAAATGTGATAAAGTAGCCTAAACAACCTATGGCTGGTGTACTCATTGGTCCACATACGTCTGAATGTATTAAACCCAATAGATCACCTGCCCTCTCACCTAAACCAGTGAAGGGCGCTTTAGTCATCTTGCCCATTAAACAAGCTTCGCATCTATCAATCGTTTGGAATTCGAATTGACTTAGAAGTCTGCGCTTATGAAGCGCTGAGATGCGTTTCTCATTTATGTGACCTAGACAACAATGCCAGATTAGAGTTTGGTCTAAATCATTAGCTTTAAACCTCTTAGCATTTACATTATAGAGCATGTTGGATCTCGAGTTTTGCATATTTAATATGTATAAACCTCCAACGGTGTGAGCATTTCCATAAAACATGTTGTTGCGCATAATATTAAAAAACCCGTTCTTAATATCAAAATAATAACCTTCTTTTTCAAGAAGAGATATTGATACAATATTCATGCTGAAAGCAGGTACGCAAAACACATCAGAAAGTTCTATTACAAGCCCACTGGGTCAACAGAACCCACAGCAGTTGCGGTAACTCTCACGTTGTTCCCAACTCTTAGGTCCACCTCGTTTTCTCCCATCTCTTCTACTATGCAACACCTGCACATCCGCACAGACATGAGACTCAGCTCCAGTGTCTAGAACCCAAGCATTTATAGTAGAAAGATTTAGCTCTAATGGAATACCTGACGAAGTAGCGGCCCCACCGCCCTTCCTCTGATCATCCTTCAGCTGCTTACAGTCTTTCTTCCAGTGACCAGGCTTTTGGCAGTAGAAACAGACCGACTCTTTTTCCTTCCCATTTCCCTTCATGGGCATCGAAGGTTTAGTGATGAAAGGTCGTCTGTTCTTCCCCGTCTGGTGCATTAGGCCTTTTCCCTTACCACCACCAGCTTTGAAGCCGGATCCCTTCTTGACCATTAGAACACTTTTTGGCGTGCTGCCCCTTATGCTCTTCTCGACAGTTACCAACATGCTGTGCAACTCTGATGCGGTCTTGTCCATGTCATGCATGTGATAGTTCATGGTGAACCCACCATATGCATGAGGAAGGGATTGCAGAATGAAATCCGCAGCTATCTCTTTCTCCATAGTCATTCCGAGACTAGTCATATGATCGAGGTGTCCCTTCATTCGTAGGACGTGTGGACCTACGGAGCTGCCTGCTGACATCTTGCAGGCAATGAGTTCTCGGAGAACAGTGTATTTTTCAATACGTACTTTCTCTTTGAACATATCCTTGATCTGTGCAAACATTGCCAACGGATCATGGGATAGCTCCATAAACTGCTTCTGGAGGTCCGCCTCCATACAGCCCAGCATGACACACGCGACGTCGATAGAGTCGCTAAGGTGTTTCTGGTACGCATCCTTAACGACTCTCGTTGCGTTGGCAGCTGGCTCCACCGGGATAGCCTTGTCAAGGACGTACTCCATGCGTTCCAACTTTAACACAAGTCGTAAATTTCTGTCCCAGTCCAGATAATTTGTTCCATTGAGTTTACACTTTTCATGTATAGTCCTCAACGACAAATTAGACGAGTTTGTTGAATTACTAGCCATTTCTACACGAAGAAAGTAAAATTAATCAGAAAAGTTGAATAAATTTACGAAGATCCGAATTAAACACCAACCATCCGATTCTAAGGTTTAGAATCTTTAAATAAAGATCCCTTATTTGTCAATTGAAGTACGCTAAGGCGCACCGCTCCAATTGACTCATTTGGGTAGGACGTCCATCCAATTACAACCCGTGTAACTCTTAGTCAGGGTATGTGCGAAAGCACACGGCTTACCCTTCCGATGCCCCATCTCGACCTTAGGCCAAGAATCGTGGTCGAGTCAACCAACCTTCACTAATGCGTTAACTTTGTGCAGATGCTCCGCTAAGGCGCACGACATCCGTTAACTTTGTGCAGATGCTCCGCTAAGGAGCACGACATCCCACAAAATTTACCATTTCCATATAGAACCCATTCCATCGATGCTCCGCTAAGGCGCACGACATCGATAAAATTTTTCTACATGGGTGTGAATTTGGGTGACATCTCACTTGACTCAAATTATGTTGTGATTTGATTGTGTTTAATAATTCGAAAGTATCTTGGTACAATTACGAACCCGTCATCAACAACCCGTGTTGTGACGTTTCTAATTGTATCACATACAATCTTCGTTTGAAGTCGTCATTTGCAACCCGTGCAAACACGTTTCAAAATCGAACTCATCCATCACAACCCGTGCGATGATGGTTCACAACGCTTTAAACATGCAAACAATTAAAATCGATTTTAATCTTTACATGTGAGGTGATGGCTTATAAATTTATAAGCTAAGCATGCAAGCATATAATTATTTAAATAATTCAAGCAAGCAAACATAAAGCATTTAAATATGCATCAATAGCCCATCCTAATTTTAGGATTCTACGAGTCATCACATCTTCTCGTCTTTCTCATTCGGGCTCCCACTAGCTCTTGGACTTCCTCCAAGACCGTCATTGTGCTCGATTTTCCATCATTCTCGTCTTTGAGTAGTAATTACATTTAATACTCGATTCGTAGACCGGATAAAAAATAATTATACTTTATGGGCTCGAATGAAAGAATAATTACAGGCTAACACTAACGGTGTGCAAACCGTGAAAGCGATAAAATCTAATGGGCTATTAATGCATCATACAACTCATCACATCATCCAACATGTTATCACACAAACATGTTATCAAATAATATGCAATTATTCCGGTTTTAATTTTGCCAAGTTGCTTGGTCGGGTTTATAGAAACTAGACCTTTTCGAAAAACGTTTTATCGAGACCGATCAAATTTAAAAGTTTTCGAAATATTGGATCGCGGGTTCATCCACGGACATAATCAACGTGCACGAACCAAGTCGGGCCAAAACCAATGGGCCGAGCCCAACACCACGGCTCGGTTTGGGCCTAGAAAAGCCCAAATCGAGCTTGCCTCTCCTCTCGGCCTCGGCCAAGAGGAGGGACGGCCCCGGTCACCGCCGGCCTCTCCCAGCCTCCGGTGACCTCCGTCCGGTACCTCCGATCCGGCTCCCCGAGAGTCTTTTCTCGAACCCGACAAATCCAATAATTTCCGAAAAATTCCAAATTCAATATATTTTCCAAAAATAAAATATTTCATGCAATTTTCCCCAAAAAGCATTAAAAACATGTTATCAACAAATATGGCATGCAAATCATCATAAAACCGAAACAAGTTCAACAAAACAAACATTAAGAGGGTTAACCATGCTCTCATACCACTGTAGGGTTTTGGAGCGTTCTTTAACATCGAGATAGCGGAAGCATTTAACAAAAGCAACTCCAAACCTTGTCCAAGAACATGAACCATTAAATCCCAAGGCAAAATCTATTCCACAAGAAATTTACCTTTAAATCTTTGTTGAATCGATAAAGAAGAACTTTGTGATCTTCTTCTCTAGAGTAAGTCCACACCAAGGGGATGATCTTCAAGATCCTACACTTAATGCCTACTAGACCAATTAAGTGAAGAACAAGAGAGCAAGAAGAGAGAGAGCACAAGAGGTGGCCGGCCAAGGAGAGAGAGAGAGAGAGAGAGAGAGAGAGAGAGAGAGAGAGAGAGATTGTGAGAGTGTGTTGTGTAATTAATTCACTTGATATTTCTCTACTTCATCAATCTCACAAGCATGGGTCAAAAGGTGATTGGTATGGGCTTAAAGGCGTCATTACCCATACCCCTTAAATCACTCACCTCTTAATCAACAATCACCAACTAAGCATGGTGTGTTGTGGCCCCCACCTTTGGGCCCGCCAAAGTGGCCGGCCATGTAGGGCTTATTGGGCCCGAAATGGGCCCTTGTTGGGCCGGTCACGTGACCTCATGGGCTGAGCTCAATGGGCTCGCCCATGTGGTTTCGTGCCGTGTCCAAAAGTCGCCCGACCCTTTTGTCGTTACTTATCAAACAAATTCCGAAGCGACATCGACGAAAAAACTCAGTTTTCTCGATTCGCTAATTATTCTCTCATACCGAACCTATGGCCCAATGTATTGCTCCTCAAGAAACGTTAAGGTTTCCTTGTCTCAAGTTATCCGTCTTGTATGTGTATGACCGTCCATGCTCATGCCACCGTTGGCAGATCGGCGCAAAAGATTTCTCTTGTCCGATCCATCATAAGTGGTCTCTAGTAAGACGTTATGATTACACAAGGTGCATGATGATCGATGATTCGATTTAACCTTTTGTGCGTTCAAGTCACTATCCTATTATCTCTGGATATCCCGATTGATCACAAGGCATAGAGTCGTCATCCTTGTTTAATCAATCATTGTTACTTGATATGTGAGATGGCTGAGAACTGATAACCCGTATCACTGGCATGGCCATGCTCTTTCTCTCAGTCATTCTCGATCAAGAGGCCTTTAACGGATATCTTTCCCATATTGTAGTACGAGGGATAAATCCCTTAGCCGTCTTTCGTGTCACTCATGCAATCCGTTCCGCCACCCAATCATGCCCGTTATTGCAATCCTGTTACGGAAAGCGTTAGGCGCAAGTTAAAGCCGCACGTACATTGCATAACGATCACAAAGACTCCTTGGTCTAAGGATATCGTGACAAGCTATCACATTTGAATATGTTCATGGCTTAATCTACGAAACACTATTCAAAGCGGGTCGTCCGATATCAATCACCTCATGATATCTATGATATCATTCCGGGATCCCTCATCCCTATGACAAGTAGAACTACGTCATTGAGAAGCATCCTCATACTGGTCACTTCTACTGAAGCGTATATTGACCAGGAACTCGTTAAGTGTGATCCGTACAGATTTATGGTTCTACTAGTTTAGTGGTCATAAATCAGATCATGCTTAACATATTACTTCAACACATAAGTAATACAAAGCCGTTTCATTTATTACAAACGATGATAAATATACATAGACATTTACAGACTACTAGCAATTGGACTAGGGCACAAAAATGCTATCACAAAGAGCTGCTTCATCTTGAGGACATGTGGGCTCACTGCCTCACCAGCATTTAGCCTGTTGTAGAACAACTCCCTAAGAGTATCGTATCGTTCGACACGAGCATTCTTCTGGTAGTATACTTTGATCTCCTCCATCATATCTTGTGGGTTGTCCATGAGATGCATAAACTGGTCCTGGGTGTCATTTTCCATGGACCCAACCATGAGGATGTCAACATCTTGTCGATCGCTTATGTACTTGTCATAAGCGTTCTTATCGCCCTCGCTGGCATCATCTGTAAGCACTTTTATTGGCTTATCCGTAAGGATATACTCATGTCTGTTATATTGAAGGGAAAACTTCAGGTTCCTCTCCCAAACTAGGAAGTTAATCCCTGACAGCGTGTCACTCGACAGAAGACAATTTAAAGCTTCATTGCCAAAACGTGTTGATTTGGGTTGCGACAGTGCCATTGATCTACACATGAAAATAAATTCAATCATATTCTTAATTAAGTTGAAGTGAGAGATACTTGATTATGAACATTTCTGATTCTTGTGTCTGAATCTAGACCAAGATCTCCGCATACCCAAAACTGAAGTGAGTTAATCTCATCGCCCCAGTTTTGGACATTGGAGTAGGACAATCCAGTCCTTCCACAATACCATGTGATTCTTGGCTAGGGCTTATACATTGTATGTATACGACATTTCCCTATATCTGATACCCTGGCTCAGATCATCTGAGAATCGCAGCCAAGTCAACCATGTTTCAACGCATGGTCCATTCTGCATAGTTGCAATGCTAATGCGCACATACCCATGCAAGATTGTCCATCTTCTATTAGAACCCATTCCCATGGATCCACGTTAATCGTATCCACCCATGAGTCTGAGAACTAATCGAAGTGATGAAAAGTGGGCGGTATCTAGCTTGACTTGAAATTACTTGCCTTTTAAATGTTCATTCTCATTGATCATTACTTGATCTTAATTTGAAATTATCATCTACAAATCCATGCAGAGATATTTTCAATTCCGGTTTACATGTGCGTGATTAACTTATTTTTATTACTCTTTACACATGTGGGTGATGATCTAATTAACATGAACTTATGAAAATTAAATCATACATTCATAAACATAAATTTAAACTTGCTTTAGCTAGCCCGCTAACCCTACTGGAATAAACTAAAACCTATACTAGGTCTTGTCTTTCCTCATTCTCCTGGACTCCCACTGGCTCCATGCCTCCTCGGGATTACCGTCCTTCTCTTCGATTCTTCTCGTCTTGGGACTTTGTAATTACATTTAATTTAAATAAAATAAATGTTGTGACACGCAGGTCACAATTAAATTACAATCCATATGCAACCCGCAGGTTGCAAACCGAAATTAAATTCTAAATTCGGGCTAACTTAGCAATCATATTGCAAACACCGTGTTATCAAACAAGCATGTTATCTAGAAAACATATTAATTCCAATTATATCTTGATGTAAATCATAAAATACGGTTTATCGAAATCGTTATTTGAACCGGTTAATTTCTGAATTAAATCGGTTCACGCTCTGGTTTATCGAAACCGAACCGGTCTGAAATTTTAATTAATTCTTGCTGAAAATTCTGGATTTTTCTGGGTCGGTTCTGACCCGAATCCTTTCGGTTTGACCAAACCAAAATTGACCCGAGGGCCAATTAGGGTTCGGCCAAAACCCTAGCCGCCAGGGCTGGCCGCGCCGTGACCGACCAGCCTGTGAGGGCTGGCCGTGGCGAGCCGCCTGGCCGGACCTAATCGGGCCAAGGCCTTCCCCTGGCCTGAGCCGAGAGGCTCGGCCGGATCTGCCACGGGCAGATCTGGTCGGCCTTCCCGTTTCGGCCGATCGGCCCGTGGCTCGGCCGGGGTTAGCCTCTCGGCTAGCCTCGGCCTCTCGCGGGTCTCGATCCTGATTTAACTCGATTAATTTTAATTTTTTAGCAACAATTAAATAAATTCCAGCAGTTAATTAATTAACCAAAAACCATATAATTTGCAATTTTAATTTCAAAACCCTGAAATAAATTGCAAAATTAAATCTAGCCTATCATGCTCGAATACAAAATCATGCGTAACCAAGGCTCTGATACCACAGAAGAAATTGTTTGAGGGTTCCAATCAGTTAATTTCATGCCCATACAAGAAATTAACCTCAAAGTGCCATATTTAATAAGGATCTTGCATGATCATGAGATCTAGGCTAGAATAAAATTTATATATTACCTTGATTCAAAATCTCTTTGTCACTAAACAGAATTTAGTGACCTCTAAAGAACGTCCACACAGGAAGAGCAATCCGGGGATACTCACAACGATCCTTACTAGAAGATCGAAGCAAGCAAAACGGGGAGGAGAGAGGGCCGGTCGGCCGAGAGAGAGAGAGAGAGAGAGAGAGAGACAGACAGACAGACAGACAGACAGACAGACAGAGACAGACAGACAGACAGACAGAGAGAGAGAGAGAGAGAGAGAGAGAGAGAGATTAGGGTTTTCGAAAATTTTTCCTTTACTTTTAGATCTGAAAATTTCCCTTCTATAGCTCGTTTTAGGCAATAATTGATTAAAGGCCTTAATGGGCTTAAAGCCCAAAGCTTTTAATTAATTAATGTAGAGAAGCCCATTCTGGCTTAACCCAATCTGGCTAGGCACTGTTTAGCTAAATTAATTAAATCTATTTAATCAGATTATAATTAATTGGTACAGCTAAACCGTTCTTGATTTCTGGTTTAGTCCTAAACCAAAATCGGTCTAATCCGGTTTAATCCAAAACCGGATTTTGTCTCTCTCATGATTCCTCTATATGATTCCATCCGTTTTACTCAACCTTTAGTGTGTGACCCTCTAGGCTCACGTCACGTCGGCAGACTAGTAAAATTACCATTTTACCCTTTCCATCATGAGTGGCCTCTAGCAAGACATCATGATTACCCAACGCTTGTGATTATCGAGATTTCGACTTAACCTTGTCGTACATGAATCTATCCTTTTATCCTCTTAATATCTGTAGTTACGACATTTTTGGTGATTGGCTTATTTTTAAGGAAATAGTAAAGATGTCATAAAGAATGTCGAAATATTGTGTGCGACGTCTTGTATGACATTGTTGGCGACATCTCGGCAGACATCATGTTCGACGCAAATCAGGAAAGTTGATGTTCGGCATAAAGTACGACTACGATTAGGAATTTTTCAGAGTTCCAGCGCGTCTCCGATTTTGGAAAGAAGAAAGACGGTGACAAAGAGGAAACCTATTAGGGTTAGTACTCATGCACGATTGCTATACAAGCTTAGGCTACCCCCTTAGCAATTGTGTGGTTCTTTTATTGTTTCATAGCAATAATTTACAAAACTCTTAGACGTGAAGGTTTGCGGGCTGAGAGGTTGTAGATTGTGCTAAGGATATTGTGTATCACCTTAACTATTGAGAGTTAGGTGATTGAGGGTTTACTGATCGCGTGAGTGAAGACTGCACACAACCACAACGTTCAGCGACAAATTGAACCGGCAGAGCAAGGCGATTGCTCGAAGAATGGAATCAAGACGGAGTCTTGGATTCAGGGGGAGACCCTGAGATAGGTTGCACTTGTAATATTAGCATAAAGTATAGATCTTGGGATGATCATAGGTACTTGTATGTTTTGACGAATTACTGATAAGTGAAACCTTTCCACTAGGCTGAGAGTCCCCAGACGTAGGTGACGTTGCACCAAACTGGGTAAACAATTTATTGTGTCGTTGTTTATTACGTTTTGATATTTACTGTCCGACTTCATCTACGCAAGTTGTCATACACTGTGTTATAGCATTATACATAACATTGTGTGTGGCATCTTGCACAACTACCTGATCAAAATTTCAATTGGTATCAGAGGGGGCACATACAGATTTAGGTAAGTTCGTAATCAAAAATTTTGATCATCAAGATGGACAATACCAGAGAAGGAGGATCCATCAACCGACCACCAGTTCTAGATGGAAGTAACTACGACTATTGGAAGACTCGCATGTGTGCCTTCATGAAGTCCCTTGACAGTAAAACATGGAAGAATGTGATCAATGGTTGGAATGCTCCACAACTCAGTGATAGTGATGGTAACCCTATCGGCCCAAAACCAGAAAAAGACTGGACTTATAACGAAGACGAGGAATAACTGGGAAACTCTCGAGCCCTGAATCCTATCTTTAATGGTGTTGACAAGAACGTATTCAGACTAATCAACACATGCACAACTACCAAATCCGCATGGGATATCCTGGCTGTTGCATATGAAGGAAAACCCTGCGTGCTCTTAGCCCTAGATTTAAGATGAAGACCACCGCAATTGAGGAAGCTCATGACCTCAAGATCTTAAAATTCGATGAACTGATGGGATCTCTAATGACCTATAAGTTATCTCTGCCCAATATCGACAAAAGGAATAAAGGAGTTGCTTTCAAAAGCTCAACTCACAAGCAACCAGAATCTGAGAATTCTGACTCTGATGAAGACAACGATGCTACAATGGCCCTTCTCACAAAAAATTACAACAAAGTCATGAGAAGATTCAGTCGAATAGGCGGAAGGAATGTTACAACAGATGTCAGAGACAAAGCTCCACAAAAAGCTCTGACAGGAGGAAGTCTTGACAAACCGAACAGAAGCAGAGAGGAAAACAGAAAGAACAAAGGACCTCAGTGTCATGAATGTGAAGGATTCGGTCTTCTTCGCAGGGAATGTCCAAATTTCCTCAAATGACAAAAACGAGGATATAATGCTACCTTATCAGATGATGACAATGAAGATAGTGGTTTTGAGGAGGTAAGCAATTTTGTTGCATTCACTACTACCACTTCTGTATGTAACATTGATAACTCTGCTAATATCAATGATGATCTTCATCATCCAACTCCGAATGAGAATTGGACTAAGGAGCAACTGGTCGAGGCATACAAAAGCTTACATACCAGATGGGTCAAGGAAACTCTGATCCTTGATCAACAAGAAGAACGGATCATCATTCTTACCAATGACAAGTCTAGATTCCTAGAGACAATTGTTGAGCTAAAACACGAAATTGCCAGACTTAATGGAGAAATTAGTCTTATGACTAAATCAGTGAAGATGATGAATTCTAGCGCAGAAAGCCTTGACAAAATCCTATTAGTAGGAAAGCAGTCCAAAGATATGACGGGACTAGGGTACACAAATAATACCTCCTCATCAGCACTCACAAAGTTTTTCCCACAACAAGCCATGGCTAAAAAGAAACTACAAGATGACACGACACATCCTACAGGACAACCTACAACAAATGTCGTGACATCTCCTATAACATGTTCTTGTCAATCAACTGCCAAAAGACATCCTCCACGCAGACGTCGATATTCTAGAGTCCAGCATATCAATATCAGTGGATATGTCATTACTGTGGTCGAAGGGGTCAAATCAGACCATTCTGCTTTCAACTCCATGGGAAGAAGCAAGCTCAGTTACCACAAAATCAAAAGAGATATCAAGGTCATCTCTCGACTCCTCAGAAAACATCCCGCCTTGAATGGAGACCAAAGAATCTAGTCTATCGAGCTAAAGTTGCATACACCTCCTTGAGTGCATCAACCAACAAGAACTGGTATCTCGATAGTGGATGTTCTCAACACATGACAGGTACACCTGAGTTTCTTTCCAATCTCAAATTATATACAAACTTCTATGTTACTTTTGGAGATGGGATTCGAGATCGAATCATTGGAAATGGACTACTCAAGCATCCAGGAGCTTCTTGCCTAACTGAATCATTACTTGTGATCTGGGTTCAGAAGTAAAATTTACAAAAGAAGCCTGTATAATAAAGGATTTCGATCAAGTCACTATCCTACTAGGAATCTGCTCAATGGATAATTGTTACATCTGGTCGCCCGATTCACATATCGAAGCGGCAAAGTGTCTTGTCTCCAAAGTAGAAGAAATCAAACTTTGGCATAGAAAGCTTGAACATCTAAACCTTAGGAGCATGCAGAAGGCAATCTCAGAGCAGGCCATTAATGGAATTCCAAACCTAAAAATTGTGGAAGGAAAGATCTGCCGAGAATGCCATATTGGAAAGCAAACAAAGATGTCACACAAGAAGCTGCAGCATATCACCACCTCACGAGTACTTGAACTAATACACGTTGACCTCATGGGGCCAATGCAAGTTGAAAGCCTTGGAGGAAAACGCTACGTATTTGTGTGTGTAGACGATTACTCACGATACACATGGGTTGATTTCCCTCGTGACAAATCAGATACTTTTTCAATCTTCAAAACTCTATGCATCCAGGTCCAACGAGAAAAAGGGGAGACAATTGGCAAAATAATTCGTCTTCGCAGTGATCATGGTCGAGAGTTCGAAAACAGTAAATTTGCATAATTCTGCAACTTAGAAGGGATAGCCCATGAGTTCTCAGCACCAATCACCCCCAACAGAATGGCATTGTTAAGCGCAAAAATAGGAGATGACTAGAGTTATGATGCTAGCCAAGGACATACCAACTTACTTCTGGGCAGAAGCATTTAACACTGCTTGCCATATCCACAATCGAGTCACTCTCCAACCAGGTATGTCAGTAACTCATTATGAAATATGGAGGGGGAGAAAGCCTAATGTTAAGTACTTCCATGTCTTTGGGTCCACCTGTTATATTCTGGCTGATAAAGAACCTCGTCGGAAACTTGATCCAAAGAGTGATGAAAGCATCTTCCTTGGCTACTCAAGGAATAGTAGTGCGTTCCGGGTCTTCAACAAACGAACCAAGACTATGATGGAATCAATCAATGTTGTTGTTGATGATGACTGTGAAGATGCCCCAGAAGATGCAACAGACGAAGAAGGAGTCCTAACTGGAGTTTATACCAACAATGTCAGGAAGGATGCTACTTATGTTAGTGAAGATGCTAGCAGCAAGTCAGAAGACAATAATGCTGGTCCAAGTGTCAATAACGATAAGGGAGTTCTTGAAGCCAGCAACAAGAACCCTTCACGGAGAATCCAGGCTAATCACCCTGTCTCTGGAGTAATTGGAGATCTAAATGAAAGCATACGAACTCGGACAAAAGCTCCCATAAATTACAACGAGATGATAGGAAATATATGCTTCGTCTCCAAGATTGAACCTAAGAATGTCAACGATAAGTATTGGGTCAATGCTATGCAACAGGAACTGATTCAATTTGAGAAGAACCAGGTATGGGAACTAGTGCCCAAGCCAAGTGAAGGAAATGCCATTGGCACAAAATGGATCTTCAAAAATAAGTCCGATGAGCTTGGTAACATCACTCGCAATAAAGCAAGTTTAGTAGATCAAGGGTACACTCAAATTGAGGGAGTAGACTTCGATGAGACCTTTTCCCCTGTAGCAAGGCTTGAAGCAATCTGACTTCTACTAGGGATATTTTGCCATCTACAGATCAAGCTTTACCAGATGGATGTCAAAAGTGCATTACTGAATGGAGATCTCAACGAAGAAGTTTATGTGTCACAACCTAAAGGATTTGTTGATCCTCACTCCCCTGATCATGTGTATAAACTCAAGAAGGCACTCTATGGATTGAAACAAGCTCCAAGGGCTTGGTATGAAACACTCACAAAATTCCTGATTCAAAGTGGCTACACTAGAGGGGGAGTCGACAAAACTCTATTTGTGAAGAATGAGGACGGAAATCTGATGATCGCCCAAATATATGTCGATGGCATTCTTTGGAGGAATGTCAAGAAAGATGGTAGAGCAATTCATCCAACAAATGCAATCAGAATTCGAGATGATCATGGTTGGAGAGCTTACCTACTTTCTAGGGTTTCAAATCAAACAGCTAAAAGACAATATCTTCATCTCTCAAAGAAAATATGCAAAAACCAGTGTCAAGAAATTCGGACTAGAGAAAGTGTCAATCAGGGTAAATTAAGGTTAGTATTATGTTAAGCCCATTAGGACTAGTATTATGGAAAGCCCATTAGGGTTTAGGTTTGTGTATTAGGGTTTCCTAGTTTGGTTTATATTCCTATTGTTCCCTATATAAAGGAACCTCCTCTATGTAATTCACAACCAATTTGAGAAAGATACATATCGTTTCATAAAGATTTTCATGGTATCACAGCTATTCTTAATTTTTTTTTTCTGATCTTGGTTCAATCTTCGAGCGAGTTTTGCTTTGCCCACTCGTTAATTATGTTTTAGCGGGTGGGCGAGGCATTATAAATCTGTCATCCGGCATCCACGAGCATCATACGCCATCATCTGATCATCCGTCATCCGTCATCCGATCATCCACCATCCAGATCCGTCATCCGTCATCCGATCATCCGCCATCCAGATCTGTCATCCGTCATCTGTCATCTGTCATCCGTCATCCGCCATCCAGATCCATCATCCAACATCCGGTCATCCAGTTTCCTCAGTACCTTATTTGCTCCAATACCCCGTTTGCTACCAAGATTTTCGGCCAATTTTCTTTGTTTATCGACATGATTTGGGTGTTTTCTCGAGACGATTTGGTTTATTTCATATTATTAGCCTCTCTTAAATGTGGGAGGATGTGCTAAAGCCATAGCGCATTCGGTATCTATCTCTAAATTCGGTATTTCCGTATTTGGTCTCTACTTCGGTATTCAACTCGGTATCCATATTCGGTATTCACATCGGTTTCCAGTTCCGTCTCTGGTCTCCGTATTTGGTTTCAATATTGGGCATCAAACCCCAAAGCCTCAAGGCTCCGGTCTCCTTTAGAATTGGGTATAAATTCCCAAAGCCTTCAGGCTCAGGTCTCTGTCTTCGAGTTTCGAGTTCAAGCACCAGTCATTGTCATTCACCGTCATGTGCCGCCACAGCATCAGTTTTCTTCCGTAGTCAAATTTATGTTGGTCGACCCACATCAATTTGAGGGGGAGTGTCAATCAGGGTAAACTAGGGTTAATATTATGTTAGGCCCATTAGGACTAGTATTATGGAAAGCCCATTAGGGTTTAAGTTTGTGTATTAGGGTTTCCTAGTTTGGTTTATATTCATATTGTTCCCTATATAAATGAACCTCCTCTATGTAATTCACAACCAATTTGAGAAAGATACATATCGTTTCATAAAGATTGTCAGAAAGCTTCGCACAAACGTACACCTGCAGCTACACATATCAAGCTAACTAAAGATGACCTAGGAGAAGCCGTCGACCAACACCTATATAGAAGCATTATTGGTAGTCTTCTCTACCTCACTGCCAGTAGACCTGATATTGCCTACTCTGCGGGAGTATATGCACGATATCAAGCTAATCCTATGGTTAGTCATCTATCCCAAGCTAAAAGAATTATATGATATATCTCTGGGACTACAGACTTGGGTTTATTGTACTCATTCGACACATCCTCTACCCTGGTGGGGTATTGTGATGCTGATTGGGCTGGAAACACAACTGATAGGAAGAGCACATTTGGAGGATGCTTCTTCCTTGAGAATAACCTCATATCATGGTTTAGTAAAAAGCAAAATTGTGTTGCCTTGTCCACTACTGAATTAGAGTATATCGATGTTGTGAGTAGTTGCACTCAATTACTATGGATGAAGCAAATGTTAGTTGAATACAATGTTAGACAAGAAGCCATGACTTTATATTGTGATAATGTCAGTGCAATCAACATCTCTAAAAATCCAGTTCAACACAGCAAAACCAAGCATATTGACATTAGACATTACTTCATTCGCAAGCTAGTCGAAGACAAGAAGATCGTCTTAGAGCACATCCATACAGAGAAGCAACTAGCTGACATCTTTACCAAGCCATTAGATGCGGTATGATTCGAGTACCTCAGGTCGTCACTCGAACTCTGCACCATCACCAAATAATCGAAGTTGCTAAACGGTTGAGAGGAGTTAGTTGGTACCTCATCATGAACCGGTCCAAAAATCCCAACACATTCCATTGGGCCAAGTATACCAAAAGCCCAATCCCACATAAAAAGAGGAAAGGTCGCGAGATACGATCTGTTACCTACAGATTTGATTCTTTTTTTCAAAAACCTAGTCTGCCTCTGTTCGGGTATTTCGCTCCCATCTCTCAAACTCTTGCGCAAAACACTATCACTCTTAGCGAAAATGGTGAAAACCAGGAGCAATCTGGCGCCGAAGAAAGCCACTGACGAACGCAAAATCAAATCCAAGAAGACAGAGGCAAAGAGCCCCAAAAACAGTAAACACGACACCAACAAATATGGGGTACGAATCAAAGGACTGAAGCCAAAGAAGGATGCTGAGGGTTCCTCCAGAGAAATCCCACCGGAAGAAGCACCAATACCCGTTTTCTCCCGAATTCCGAAGAAAACTCGAACATGAAGCTCTGCATTCACGATGACAGAACTTATAGGCCCTCAACGATGGCGGTGGGCAAGGAAGTCAAGAAGCCTCCATGCAAATCATCCTTGCGCCAGTTTCTGCAATTTTTCCAGGTATCGATTCTTCTGTCGTGTTGAATATTGATACATCTAGGAACAATGACTTGTTAGAGTCACTACTGGAAAATCAGGACCCTCCTCGAGAAGGAGTGGTTGAGGATCTAATAAACACTGAAGGGGAAAAGAATGACTTGACCCCAGTCAGTTATGGGTTAGAGAGGATCGCAGAAAGAGAGGGTGGAGAAGAAGGTGTGAAAGATGTCGTTCCTGTACCCACAGAAGAAGATGTGGTCGAAGAAGAAGAAGTTGCTGACTGTGAAGATACTGGGGAAGAAACTAGTGACAATAGTAATTCTGAGAAGGAGGAGACCGGAGACGGGGATACCGATCTAGAAGGAGTTGAGAAGGAAAACAACCCTGCAAATGATGCAGGATTTGCCAAGGGTACTACTACTACAGAAGGTGTAGCAAACGGTGTAACTATTGCTGCCACAGAGTCTGTTCCTGAAGACGTCGCAGCAAATGTCATGGAAGAAGCGCCTCTGATCGTCAGAGGAGATGCCACAGAGGATGCCACTGAAACAGCACACACAATGCTCTCGTCCCCGAAGAAGAAAGTATTAGAAGAACATGAAAGCCTTGCAGTAATGGTAGGAAAACTGAAGGAAAACAAAAAGAGGAAGGATTTGAAGGATGCTGGAGGCCCTAGCAAGAAGAAGAATGTGTCTACGAATGACAAAGGAAAGAAGGTTGTCTCCAAAAGAATTCTTGTGGATGAAGAAAGTGATGATGATATAGAAGCAGTAACCATAAAAGAAGCGAAGAAGTAGTGAGCCAAAAGCATACCAAGAACACTCCAAGTGTTCCATTTGACAATGTGTCATTTCATTCGGCTGCAAGTGCAACTTGGTGGGAGTTTATGTTCCTAAGGACTGCTTATCCCGAGAAAACTTTGTCCTCGGAGACCCTTGGACTAGAAGCCATCATCAAGCTTCTGCAAAAGGCGGAACTCATGAAGACTGTCACCGACATAGGTAATCACTATCCTCTGTTGGTTAAAGAGTTTATTGCAAACTTGCCTGCTGGCTTTGGTTCTCCGGATGATCCGGACTGTGAGAAGTTCTATGTTAGAGGCTTACGTTTCAACATCTTCTCCGACATTATAAACGCCTTCCTGGGGAGGAAGTGTGTCCGCTCTGTACCACCACCTGATCTAAACAAAATTATCAAAGAGATAACTGGTGATAAAAGCAGAGTATGGCCTACAAAGGGAACCGTGGCGGCCTCGGATCTCACTTCAAAGTACTCCATACTGTTCCGCATCGGAGTAGCTAATTGGGCACCTTCCACACATTCATCCTCCATCAAACCAGAGCTGGCAGTTCTCATCTTCCAAATAGGTATTGGTTCCACACTTGATTTTGGCCAATTTGTTATTGACCACCTTATTAGACATGCCAGATTACAAGCTGTGAAGATACCTATTGCTTTTCCCTCCCTCATATCAGAGCTACTAGTGCACCAACACCCTGTTGTGTTGAAGTGAACCGATAAGGTAAGAAAGCGTGAAAGAATGATTGTGGTGAGCCAGAAGTTGTTCGAGGGCAAGCATGCTCTTGATCTTGTCAGGAAAGAAGTCAAACCATCTAAGGCGACAACCAGTCGAGCCAACAGTGCTGCCCCACCAACAAAGACCACCAGCAGAGATTCAATAATGCTCGAGAGAGAGATAGTTGTACTTGACGAGGACATCATCAACCTGAAGATGGCGCTGAAGCACTTGTCCCAGCGCAGATCCCACTGTGCTAACCTACTAAAGACGATGCCTCCTCAAGACTCTGACAACAATGGTTCCTCTTCCCTACCAGATACTACTGAAGGCACCACCAAAGATGTCTCTGACAATACTACCGAAGAAGATACTGCTAATTCCAGCAGCAGTTCTGTTTGAATTTTAAATACTTTATGGATTCTCCAAAAACTGAACGACTCTTTACTTTGTATTTGCTCTAAACATGTTTCATACATATTCTCGACTGCTGATCGGGAATGTGTGTGAGTTAAGTTTGTGTTTTATTATTCCCTGTCCTATTGTTCGAATTTTTCGTTAAGTTTTGCTCTTTTTGAGCCAGGAAGGGGGAGTAAGAGCAAGGGGAAACAATCGACGCGCGAACAAGACTTGACGACGACTGCCGACCGCTACAATAAAAGCTGACATAAAATGCGACACAGAATGCGACGAAGAATGCTGACCTTAAAAATAGCCAAAGGGGGAGATTGTAGTTACGACGTTTTTGGTGATTGGCTTATTTTTAAGGAACTAGAAAAGATGTCATAAAGAATATTGAAACATTGTGAGCGACATCTTGTATGACATTTTTGGCGACATCTCAACAGACATCCTGTTCGACGCAAATCAGAAAAGTTGTTGTTCGGCATAAAGTACGACTACGATTAGGAATTGTGCAAAGTTCCAGCGCGTCTCCGATTTTGGAAAGAAGAAAGACGGTGACAAAGAGGAAACTCATTAGGGTTAGTACTCATGCACGATTGCTATAAAAGCTTAGGCTACCCCCTTAGCAATTGTGTGGTTCTTTTGTTGTTTTCTAGCAATAATTTACAAAGCTCTTAGACGTGAAGTTTTGCGGGCTGAGAGGTTGTAGATTGTGCTAAGGATATTGTGTATCACCTTAACTATTGAGAGTTAGGTGATTGAGGGTTTACTGATCGCGTGAGTGAAGACTGCACACAACCACAACGTTCAGCGACAAATTGAACCGGCAGAGCAAGGCGATTGCTCGAAGAATGGAATCAAGACGGAGTCTTGGATTCAAGGGGAGACCCTGAGATAGGTTGCACTTGTAATATTAGCATAAAGTATAGATCTTGGGATGATCATAGGTACTTGTATGTTTTGACGAATTACTGATAAGTGAAACCTTTCCACTAGGCTGAGAGTCCCCAGACGTAGGTGACGTTGCACCAAACTGGGTAAACAATTTATTGTGTCGTTGTTTATTACGTTTTGATATTTACTGTCCGACTTCATCTACGCAAGTTGTCATACACTGTGTTATAGCATTATACATAACATTGTGTGTGGCATCTTGCACAACTACCTGATCAAAATTTCAATATCTTTGACAACCACGAGGCATAGACAAGTCATCCTCGTTCAATTGTCCTGTTTCTTGATTCTGAGTTAACATAATTATAACAGATACTCCGTATCGACTGCATGGTCATGCTATTGTATTTTAGTTGTACTCATCAAGTGGCCTAAACAGATATCTGCTCATACGTCTGTATGAGGGATAAATCCTTCAGCGATCTTATTGAGTCAACTCATGTAACTCGTGATCGAGACAATCAAAGTCGTTATTGTGACCCTTTTACAAGAGACGTTAGACTGAGTCAAACTCGTCACTTCTTACATAGTGACCTCAATGATCCTTCTGTCTGAGGATGTGATTTCATGTGCCGACATATGAGTATGTTTATGATTGTGTCTATGTAACATACTCATGATCGGGTCGTCCTATATCACCCCTGTCTGGTGATACTATGACCTAACTCTGGCCCCCTTCTGGCCATGATCAGTAGAGCGTGATCATTTAGAGTTAGCCTCATACCGATTGCTTATTATGAAGCTATTCTGATCGGGGACTACTTAAGTAGGATTTTATCTTATCTGTAGATCTACTATTATGTGTTGACACATCAATGATACAAATCAAATCATACTTAAGATATTACTACAACACTTAGTAATATGAATGCCGATTTTATTTCAACTAATAATCTTTATCACATGATTAGATTGAAAATACATTGTGCTAGGGTACAAAAACCCAACACCTACAACAGTTGCAACAACGCTAATTCCATTGCCAACTCTCAAGGTCCACTTCTGATAGCATTTGTGCCCTAGTCCAATTGGTATTAGCCTGTAAACGTCTATGTACAATATCATCGTTTGTAATAAATATATAAAACGGCTTTATATTACTTATGTGTTGAAGTAATATGTTAAGCATGATCTGATTTATGACCACTAAAGTAGTAGAACCATAAATCTGTACGGATCACACTTAACGAGTCCCTGGTCAACCTATGCTTCCTTGAAAGCGACCAGTATGAGGATGGTTCTTAATGACGTAGTTCTACTTGTCATAGGGATGAGGAATCCTGGAACCATATCATAGATATCATGAGGTGATTGATATCGGATGACCTGCTTTGAATAGTGTTTTCATAGATTAAGCCATAAACATATTCAAATGCGATAGCTTGTCACGACATCCTTAGACTAAGGAGTCTTTGTGATCACTATGCAATGAACGTACGGCTTTAACTTGCGCCAAACGCTTTATGTAAAAGGATTGCTATAAAGGGCATGATTGGGTGGCGGAACGGGTTGCATGAGTGACACGAAAGACGGCTAAGGGATTTATCCCTCATACTACGGTATGGGAAAGATATCCGTTAGAAGGCCTCTTGATGGAGACTGACTGAGAGTAAGAGCATGGCCATGCCAATGATACGGGTTATCAGTTCTCAGCCATCTCGCATATCAAGTAACAATGATTGATTAAACAAGGGTGACGACTCTATGCCTTGTGATCAATCGGGATATCTAGAGATAATAGGATGGTGACTTGTACGCACAAAGGTTAAGTCGAATCATCGATCATCATGCACCTTGGGTAATCATAATGTCTTACTAGAGACCACTTATGATGGATCGGGCAAGAGCGATCTTTTGCGCCGATCTGCCAACGGTGGCATGAGCCTAGAGGGTCACACACATACAAGACGGATAACTTGAGACAAGGAAACATTGATGTTTCCTGAGGAGTAATATATGGACAAAACTGGAGGTTTTGTGCCATAGGTTCAGTTTGAGAGAATAATTAGCGAATCAAGAAAAATTGAGTTTTTCGTCGATATCGCGTCGGACTTTGTTTGATAAGTGACGACAAAAGGGTCGGGCGACTTTTGGACACGGCATGAGACAACACGGGAGGGCCCATTGGGCTCGGCCCATGAAGCCTCATGGCCGGCCCATTAAGGGCCCAACAAGACCTCATGGCCGGCCCACATGGTGGGTCCATGTGTGGGGGCCACACAACACCATGCTTGGTTGGTGATTGTGGATTAAGAGGTGAGTGATTTAAGGGGTATGGGTTAAAGCACTTTTAAGCCCATACCAATCACTTTTGACCCATACTTGTTGGATGATGAATTGAAATATCTAGCATTCATTCATTAATTCAAGAATCACACAACTCTCACAACTCTCTCTCCTCTCTTTGCTCTCTTGTTCTTCATTTAATTGTTCTAGTAGGCAATTAAGTGAGGGATCATCAAGATCATCCCCTTGGTGTGGACTTGCTTTAGAGAAGAAGATCCGAACGTTCTTCTTTATCGATTTAACGAAGAATAAATGCAAAATGGAGAAACTGTCCAGATTGTCCAGGTCCGGCGACCGAAAATGCGTGAGCCATAGCCGCTTCGTCCAAGCTCCGATTGACCTGAAACTGGCGGCGTTGGAAAGATAATTCCAAGGGCTACAACCTTCGTGAAATAATGATTTTCCAAAAGAGCGCTGGTTTGGGAGATACAAGGCCGAGAAGCAGACTGGTCCGCAGAGTCTGTCCAGCGAGACGGGAAAAATGTTTTGCTCCAGACGGAGGTCTTCTCGTCCGAACTGGGTTTAGAGAAAAACACAAAAGATGTAGGGAATTGGCTGAGATTTAATCTCCAAAAAGAACCGAAGCAATTGGAGATCTGTAGCTCGAGATATAGAGCTTCAAATTCTCGGTTTTCTGCCGGGCAGATTCTGGTAAAACCCGAAAACTCGATTTCCTAAGGATCTAACTTGGTAGTCGATCTTGCGCAGGTTAGGGGCGGTTTATAGGTTACTTCCGCTGCCATGAACGTAATTAGGATGCCCCGGAACCCAACAACTTCGCCTCTGCCCAGACCCCTCCTACTTGCCAGCACCTGCACGTTAGTACAAATGTGAGATTCAGCCCCGGTATCAAGTACCCATGAATGAGAAGTAGAGAGATTTAACTCTATAAAGAATATACCTGAAGACATGGACCCTCCATTCTTCCGCTGATCATCCTGAAACTTCTTGCAGTCCTTCTTCCAATGCCCAACCTCATTACAATATAAGCATGCAGTTGTCACCTCCTTAGCCTTCCCTTTGCACGCAAGGGCTTTGGGATGTTTAGAAGCAACAGGCACCCTCACCTTTCCTACCAAGTGTGCTGGGGCCTTACCCTTGTACACATCAGGCTTCTTGAAGCTGGTCCCCTTATTGACCATAAGAACATCCTTAGTTGTCTTACCCTTGATGCTTCTCTCAACAGTTACAAGCATACAATGTAACTCTAATATGATCTTGTCTATATCATGCATATTATAGTTCATAATGAAACTATCATATGCATGAGGAAGGGATTGTAGAACTATATATGCATCCACCTCTTTCCCCAACTCAAGAACAATTCTTTTTAGGTGATCGAGGTATCCCTTCCTCTTAAGGACATGGAGGCTCACGGAACTGCCTGCATCCATTTTGCAGGCATGAAGATCCTTCAAGGTGTTATACCTCTCGATCCTCGCCTTCTCCTTAAACATCTCTTTTATCTAATTCATCATCTGAAAAGGATTGTCGGAGAGTTCCATGAACTACTTTTGGAGATTTCTCTCCATGCAACCCAACATTATGCATGCTACATGAATGGAGTCACTGAGATGTTTTTGGTATGCATCTCGAACGGCCCTTGTTGAGCCTGCTACTGGTTCCTCGGGGATTGCATTGTCAAGGACATATTCATTGCGCTCATGCTTGAGGACTATCGTCAAGTTTCTGTCACAGTCTAGAAAATTCACTCCGTTGAGTTTATCCTTCTCAAGCAAGGGTCTCAACGAGCTATTCGCATTTGTGCTTGCAATTTAAATCTACACAAAAAGTAAATTTAATCAGTTTTAATTAAATCCAAGTTGAAGATAATAAATTAAACCACAACCGTTCGATTCTTAACTTAGAATCTAACAAGGATCCTTTATTCACTCGATTGAAGTGAACGAAGGCTCACCGCTCCCATCGAGCTATGTAGGTAAGAAACCTATCCAATTACATCCCATGTAATTCCTGACTAGGTTATGTACTTACCAGTACATATCATACCCTATCTAATACCCTAGGTCAACCCTAGCTGAGAATCGTAGTCAAGTCTACCAAATTCAACTATAGTCAAGTTCTTATATGGTTACTAAGCAAAGGCACGCGCATCCATATAAAACTGACCAACTCATATAACGCGCATCTCCATGAATGCTACGCGAAGGCGCACCCACCCATAGAGCTGGGAGTCAATCTGTGTGTTGAGATTTGGACAACATCTCACATGACTTGAATTAGTAGTGAAGTGGTTGTGTTTAAATTTTCTTGATTGTATCCCATACAATCTTATTTGAAACATCAAATCCATTATGATTCAATTACTATTCACATGAAAAGGGTGATTAAATTATAATTTTAATCTTTTCGCATGTGGGTGATGTTCTATCATACATTCTAAACATATAAAAATAAACATCCATTCATAAATTCCTACTCATGCATATCTGATATACAATAAAGTAGTAAATTGTACAAAATAATTGCTCTTTCCTAATCCGGTTCTCATGATTTATGAGAAACGGTTGGTCACCCTATGCGTGTCTACAAGAATAAACCCTTGGAGACTAACTCCGGTTCTTCTTGCTTCACACTTATGGGCTCTCCCACTGGCTCCAGGATTCCTCCGATTCTGAATCGGTTCACCTTTTTCCTTTAGCCGCCTTCTGGTCTTCGGTCCTCAGCTCGGTCCAACTATAAAGCATACATGGTTCGTAGACCGGAATTAAATAAAATTAAAGCAGCTACGCAGACCGCAAAATCATACAACTCAATCCAGCGGTTCGTAGACCGCAAATAAAGCAATAAAATACGGTCTAGGGCTCTAATTTTGTACCAAACATTCAAACATGTTATCAACCAATCTGTTATCAATCAACATGCATTTCCGGTTTTAATCTTGGCTACATTTTATGATCTGGTTTATTAAAATCGGACCGGTTTAAAACACGGTTTACCGAAACCGATCAAATCGAAATTTTTTAAAATTTTTGGATTTTAGGGTTTGCTGGCACGGACCAAACCGTGGCCCAAACCCCATTGGGCCAAAGCCCAAGTGGCCAGCGCCCTAGGGTTTGGAAACCCTAGGCGTCACCACCTCTCCACCAGGCGCCACTGCCACCCCGTGGCCGGCGCCGTGGTAGGGACGGAATGGCCACGGTCTCGTCGCCACTTAGTGGCCACAGCCTCCCGTCCGGTCACCAGTCCAGCGGCCCAGGAGCCCCAGTCCGGTTATCTTTAATTCCAAAAATTTTAAACATTTCCAGATTTGATATTTTTCAATAAATATTAATTTTCAAGTAGTTCTAAGCCCAAAACAGAAAATTAAATATTGAAAAATTAAACTAGAAGGCATACAAACATCGAAACATGCATATTTAGGCCAAATTCGCAGATCTAAGGTTATAAACCTGCCTCTGATACCACTGTTGGGATTCGAAGGATATCAATCAGAGAAAAATGCAGCGGAAATAATAATCAATAACTTCAAACCTGTCAGGATCGTTACTATGCGATAGATTTACGATTAGAACCTTAAACTAGAGATTTTGGGTTTACCTTTTGTTTGTCGAATCTTCGATTCAGGAGCACGAAAATAATGATCCTCCCTCTATTTTTATCCACACAAACACACAAAGATCAGTGATCTTACCCAAGTTACACCTACTAGAATGTAAAAAGGGTGAGTAGAAAATGTGGCAGAGTTTCGGTATGGAATTGAATCATCCTTAATTTTCAGAACAATGAGGGAATCTATTTATAGAGAAAACTAGGTTTTAGGGGATCACGAACCTAGCTCATAAAAGGGCTAGGTGCGGCAGCTCCACAAAACCCTACCCGCCACTTAAAGTGGCAGTTTGGGCTTTGTGGGCCAAAACCCTAATGGGTTTCGGCCAAGCCCGCCACGCCCCTTTCGGTGGTAGCCCATGAGGGCCGTAATCCCATGGCAGCCCCTCATGGGCTCAGCCTCCTAGACCTTGCCACGGCCAGCCCCAAAGCCTCAAGCTTTGGACCAGTCTATGGCCCCTTTTATGCTTATTGGGCCGTGGCCCAAAACCCTTATGTTTTGGCCACGACCCATTCCATATACTTTACCAAAAATTGCCCAATTTTCTATATTGTGTGTTTTTAGTGTGTGACCCTATAAGCTTATGTCCCGTTGGCAGATCGGTGTAAAATTATCATTTTACCCTTTCCATTATAAGTGGCCTCTTGTAAGGCATTATGATTACCCAATGTACATGAATATTGATGATTCGATTTAATCTCATGTCGTCCATGTCACTATCCTTGTATCACTAGGTATCCTAATTAATTATAAGGCATAAAGCCGTCATTCTTATTTAATTCATCACTGATTCTTGATATGTGATATAACTGAAAAATGATACCCCGTATCATAAGCATGTCCATGCGTTTCCTTTTAGACATTCTCATCAAGTAGCCCAAACAGATACCATTCCCATATCGGAGTATGAGGGATAAATTCCCTAGCCGTCTTTCCTATCACCCATATAACTCGTCCCCGAGTCAATCATAATCGTTATGGTTACCCTATTACAGATATCGTTAGGTATAGGTCAAACTCGGATATTGATTATACAGTGATCACAAAGACTCCTCAGTCTTAGGATACAATGACAAGCTACGACATCTGAATATGTTCATGACCATATCTATGTCGCATATTCAGGTCGGGTCGTCCAATATCATTTCCCAAATGATATCTATGATCTGACTCCGGCAATCTCATTGCCAATGATCAGTAGAGCGTGATCATAAAAAGTCATCCTCATACTAGTCGCTTATGATGAAGTTTAATTAACAAGGGACTCATTAATTACAATTCATATTGATCTATAGTTCTACTATTAGTGATGACACACTCAATGATACATATCGAATTATATTTAACTTATTACTACAACACATTAGTAATAAAATGCCGATTTTATTTCATTGCAAATTGATGATACAGAAACATAGACTTGACTTTGTATTGGAGTAGGGCACAAATCCTAGATATTGCTCTACATCGGACCATCTTAGATCACTGCCCACTTTTGCTCAGTTCAATGATAGAGGAGTGGGCCCCGCGCCCTTTTAAATTCATCAATGCTTGGCTAGAGGAACCAGATTTTATTAAATTAATCTCGAACAATAAGGGGTCTCTCTCGGTCAAAGGTCCTCCACACGTTCGTTTGTGGATGAAATTGAAGCTCCTGAAGGAAACTACTAGCCAGTGGATCAAGAGTGAATTCCATAACATCGAAGCCACTATTTCGAAACTCACTGCCAAGACTGCAAAATATGACTGAGCTGGGGCCGCTGACTGATCAGGAGCTCACGGAGAGATCTTTATCTCAGGCTTTATTAGTTCGTAAAATGAAGCAACAACCCTCTTTATGGAAACAGAAATCAAGAAATCAATGGTTGGCTGAAGGTGATGGCAACACCTCTTTTTCCTACTGGATTGCAAATTATAGACGAATAAAGAACAAACTAACGGGCATTCAGGACGACAAATTCTTGATGCACAGACATATCTCTAATCAAGAGTCACGCTTTCGTCCACTATAAGGCCAGACAGTCTCTTCTGATCTTCATGGTGGTTGGCTGGTTCTCTCTTACCAGCTTTTTGTTTTTGGACCTTTTGGCTTTCTTTAGTTGGCACTAAGTTGTTTTTGTCTTCTTCTTGGGGTAGCTTCTTTATATTTTGGCAGCTTCATTTATTTCTAGGTAGCTTTTTATTAGTGCATCTTTACTTTTATTGTAATTCTCCTTCTTTACAATAATAGTCGATGCACAACACCAATAATATCGAGTAATAGTCTTGTATAAAGCGGATCTCATATTGAAAATTGGATATGTTTGACTCCAATTGAAACAGACAAGCCGGATTATCTTAGAAATGCATCGGTCGTAGATAGTCCCAAATAAACACGTCTTAGAATTAAACTCGGGTTCTCTTTCGACGAAGTTGTGCTAACGGTGTAATAAATTGCAAAGTGGACACCAACTTTTCGCAATAAACATAGCATATATAGACTATAAGGCTACAATAATACATGATTTTTTTTTGCAATTTCTCTTTTCAAATCGTAGTGATACATTAGAATATTACCAACAAAATCTATTTTTTGGCGTCTAAGCGAGCCAAATCAAGATTAGATTTGTTAGTAGTATTTGGTTTTGGTTCATAAATGATTGCATGGCTCAGCTTAGCTCAGACTTAAATGAGCTAATATACTTAAGTTCGAGTTAAACTCAAAACTTTTAATTGAATTGCATTTGATTTGTCTCAATTCGGCTTATTAAAATTTCGTAGTAAGTATTTATTAAAATAGTAAAAACATTGGATTTTTTTTATTAAATGACGTCAACATTAAATTTGACTTAGGGTTAGCTAGAATCCAATATTATGTATTTAATAAGTTAAAACTCAAACAATTATAAACAAACACTCGTGTACCCCCAATCTGTTTGTAGATAATTTATTTAGAAAAATGATTAATGAGTAAGCATATGTCATGATGAAATGGAATTGACAGAGAGGACACAATGGGGAACCAAAATATATCATAGTTCCCATCCACTTAAATTCTCATTCTGATGCATCGTTGTCTTTGGAATTATCAAACTCATCCATATATATACTCTCAAATTCCAATACTTGTGCGTGCTTGTGTTAGGCTCACACAGTTTTGCCTTGCTGGCTATCTAATATATTGGAGGAGAAATTGATTTTTGTGTCTCATTACCCTCTACATTTTTTACTTGCATATCACCAGTATAAGGTTTCGTTTAGCTGCACCGTCCATCACATAGTTAAGATTAATGTAAGATGTCCATAATACCCCAATATTCAAAAATTTAAAAATATATCTTTTGAAATTTTTTAAAATATATATTTTTTATCAAATAAATAGTAAATCATTGATTTCAAAATTATTTTTTTAAGAAAACGTTTTTTTCAAAAAAAATATTTAAAATAAAAAAACAACTTTACAACGTTTTTTTTATTTTTAATATTTAAAAATTTTAAAAAATAATATTAGAATAAGTTTTTTATTATTTATTCCACAAACAAATTTTAAAAAAATAAGTTTAAAATGATTTTTTTTCATTTTTTAAATACAAGGCTATTTTAGTCATTTAAATATTTCAGTTTCAAATTTTATTAAATGACTAAAATACCCTTATATTTAAAAATGAAACAAATGAAACAAATCATTTGTTTAACTTATTTTTTTTTAATTTATGGAATAAATAATAAAAAAACTAATTTGAATATTATTTTTTTCAAAAAAACATATTTTTTTGAAAAAAATATTAGAAATAAAAATGTTGTTAAAAGTGGTTTTTTATTTTAAATATTTTTTGAAACAACCATTTTTTTGAAAAAAAAATAATTTTGAAATCAGTATTTTATTATTTATCTGATAAAAAATATTTTTTCAAAAAAAGTTTCAAAAGATATTTTTTTAATTTTTAATTTTGTTTAATATAAGGGTATTGTGGACTTTTACATCAAACTTAACTCTGTGATAGACGGTGCAACTAAATGAAACCTTACACTGGTGACATGCAACTAAAAAAAGTAGAGGGTAGTGACATGCAAAAGTTGCATAGTACAAGGGAGTGACTTGCAATTTCCCCTACATTATAAACCATATATTTCTAATAAAATATACACGGGAAGAAGTATATATTAAAATAGGCAGTTACGTATGGAGTAAGGTCGAATTAGTAAGATTGATGGTGTGCGAAAAAAACCCATAAATGAAGTTGCCTGCCCTTGTTGTCAATTATCACCGATGCATTTTATTTTTTGATAAAAAAATGATTACAGTATATTTGCTGTGGACTCAAGAATTTAGGGCACACGGTATTTTGAGTAGGGTTGTTCATCGGGTCGGGTTAGGTAAACTCGATTGGTTTTGGACTCGACTCGACATCTGTCGGGTCCATGAAACCAGACCCAATAGTCGATTCAAAGTTGACGTTGGATGAGTCGGGTTGGGTCTAGCCGGATTTCGGGTGAGTCAGGTAGAACCCAACACACCCAATGGGCAATTTGAAACTCATCCTGAATTTTTAACCTAAATCCCCAAATTACAAACCCTAATTCCCAAATTGAAAAGTTTAATTCAAACCTAAAGCCCCAAATCAAATCAGATTCCTAATCCCCCAATTCAAAGATTGAAATTAAATTTGATAATGAAAAACCCCAAAATAAAACGGAACCCTAAACAAATTGAAAACCCCCAAATTAAATCTAAAATCGAAAACCCCAATAGTAAAGTTCAATACTTAAGGTGAACTTCAATCGAAATTAATATTGAAGTTCACCCGAAACCCCAAGAATTAACTCACAATTCAAAACTCCAATCCGAAAACATTAACAACATACCCAAATTTGTAACCCTAAACACAAATTCAAACAAAAACTTATGCATTTCAAATTTGAAGACATTTCATTGGTGTCCACCTCTTCCGACCGTTGCATATGAAGGTTTCTTGAATTTCCATTAGAGAATCGAGTTGTTGGAGAGTCATCTCTCCACCATTTCCTTGATTTATAGTGGTGGTGGAGATGAAGCCTCCTCCAATGACTCGATTTGCAATGGTTACTCAATCTAATCGATCTGTTGCGACTGTGAGTGAAGCTTCAGATGAGATGGCAAGGACGAGAGGAGAGCTTTTATGGGGTTTTCAGACGTTGAGAGAGGAGAAAGTGAAACATTGTTAACGTGAGGAGAGAGATAAGACTGGGATAATCGAGTTAGTGAGGTCGTGTGTGGAGGATGGATAGCCACATCAAAGGTAATGAGTAGCTGGAGATCGAGGGTCGACATTGTGCCACGTTGCACGGTCGAATTTGCACTCCAAAATCCCATATTGGAAAGAGAAGAGCGTAATTAAGCACTTATAATCCCAATGGGTGATTCAGTGGTTTTGTAAATGTCACCCAAGACCTGACGACATGATGTCGGATTGGGTTGATCCTACCTATTCCCTCGCACAGTTTTGACGGGTCTAGAGTCAATCGGATTCAGATTAAGTTAGGTTGATGGGTGAGTCGGGGCTCGGGTAATAAAGAACAGCCCTATATCTAAGAGACGAAAAGTGCTAATTAAGTGGACAAGACTTTTAAAATTAAGGGAAAATTTCACATGAACCATCTTAATTATACACGAGTTTCACTCAAACCCCTTAACTTCAAAATCAACTTGTGGAGTCCCCTAAGTTTAAATATGTTTCAATTTACCTTTTTCTGTTAACTTTTAAAAAATGTATGTTAACTTTTTTGTGAGATGACGAAAATACCCTTGTATTAAAAAATTAAAATAAACAAGAAAAATGATTTAGTACTTTTCTTTTTAACTTTTTTTTGTTAAAAATAAAGAATAAAACTCTGTTAGTAGAAAAATAATTTTAGAAAATTTTATTATAAAAAATTAAAAATTGATTATTAAAAATCGTTTTTTTATTAATTTTTGTTCTTTAAAAATAATACTCAAAAATTGTTTTTATTCTTTGTTTTTGTAAAAATAAAAGAAGTTCAAAATAATTTTTATTTATTTAGTTTAATTTTTTTTAACCCAATGGTATTTTCATCATTTCACAAAAAGTTATCATAATTTTCAAAAAAGTTAAAAGGAAAATGGTGAAGTGAAACTTTTTCAAACTTAAGGACATGATTTTGAAGTCAATGGGGTTTAAGTGAAACTCGTTTATAGTCAAGTTAGATCATGCGAAATTTTCCCTAAAACTAATTGAAGATTAACACGAAATTGTACCATTATTTACCATTAATTTAATTGAAAATTAATAAACCGAACCATTATTACTTTCTCTTTTTCCTTTACTTAATATTTGTTTCATTTATTTTCTAAATCTTAAATTTAAATAAATTGTTTGATGGTATGAAATCAAGTCGGCATAGTTGCTACACCAATGTCGGTTAACTTACTCCTAAATCTAAATTTTTACCTGTTCTATTAAATTCTTCACGGACAATGTACTAGAAGTCCAACTCATCTAAAAGCTCAATGAACATCGTTTTTATTTTTATTAAAAAAATTAATACTCAAAAATTGTTTTTATTCTTTTTTTTTGTAAAAATATTTAAAAAAAAGAACTTCAAAATAAATTTTATTTATTTAGTTTAAGTTTTTTAAATCAAGGGTATTTTGGTTATTTCACAAAAAGTTAACATAATTTTCAAAAAAGTTGAAGGAAAAGGGTGAAGGAAATTTTTTTCAAACTTAAAAAACTTTACAACTTGATTTTGAAGTTAAGGGAGTTTAAATAAAACTCGTGTATAAGTCATGTGCAATTTTCCCTAAAATTAATTGAAAATTAACGCGAAATTGTACCATTATTTACTTTCTCTTCTTCCTTTACATAATATTTGTTTCGTTTATTTTCTAAATCTTAAATTCAAATAAATTGTTTGATGGTATGAAATCAGGTTGGCATAGTTGCTACACCAATATCGGTTAACTTACTCCTAAATATAAATTTGTATCCATTCTATTAAATTCTTCATAAACATGATAATAATATTAAAAGTCCAACTCATCTAAAAGTTCAAGTTAATATGTAAAAACTCAAATTTAGTATATAACTTTAAAAAAGGGGGTAATTACAGATCAGTACCCTAAGTTTACGTTTTTTTTTTCTCAGTCCCCCAAGTTTAAAACGTTAACACTTAGGTCGATTTTTTGACAGAAACTGTTAAAAATATTGTTAATACCCAAAATGCCCCTAAGTGGGTATAACTTATAAATGATTTAATTATTCTATAAATGTTAAATGACCATTTTACTCTTAGTTAAATTACAAAATTTAACTCATATTGTAGGGTATTTTTGTCTTTTCAAATAAAAAATAAAAAAAATAAAAAATTTGTTGTAAAATGACTATTTTGCCACCGTCTTCAACCTCTTCCCTCTATCATCTGTACTGTGACTCTGAGAGTGCTGGCCCTCTCTCAAATCCACACAGTAACCCAAACCGAAACCCAAACTATGATTGAATTGTCAAAATCCTAAATTGAAAATACTTGATTCACAATCAAACCTCTCCAAAAATCCTTAATTGATTGAATCGAATCGTCTACCAAAATCCCAAACTGGGATTGAATAGTCAAAGAGAGAAAAGATGGGAGTGATCGAGGAGGAGGTCGGAGTGAAGGAGGCAGAGTCGTCGAGGAGGTAGCCTCGATTATCACCGGCTTGGTGTGCACGAGGAGCCACCAGACCATCTCGCCGGCAGAGAGAAGGGCTCGGTGGTGTTTCGGTCAGGCGAGAGGTATGCGGCAGCGTTCGACGGCCGGAGGTCGTGCTACTTCGACGCGATGTTCTCTCGATTTGGGTTCTCTCGATCTCGATTTGGGTTCGCTCGATTAGGGTCACGCGCCGCCTCCCAACAGTGACGTTGTCGAGTCCGGCCATGTTGGTTCGATCGGTCGATATGGGTTCACTCAATCGTTGAAGCCACCACCACTTGATCGCTTTGGATCCACTCGATCTGGGTGTTGGAGCCACCATAACCGAACTCTCCTCCGAAGGCTTCCTCCTTTGCGAAGCCGACTCCCGCTTCAGATTCGCCGATGACGTCCGAGGTTGGGCCGACGAAATTGGAGGTCGAAGCTTTACCGCCGTGGATGTTCACTGGTGAATCCTGTGGGTGTTCATGAAGAAGATTGAAGTTGATGGTGGAGAGTCGATAGTGGGAGGAGGTTAAAGAGAGAGGGCATACTTGCAATTTCACAAAAACTTTTTTTTTAATTTTTATTATTATTTAAAATGACTAAAATAACCTTACATCATAAGCTTATATTTTTGATCATTTGAGGGTAAAGTTGTCATTTCGCATTTACCAAATAACTATATAATTGACAGTTACATAGGAAGGGCAATTTAGACATTTTACAAAGCACATCAGTTAAATTTAACATAATTTGACTTAAATGTAACAAAATGAAACTTCGGGGACCGAGAAAAAGAAATTCAAACTTGGGGTACTGATTCTGAAATGAGGTTTCGGCGGGTGTACTGATCTGTAATTACCCCTTTAAAAAACCATGATTGTTACTACAAATACCAAATTTACATGATTTGCAAAAAAAATGCATTGACCACAAACACAAACATGGGAGATGAATTTTTATTGAAGAATCTAGAATACATTACATTACATGATCATTCAAGTAGGGTTGTAAACGAATCAATCTCAATTTAGCTTATTTATTATTTCATGAATTATTATTTAATTTTTAATTAATATATGTATTGAAATTTAAGCGAACCGAATCGAGTCGAGCTCGAGCTTGTATATTACATTTCGAGCCAAACTTGAGTTTAATTGTATAAACTAGTCTGAGCCCGAGCTGAACCCTTTTTTTCACGAGTCGAGACTTGTCAAAATGAGACTTGATTCGACTCCCTTACACCCTTACATTCAAGTATTGTTTGACTAAGTTACAATTAGATACTTATTAGGGAAAACGACACTTAACTATACTGTACCTAACTATGGCCGTTTCACACTTTGCTAGCATAACAAGTATTTTTTTTCTTTTCTAGTGTCCTCACTTGTATTTTGGGACATTTTGAGGCTAAATTTTATCCCAAAATAGCATTGCCATTATTCCATTGGTAGTGTCGTATTTCTGGCATGTTGTGTACACGTGATTTTTATTTCTATTGTTTCATGTGAAGTGTAATATGTTAATTGTGCATGACTATTATTTACATTGTTCAATTTTCTCACCACTGATTTAGCATAAGAGGATATTGAAGATTTGTGTAATATTTTCATTGTTCCATTGACATCGTCATAAGGTTCCATTGTTACATGTACTTGATTTTTCTTCCCATTATTCCATTGACAGTGTCGTACATTTTGCATGTTGTGTACACGTAATTTTTGTTTCCATAGTTCCATTTTCTCACCACGCATTGATTCAGTACTGACAGTCAATACGATTTCATTGTACCATATGTACAGACTGTATTGTTCTACTTGTTGGCGGATGGGATCGAGATGACTTCGGTGGTTACACGCTCCGCTGCCCCGAGAGTCTGGAGCCCACTGTTGGAATACGATTCGAGACACTTGATACATGAGCTCAACATTATCGGGCATATATCAGAACTTCTGAATTTGTTGCGTGTCTAGAGATTCAAAGAAATAACCATAGGGATATATGGAATTATGAAACTCTAGGTGTTAGATATATTATATTATATTACTTATGGGCTTGAGGCCCACTACGTGTATTGTATCTTTACGTTAAACTCTAGCTGTCATATCTCATGTAAACTCTAGATCATTGAGCCTATATATAGAGGTCTTTAATCCATATTGTAATCATCAATTATTTATCAATATAAACACTTTTATGGTATCAGAGGAGTAAGTTAGATCTTGGATACACCTTTTTCGTTACGTGTGGCTTTGCCCACTCGTTAATCATGATTTAACGGGTGGACGAGACAATTGTTTTTTACCTTCTTTTATTCGCAAATCTACTGCATACATCCATGTTTTCTCCATATAAAGTTTTTGTTCAGCCTTTTGTTGAAAACTTATTTATCTCTTCTCTTGTCTTATGCTTGACCTCAACTTCTATTCTATTTTTTCTTTATTCTTTTCTCCTTTTACTCATTCACCCACCAATATATAGGTACTCCTTGAAAAAAAATTCCTTCTGTCTTCTTCCTAGATCATGCCTTTTTCAATATAATATTGCACCATCGTCCTACGACGTATTTGCTTGTTTTGCACCATCGTAGTTGCTTGAAATTATTTTGCACCGACGTTGTTGCCTAAAAATTTAGAGGTAGATTTTAAAACCACTTTTGCACCGTCCTCATGAGAAGTAGTTGCCGCACCTCCCCCTAATCTCTCTTTCTATCATTCTCTCTCATCTTATATCCATTCTCTCACTCTCTTCTAATTATATTTCTCACTTTGTTCCCGCCTTCTTTATATTTCTTTTCTAAATACTTAATCCCTCTTCAATTTCTTTTCTCATTCTTGGTCACTACTATAGTTCAAGTTATTGCAGGTCAAGTTCACGTGCCTCATGTACAACCACCTCTCAAGTTTGCAGATATACTCACTAAAGGTTTTCCGACTACTCACTTTGAAGACTTTTGCTACATTCAGAATTCTACTATTCCAACTGCGGGGGCGTGTTAGATATATTATTTTATAATACTTATGGGCTTGAGGCCCACTACGTGTATTGTATCTCTACGTTAAACTTTAACGTCATATCTCATGTAAATTCTAGATTATTGAGCCTATATATAGAGACATTTATTTCATATTGTAATCATCATTTATTCATCAATATAAACACTTTTACTAGGGCCTCAATGATTACATAATGGTACAATGAAAGCGTTAGAATATAAAATTATATTTGGTCCTTCACCTAAAAGTTTAAATTTTTAGTTGAGTTGGTCCACCAATAATGTTATCTAATGGTACAATGAAACTCTGTAATACTTAAGTCATGTTAGTATGGGATCATGGAATCATGCATGGTTCAAATGTTCATGGAGACCTACGAGCATAGAATCATGGAAGTGGCATAATAGATATGGTGCATTCGTACATAAATATGGCATTTGTACGGAATATACCTCTAAAACTTAATTAATTAGGCACCATACGAAATCACCAACTAAAGAATACAAATTATGAACTCAGACTCCGATTCAAGTCATACTCCATCACTATCATATCAAGCAAATGATTTGAAATGCACTCAAAGAACAAACCTCAAACACAATAAGAAATGAGAAATGAGAAATGAGAAAAAAGAAAGAAAGAAAGTGGCTGTCATGGTTAGAGAGGACGGCGGAGAAGCAAAACAATGGGTGAAGCTGTCACCACATTGTTCTTCCCACCATATTCTCCATATTTCTCATCGCTCATTTGTACTCTTCCTCACAACAAAACCCTTACACACTCTCCTCAGCTATAGTTTCCATCACCAAACAAAAAACAAGACATTTCTCATTCTCTCTCTCTCTCTGTCTCTGCCATGCAATGCCGAGCCCTCCCGTCCCATCCCGCACCCTCATCCCGTCGTCGAGCCGCTCCGCCGTCTCGGGCCCACCCCTCAAGCTCAACTCCGCCTGGGCCCAGAAAGTGAACTTCCTCCGGCGGAAGCCCCAAGAACTGTCCAAGGACTCCACGCTCACTGAAGAGACCCTCGAAGAGCACAACCGGAGGTTTCAGGACATCCTCGAGAAGAAATGCAGCCCCTACTACAAGGGTTTGACCGACTCGTCCCTAGTCATCAACAAGAACGTTGCGCCGCCCAATAACACTAGGCCGGCGAGCCCGGAGAGCCACCGGACGGGTCGGACCGGCTCGAGCTCTCTGTACACCGTTGTGACCAATAAGGTGCAAGAATTGGGGTCTTGTTTCGGCGGGAGGAGCAAGAAACGAAACGTGGAGACCGTGGCCGGAGGAACGCCGGCTGCTGCTGCTGCTGCTGACCCGGTTGTTGAGCATGATGATGATGATCCTGTTGTTGTTTCTAACTACTCCTTCTTGTCGGCTGCGGTACCGTCGCCAGTGTCGCCGTCTTCCGGGGCCAGGATCACGTTGGTCAAGGAAATAGCCAAGGTAAAGTTAATCTGTTTTAATTTATTAAAGCTTGCTTACTTGAACTTAATTATAATTTCGTGAACGTTTTGACTGAGAATATGACGTGTAAAACTGGATTATACGTATAAGAAGAGATTTTGTTTTTCTACGAGTAATTACACATTTTTCCTATTCTACCCGAAAACCCTCTTTATCTCTATCCTCCTACACTACTCAACGAGATTTATTTTTATCAGCAAAAAGGAAATAATCTATTGATAGAACGCACTTAATTCTCGAGAAGGGAAAGAATGAGCTAGAGGGTTAGAGACAGAGAAAACAAAAATATATAATATGCAAGACAAAAGAAAATAGGACTCACCATATTTTCTCGAGAGGCACAATAAATAAAGAGCATCCATGAGTGCTCAACATTTTGAGGTCAGTTTGTTCAAATATTTGAACTCGATAGTTTCAAAGGATTGAAGTGTTTGTCGCAAGACTTGTAAATCTCAAACACTTACAAAGCATCCAAGCTTGAATGACATTGTTCCGAGGATTACGACGTGATGAGAATTTAGATAGATCATGTGAACACAACGAAGAGGAGGCGGGAATTAGAACTGACTCCTTGATGGGGATATCACCAAGGAGCCTTAGAAGAGATTGCACTGAGCTATGTGGAGATTTGGGGAGCCTTTTACGATGGGGGCTACGGCTGAATACCAATAGAATGTTACCAAATAATCTCAGAAGTTTCCTATATGGTATATTGGCACGATCAAAAAGAAAAAAGAGTTGGTAGCTTGCAAACTTAGTAAAAGAATAGTTGTGTTGGCTCAATTGTTAAAATAATGGGCTGAGACACAATATCACTCAAAGGTATGAAGGAGAAGCAGTTGGGGTTGGCGGAAGTCTCTTCAGAAGTATTTGCAGGATGTAAAATTGAAGCGGAAACAATTGTGTGAAGTGGAGAAAACAATTCAGGAAAGTTCTAGAGACCTTGACTTGATAGAAGCACAGTTGAGTAGTATGCATAATCAGCTCGAGAAGTATTCTAAGGAGCTTGAATCGAGAGAAGATCAATTTGCTAGATTGTGCAAGGAGTGTAAATTTCAAGAAGAACAATTGGTGCATGTGGAGAGACTGTATGAAGAGCAATATAAGAAAGTTGTTTCGCATACCAGGCAGTTGGGGGAACTGGCCCAGGAGTTAACTTATAGGAATAGTTCTCTAGGTGCAGTGTTGACACTAACAAGAGAAAAGTCGACAGAGTTTCAGTCCATTGAAGAAAATATTAATGTACTCAAAGCATCAATACGAGAATATAATAAAAAGTTTGAGGCTAAACATAAACAATATGAGAAAAATCAGAAATCGAGGGCATCTTCAATGGATGAGAATATTGGGGCAAGATTGTGAGTCACGGGTGTAAAGAGGGACAAGTTTTGAAAAGCGTACGAGCAGGCGCATGCGTATGCTTCTTCTGTGCTCAAGCTCCCTCTTAAATGGAAGGAGTTGGAGGAGCACTTGAATTTGACCCTAAAGGTCCTCGAAAAGGGCCTGGAGGAGATGGTCTCACGCGAGAAGATGGTCGAAGAGGCTCGGAGAGAAGTCGAACATCGCGAAGGCTGGGTCGTGTTGGAGGAGAAATTGTTGAAGGATTTAAATGAGAAGGCTAGTAAGTGTGAGGAGCAATTGTGTTCTTTGCATAATCATATTATAGAGTGATCTAAAGAATTTAAGTTAAAGCCCAGCAAGGAGGAAGGATGGGTGTTTGTAAATGCTACTGAGTATTGAAGACTCGTGGGAATTTTACGATATCTGGTGAACTCGCGATCATATTTGACTTACTCAGTGGGAATTGTTAGCGGTTTCTCGGAGAAACTTCAAGTTCAACAGTTTGAAACAGTCATATATGTAAAAGGAACTCTTAGTTTTGGATTTTATAGCAATGGTGTATCAAAGCCTACTTGGCATAGTGACAGTGACTTGGCTGGCGACGTCGATGAGCGGAAAAGTACAACGGAGACTATATATAATTTTTAGGAAACAACTTGATAACCTGGTCCTCACAGAAGTAGAAGTTGGTGGCTTTATCTTCATGTGAAGCAGAGTATATTGTAACAATTTCAGCTGCGTGTCAAGAAATATGGCTTGCTAGACTTGTCAAAAAACTTATGGGGAGAGAGGCAGAAGTGGTGCGATTGAGAGTTGATAACAAGTCTGAGATATTGTTAAGCAAAATTCAGTGTTTTATGACCAAGGTAAGACATAGACACGATGTATTATTTTGTGCGAGTATGTGTTGAGAAAGATGAGATTGAGATTGACCATGTCAGCTCAAGTAAGAGAATGAGCCCCAAGATGAGGCTAGACAAAAGAAGGTCCAATTGTGAGGGCTCATTAAACGCAGAGAGGGCATCCCGTCCGTCTTCAATGCACCTCCAGATTTATGAGACTCTCGTAATAAAGTGTGGGCTTAAAATTGTTAGGATGTCCCTTTAGAAACTTGTTCATTCTTTTTTGATTTAATGTTTTATGATCACCGATAAAAGACACAGTGGATATGAAAAAAATTCATTTGAATTTGCATACTGACCTCCCCTTTTAATATATATGTACATCAAACAGGAAACAAGCATAGAGAAGCCATTGAGGGAGAGAGTATTATTGTCACAAGACAAAGCTAAGCCAACACCAGAACCAGAACAATCTAAGCAAGAACCAACTAGTGATCAATATGGTTTAGCAGTAAAGCCAAAGTCCAAACCAAGCATGCAAGCAGCCGAAAAGGCGGGTGGGGATAAGGAAACGAATAATAAGGTCGCGGACGACAAGGTTAAGTATACGTGGGCGGACAAGTACAGGCCTAAGTCTCTGGATCAGTTCATCTGCAACAAAGACAAAGCAATGCACCTCAAGAGTTTGGTAACTAATTTTAGATCATTAACTCTATTTTTTTTCCAGCAATAACTGTAACTGTGGAGATTGAATTACATAGTCCCTACCACTTCTTTGAGTTTGAATATTATTCTAGAGTTATGATTTAACATAAATTGAATTTGGAGTTGTGGGTGTTGGACAGATTGCAGGAGATTATGGTCATTTTATATTCCAAGGACCAGCTGGTGTGGGAAAGAGAACCATGATATGGGCTATGCTTGCTGAAACTTATGGAGGCAAAGTACAGGTATGTATGTGTCTCTCTAGCTCTCTCTGTTAGTGTCCAACATCTGTTATCACTGTGGAGTCAAAATGTATCGGCCTGAGCTTTTAGGTGAATTGAGTTTTAACGTACATATAGTATCAGAATCTTGTTCACATTCGACATGGACCCTTTTTAACCTGACCTGCATAATGAGGGGAGTTAAAGTCCCATAATCTATATGCATATTTTCTTGTGTACAATACTTCTTGTACTCAAATCACTAGATGTTCTTTTGTAAGGTGATCTGACAAAGATTTCGTATAATAAATATTAAGGTTATCGATTTCAATTAATCCATGTACACCCTCAACTATATGTGAATTTCATGATATTTAACCTGAACTTTATGGTCTAAACGTTTTCTATATAGAATTTACTATTTCTTGATTGCATATATATGAATCATTTTATTTTTGTTTCAACAGGCTAGGGAAGATTGTAAGACATACGACTTGAAGGTAATTGACCTCTTAAATAAAGTCAAAACTACGTTAGACCTGCGGTTATGGCTGATAAAAAAAATAGCATTCCATTAACTAAAACTTAATTACAGGGCGGACCAGTAGACACGATAAGACTAAACATGAAACGGTGTTTGGAGCACGTAGAAGTGAGCCTCGCGGACTATTTGGGCTACGAGACACTCGTCGAACTCATCAAAGAAGCACAAACAAAAATATCCAACAAAGCTGCAAAGAGCCCCAAAGATACATGCAGAGGTAAGATCAATCGAGCCTCTCGTCATTAACACTCGAATGAACTATAACTTAACTAATGGTCACGAGTTTTTTTACGTGTAATGTATAGCGATCATTATATACGAGGCGGAGAAGATGTCGGGAGATGCTTTGTTGTACATAAGGTGGTTGCTGGAGAGGTGTAAAGGTTACAATAAGGTCTTCTTCTGCTGCTCTGATATATCTAAGCTTCAGTCTGTCAAGAACATCTGTACTATTATTGAGCTTCGACCTCCTTCCAACGCTGAGGTGAGAAATCAGAATTCAGTGATTACAGACTCTATTGTACATGAAGATCGAATAATTTTCTTATATATATGAAAATTTATGAACTTGGTACACAGTTTTAAATGAAACTTTCAAAATACCCCCAAATGTATACTACACAAATAAATGGTTAATGACAGTATAGGTAATTTATTTTGTGCACTAAAATGTTCTTTATATATATATAGGTACACTGAAGTACCTTTTTCAGATAGTATATACTATATCTGTCTAATACCAGTATTTCTTGCATCAGATAATTAAAGTTCTGAAATTTATAGCTATGAAAGAATCCATAAAACTGCCCGATGTATTGGCGGAAAGAATTACCGAAAACTCAAAGAATAACCTCAGGCAGGCTATTCGTTCATTCGAGGCCACTTCCCATTTGTGGTAAGCAAGCTCTAAATTAAAGCTCTTGATTGATCTCAAGAGTCCCGTCCGATATATGTAGCTATGTGTATGTATTTTTATGCAGCTTTCACTTGAAGGAAGATCAAGTGATCTTTACCGGGTGGGAAGAGGACATTGCAAACATTGCCAAGAACATCGTTAAAGAGCAGAGCTCCAGACAGTGAGTGATATATAATTAACATTAACTCAATCAATATAAGATATTTAAGTTAAAATTACTTAATAAACTATATTAATTATATGTCCATTGATCTCTTAACTTGTTTTGCAGGCTATATACGATTCGAAATGAGCTCCAAAACCTCACAGAGCACAATGTGTCTCCGGAGTTCATCTTCAAGGTACTAGCAATCAATTTCTTATAAAGGCCGTCAAAAACTTGTAAATTTTACCGAAACATATTAAATATATCGAGTGAGGTTTCACAACTAAAACGTCAATTTAATTACTAACCTAGTGTTGCAATTAGACTTTTATCCGTAACACAAATGGGCAAAACGCGTAGGAGTGGACATCTTCGCACTAAAACGTCAACATTTATAATTGGATTTAGCCATCTTTAAATTATCTTCTTTTTTTCTTGTTTTCGATGCGAGCTTATTCAACGGTACTAACCAAAATCCCTATCATCCAAATCGTTTAAGCAGACTTTGGTAGAAGAACTGAAGAAGCATTTGGATGAGGAACAACATCCATTATTGGACAACCTATATCGTGAATACAATGTAAACTATTTTTTATCAATTTTATTTAATAAATATGTATGATTATGCTCTATTTTCTCTTGTATGCATGCTATGATCAAAGTATAACTATTTTTTCTTCGATGTTAATCAGAGCAATGATAAGTCATCATCGATCCATGCGTATAATCGACCCGAAGAGATTGATGGAAAGCCAGTCGATCCTGCCAAATTCTTCTACAGGATAGAAGGTATATACAATAAACTGATTGATTATATACAAGTAAAGATGACTGAAGTATAAAATATCACATCAAATTCAAAAATGTTACATATAAAGGTTAAGAGTCAAATATAACTAATAAAATTGACTTTATGTAAAGTTTGATTTCAAGACTGTCATGTAATGTTAAAGACTTAATAATTGAACTTTGCAGTGCAAAGTCGGATAATTATATGTAAGTTTGTTTGGTGCATCATGTAAAAGCTGATTGGTTTATATTGTGATCATTTGCAGAATTTATAGCCAAGTTTATGAGCACATACAAATCGTTGCTGAAGAAGAAGAAAATGGAGAAAGATGATGATAGTGGGTAGCTGGTCATCAAGTATTTGCTGAAACTACAAACTCAACCATCATTGAGGAACATTTGATGATAATCATTAAAATAAACATTTGTTTCTATTAGTTTCGACACATATG
Organism: Geranium rotundifolium; assembly: GCA_963920655.1. Taxonomy (NCBI): domain Eukaryota; kingdom Viridiplantae; phylum Streptophyta; class Magnoliopsida; order Geraniales; family Geraniaceae; genus Geranium; species Geranium rotundifolium. The sequence goes on from OY987319.1 coordinate 31,347,794, forward strand.
AATACGTACTGAGGGTGAGTCTCATCTTAACGTATGACGAAACCCAGATCAGTGTTCTATATGAACTATGTGTGCTGTTTTAAGAACAAGCTTTTAGTGTACATATACAAGATAAATCATGCAATAAGTACTTTGTTTGAATGCAGAAGCACTAGCTTTAGTGCATGCAGTGTTCTAAAATTGTTGGGCAATATCTTCTGGAGATTAATCAAATAACAGAATTAATCAGAAATTAATAGCAAATAATCAGACAAGTTAAGCGCTAGTAAAGTGAATACTATGTTCTTGTCAAATAAAATATTTAAGCATAAATTAACAAAGAACAATCAAGTCATAAATTTTTAAAACATTGGTCACAACATTCTCTCAAGCTACAGATTGAAAAGATGTAATCTTCAAACGAGCAACAGATGGCTGCTTTTAAGTAACAACATATAGTCACAGTAATATCTTCTTTTTATTTGATCGGCAAAGTGACAATATCATTAATGATATGAGAATCAAACTCCTAGGCGGGAAAGAGAGACTCAAAAGGAATACCTGAAACGAGATACAAGAGAATATCTATCGCACAGCTTCGTGATTCAAATTGTCAAAATTGATCTTTCTAATTCGTTCAGAGTTCAGAAATAGGATTCGGCAACTACCTTAGCCAAATGGGGCTTATACTGTACAGTAAATTTCAAAACAAATTTTACAAAACAAAAAAACTGAAGAATGCAACATCTCTACTGAACTGCTAATCTTTGAAGATGATCTAAGAACACCTCAAAGCTAACATCGTCCGTGAAGATCAAGTCTCCTCCGGGAACAGGAGAATCAGAGTTATATGTCGTGGAAGGATTCAGTTTTGCTAAAAGAAAACGAGCCTGCATAAGGATCATGAGACATATATCAGAAGGCAAACAGGAAGGAGCGGAAACTCTTGGTGTTTTTGTTTATGTCAGTGACAATACAGTATGTGTAACCAATACTTCAAATAACACTACAAAAAGATGTCCTAGAAACGCTAAGCTGCGTCGCAAAGTTAGTGAACAAGTGCCAGGTGTTAAGTTGTATGTATGTACCTGAGAGCCATGCTGATCACAAATGACTAAGCGAGGAACTGGAAACCTTTCCTTGATTATCGCATCTGTGTCATCACGAGGAGCTTGCAACAACTGCGCAAATGCCTGTAAGGAATGATAATACGGTAAGAGTTGAGTTCAATGGTTTTGTCAGTGTTGAAATGTCTCACATCGAAGAATGTGGATTCATTGACTGATAAATATCTTGGGTACCCGTACTCCACCTATTAGCTTGAGCTAATATGTTGATCGAGTTTTAACTTTAAGCTATTATAACTGATTTGAGATCTTCAGCTTTTAGGTGGATCGGGTTTTAACAGTCAGATTAAAGGGTTCAATGATAACTCAAACTGGCCAACTAACGTGATGGAAATCTGAGATTAGAGATAGAATCTCACAATCTGTTTTCCATTCAGCATGATAATAAAGTAAAAGCAGACCGTAGACCAGTCTTAGATATGACTTTATTAGAAATACCTGATGCTCAGGCTGCTCATGGTATCCTGCTTTTCGCCACTGGGCAATAGTTGCGCCGTGAAAAACAACAACAGTGAAGTAAGAGTCCAAAAGCAGAATCCTGTCAGCGGCAATGGCAGCCACGTCAAGAAGAGCTGGTTCTGGCCCCGAATGAAATGAGTATGAAATCAATGAAGGTTGAATCATCACAACTGAATTGGCAACATTTTCCCGGTTAAGTATCATCCTAAAATATGCAGTCTCATCCGGGCTGTTGTTGAAAACCTGTAATAAAAATCAGAAGCAGAACAATATCGAATCTATAGGATAAAACGTAAAAGTACACAATTATATGTCTGCAGGACGACAAGGGTTCATATAAAGATTAAGACAAACATACCTGGACAAATTGAGAACGACGTAAATGAAAGATAAATTGCGGGAATATTGAAAATCGTGGAGATAAGCTGAATGAAGAAGGGCTGTCCTTTTGATAATCCCCAAACCGAGAACATAAATGTATCAATGCTTTATCCAGCCATCTTATAGGATCAAACTCAGCCTGCATAGAAATAAAATAAAATCAAGTCATGGCATGGCATGGCATGGCATGGCATGGCATGGCATGGCATGGTATGGCATGGTATGGTATGGTATGGTATGGTATGGTATGGTATGGTATGGTATGGTATGGTATGGTATGGTATGGTATGGTATGGTATGGTATGGTATGGGACAACGACATTGTTATGAGTTATTCATAACTGATACTGTAATCTATCTGATTCAAAACTGTAAAAAGTAGGGCAGAAAGGGGGGAAAAGTATTATACTTGCTTTGTCTTTTTATAAGGTAATCAGATGAAAGTGGAGGGGTAAAAATGTCTACCAAAACAGAACTTCTAAAAAGGTAAGATTACACTTTCTCCAAAATCTTTTATCCAAACACTGCATTCTTGTTGGACTACCAACTTCCCCTTACCAAAAAAAGTCGTCATGTGATACCCATGTGTAAAGATGAAGGCCTAACCTAATAGGCCATGTCTTCATTTATCTTTTCTACACTCTAGGGCCTATTCTCTTTTACAAGTACCAGAAGTTAATATGATCCAAGAAGATACATTCCAATGAAATTCAAAAAAGGCATTATAATTTGCCATTGACTCAAAAACTTACATCATTCATTCAATTGATCATGACTATCTAATAAGGTAAAACAACAATAGCAGCCATTATGTTTATGTCGCCACTTAAATCAGTAACCTTCCATAAGGTAAAGTTCTTGGATGAGTCTGACGCAAAAGGTTGTTGCCATCTGACCATGAACTCAAGTTAGGGAACAACCTCTCTGGAAATGCATATATAAATGACCTCCCACAGTGATGGGAGCCTCGTTCATTAGGCCGTGTTTTTTTAAAATTGTCTAGACAGTAAAACCTAGCCATCTGATCGGGTTCATCCAAAAGATGTACGGGTTGTGTAGATAATGTGGATATGCAATTCAAGGGAACCCTAGGAGTAACACAGATTACAGATAAAAAATTTGACACAAGATGTCTAAATGATTGACTAGTTGAACAACTATCTCATGACTTCTAAATTATTTTCGCAATTTTCTAGTTGGTAAATATTTTCTGATATTTAGTTGCTTGCCTATGCAGTTTCTAGGATCCAGTTAGTATATTATTTTCTGATATTTTGGTGCTTGCCTTAGCAGTTTCTAGGATTCAAATAATACATATCTGGTAGGATAGTGCAGGAAAAATTCTATATAGCAAATAAATAGGCTAATAAATTGATGTAAAATTTTAGCATTCACTATTTCTGTTTTATTCGTCAGAAATTAATCCTTGAGGACTCAAGAAAGGTTCCATGGTCTCACCAATGCATTTCATAATCGATTAAGACCAGTTATATATATATATATATATATATATATATTGAGGTGTATGGGGAAGCAATAAATGCTCAAGGTGCATGCATGATAACATTGAACTTATGTTTGGTGGGAAATGAAAGTCCAGAGGAAGGATAGTAAGTGTAAATGATAGGCTCTTGCTGACCGGCTAGACATGAGGGATTAAATCTTACTTTAGGACATATATCAAATAAGATATGCATATACTGAAGTGGTTATTTTCCATGTTTGAATGATATGTTTGCAGTAAGAGATACGGCTGGATGATATTGTGGAGATGTGAGCATAAATTCTAATCAATCTATCTTTGTAATAAAAAATATCAGCATACATTTTATCACGGTCTTATCCAAATCCTAATGATGCATGAAAAATAACGATTTTCATGATTACCTCACTTTCCATTTTGAATGAAACAAGGCGTGCCATAACCACAGCAGCTGCTTCTTGGTCAAACCCAGCATTCAGTTCCTACAGCATTAGGAATTGCAGCAAATGTATAAATAAATAGGCAGCTCAAGAAAAGTGGAGTGTAAAGTTGAGAATCCAACTATGAAAGGATCGCCTCTAGAGTATAAACAAACCAAAACCCACATTGCTGCACGAGGATGGGAAAATGTTTTGCATGAAGTGTAACTGACAACTAACAATAGATAATCCTGCTTTCTTTGGGTTTTCAGAAGATATAATAGCTTAGGATTGCAAACATGCGGCAATGATGACCTCAACAAAGATTCTTATGGCCTTAAAGTCAGTCAAGACACAATTTAGCAAGAGTTCTTTAAGTGACCCAGATGAGATGGCATTCTATGTTTGAAGGCCCATTACAAAAAGGAAGAAGTCATCGAGACAGTGATTTTGGATTATTAAGTATAGAGTATGGAAAATCTTAATAACTGAACCAAGTCATTCCAACGGTTGAGGGAAACTCATTCTTACACTCTAAGTTCACTCTATGGCCCTCGGGATGGTTCAATGAGGACAGCAACTATAATTGCTTTTTTGAAGTTTGTGATGGAAGCCAATATGAACTTGAATCATTCAACTCTTGAGGGAAAAAACAGTATAACAGGAGGCTTTTTTCCAATATGTTCCTTTGGGACACTTTTGGCTCCATATCATATGGCTTTATGAGGGTTAACTGTTGGTCTTCTCTTACTAAACTTGTAAAGTTGCACCGCTCATTTGATGCAACCTCAGCCACAAATATAGCAGATGTGGACAACTGGAAAATAGGACAAAAGCCCACAGATTGATTTCTGTAATTTTCCAGCGAGAAAAAGAAGAGGCTCAATACACGGTCATAGCACCTTAAAGCTGAATATAATAAAGGAGTAAAAGAGCCATAATGGAATGTCACAAATCTCCCTTTATTCGAATCCCTATCTATGAACTTTCTATTAAAGCCTTCATCTAGACTATGTATAGCATATACTAGTAATGTTATCCATAACAAATATTAGATAATGGTATATTTATCATTTCATTAGAGCTGAGAAACTAAAAAATAATGGGTCTTACTACTCAAACATAAACAACATCCAGTACATTAGATAATAAACCGTTCAGAAGAAAACCATTTGCTAATCCAATACAGGAGTTATGGAAATATTCTGGTCAGAATCCAAAGAGGCAGTCCTTAAAATATATCTAGATGTTTTTCGTCAAACATGGTTGCATCATCTTGCGTATCATTACAAAGGCTATTCCTTCACAATAACATAAGAGCAGAGTGAAATGGCTTAAAGATGTCTATCTAATAAGATCAAATTTAAGATTGAACAATACCTTACCAACTAACTATTGCATGACATACAAGATGAAAATGGACTTGCCTGTAAGCTCCCAGGTCCAGCAACCCATCTCCTTGAGAGGGTCGAAACGCGGAGTCTCATTTGACCATTGGTGTGCTGGTAGCTGTCAAAAAATATAAGTAGTAAGTCACAAACATTCAATTGTTCCTAAGCACACAGATAACCAAAAGTCAAGAGAACAAAAAGGAACTCCATACTAAGTTAAAAATTGAAAGTAGAATTGATTGCTTGTTGATTGGACAATAGGATCTGTAGTGTCCTTCTTTGAAATTTCAAATACCAAACATAAAGACGTAGTTTTGTCAAGACCACACATTTTCCAAGCACTAGTGCCTCCCTGACCAACTATGCTATCAGAGCACAATGGACCTTTCTGCACAGAGTCAATAATGAACAATCATATAAAGTGAAGGCATATCATGCAGCAGAGGAGATAGAGAGTAGAATTAGAATCATACCTTATCCAGAGATGCACAAGGGCCAATTATTCCTTGAATTTTGATATCCTTAGAGGTGTTCACCTCAAATATACCACTTCATACAAGAAAAAGACAGTACAATTAGGATAGGTTCCAGATAACCATATGTATTCATACCATTGTAACAGACAAGAATAGACAATTGAATACCTCAGTTTAGCTTCAAAGCAAGTAACATAAATTCACAGGAAACTATCAGTTCCGGTGTTAGACAGGATGGCATAAGACATACTTGCTTCTACACCATTGTGTATAAATGAATTAGCAGATAGGTTTCTCATCTAAACAAGCCTTGAGAAATATTGAACTCGCTGATCCATGACCAGTAAGCAAAGGCAATATATGTGGTAGGAAATATTGGCTAAGCCGCCAGCTTAGGACCTCCAAGATATATTTGATGCACCAAAGAATTTTCCCGTTTATATTCAATAACACACTTTCAGTTCGGGAAAATCAGGATGACATACACCCCACATCTTAGGTCCCAAATGAGCAGACCAGACAAAGAGAGATGAATAGGATAAATAGGCATTAACTCTCTCCAGAAGAAAGAAACCAACTTGGGATACCGACTGTTATACAGAGTGGATTAAAACATCACAACCTAAGCAAATACATTAGAACCAAATTCAAGGATGTGGGATGAGATGGGAACTGAAGTTAACTGTTAATTCTAATTCAACTGTTCCTGTTCAAATCTATGTCAGTGCCATATTAAGTCTCAACTGAGATGAGTGTGAATGGGATCATGGGTACCTCTAACTCCTGAAATGGAATATGAGTGTGTGTTCTTTAACCCATCCTCATCGACCAAGAACATGGGATCAAGAATTAATAAATTATTTTTCATCTTTCTATATGACCGACCTAAGTTAAGTTCTTTATTTGACCAATAGCATGTTAATGCTACAAAGGGAAAGTGCGCCTGCGACAGCTGTAAGCACCCTTGTGACTGCACTAAAAATTGAAGGGACTAATCTATCCTCCCAAGTCCAGCAAACAGGCAAGAGAATAAACAGCTGGCTTCTTTATACAGATTCATCCACCAAAGCTATTTTGATTTGCTCAACTATTGGATATGATGCAATTAATATACCAGATAGTTCTCTCGTTCCAAGAATCCAGCTCTTGGAAACTAATTTAGAAGTCTTCCTCATTTGAACAAATGAACAAGTGAACTGCTTTCTTGCTACACCCAAGATCTATGAACTTAGCTTGCAGGGTGGAATCATTCACCTTGACTTGATGCTAAACTGTGGCAAGACATCATCCACCTTGACTTGATGCTCAACCGTGGGAAGACATGGACCAGGGGGAAAAGCAAGGCCATAGTTGCATAGATATAGAAATGTTTGGGGGAGGGATGAGATGGATGAACAAGCTCAAAGTGATACATTATAAATTGCAATAAAAGTATGTCTATAGATGCTCCCCTGTTTCTACTGACTAGTAAATTGCAGATGGTTCAAAAAGTACAGCACGCCCAGGAATGATGAATGTCACATCATATCAACTAAACGTATGATGAAAGTTGTGGTGGAAGAAACATTAAATATGAAATTGACCCGTTATAGACTATTTACAACTCAAACAACAATTACTCATAAGGAAATTGGTACTGCTATATTGAATTTACAAATGAGTTCAAGAGCCTTACTTTGATGACAGCCCAAGATCGAAGTCACCCGAGCGGAAAATACGTCTAAGAGAATCCTTAAATACTGAGTGGCCAAAACTTTCAGCAAGAACAACAAGACCACCAGTTCTTTCAACTGCAATTTTAAGTTCGGCAACACCCACCTGGGAACAAAAAAAGTCAAGTAAGAAGAACCATTCCTCAACTTATAAAGTTCTTCTATACAGTAACTACATAAAAAAGGTTAGAATAGTTATTGTAAGAAGTCAAATTTAAATTTTAAAAGAAGGTGGCAGAGGACCTTCCTTCTAATGAGCTAAAACCAAAATAATCCTTATTGTTTATTTAGAGCCAAGCTCAATCATAGAAAGATGAATATCAGAGCCAGAAAATGAAAAATAGGCCTCATAAGTTCATAAAACTTTCCAAATCAGGATCAGAAGATGGGAAATTCTAAAGATTCCTGAGAATAGAGAGGAACAGAGTGCAGCGATGTTCTCGTGACGTTGTGAATAGACATGTGCTCACAATTTGCTCATTTCGAGGATATCACACGCTTAGACTTTGCAAGCAAGTAGAGGTGCTCAAAAAGTTCTGGCGCAATACTCTTACTGCTTATACACACAAATTTCTCACATGCCGAGAAACTTATATGAGCAGAAGTTTTGCTTGTAATTTGCTCTTGAATAGCTAGTTTCGAGGAACCTCTTGAATAACAAAATCACCAATCTGGCATTGTCACAGCCACAGCCCCCCATCCTTACTATAACAACAAACATAGCAGTGACACCACCGCCCCAGAAACCTCAATTTTGCCACATTACATCGATTGCTACAACCCTCATGTAGCCATTATTGTGGCCAATATAGTTACCACCTCCATATAGAGTTAATACTACAAATTATTTATGTCAATAGAATTTATTTACCAAAATAAAGAAGTTCATGAATCATGGTATTTATATTTTAAAAGTTTTTAAATCCCCTTATTTAAAAATACCAAGGAAATTACAGATGCTACCATTCTGACACAGTAACGGTATTAATCATGTATATCTCTCTCATTCATATAACTCAAGACTAAACTATTGAGCTATTTCCCATGGAAAAAAAAGTACACGGTGAAGCATGGTAATAAAATAATTAACCTGGTTTAAGTTTTTTGCACAAACATTAAATTGATGAGCATAATGATTGAGGTATTGTGTGTGTTCTGTAAAATGGAACGTCAAGATTCCAAGGAATCTGGTTCCATAAAACTGTTGTCAATGATCTTCTATAAATCATGCCATATGTTATCGCAGTTTTGTTCACAACACATGGATTTATTCAAAAATTAAAATAATGTATATATAACTTAAAATTTGCAATTTTTAAAGATAATGATAATGACATATTGTAGCAATTTTAAGTTTAACATGATCCATTTAACTTGTAAGCAAGGTATGCCACGAATTTGCATGTTCAATATTACCTGGTCAAGAGCACAAGCAAACAGATCGAGTACATGGCCTTGATGTACAAGCTGCTTAGCCAGACCCTCATAGAATCTCACTGCTTTATGGAAAAGGGGAGCAGAATCTTTATCGAGGTCTTTGTGCGAACGAATTGGTTCAGAGAGAGTCTTTGAGACGATCTGCAAAAAAGCAAAAAAAAATAAACTCAAAAGGCCACTAGCTCCCAAACAAAATACCCCCACAGTAATAGCTGCTAATTATATAAAAATAAGGGGAAGAAATTCCCAGAACAGGTGACTATGTGTGGGATATGTGTAGACATGTATTTGCAAAAGCGCCGCTGCATCATTTTCTTTTGGTGGAAAATTACCTAATTTGTCTCCACCAAATATGTGATAACTAATACAAGGAGCAACAGGGTATTGTTACACACGGTTGACTTTGGGTCAGTAAATAAGAAATATATATATTTGGGTCAGCAAATAAGAAATGAGGATATTTGGTTCAGCAAAGAGGAAGGAAAATATTTCTTGGAAAATAAGTTTTCTTGAAGACAAGTTTTTTCCTTTTATTTTATTTCTTAAGAGGGCTTTCCTTTTATTTATTTTTCCCTAATGTTCTAGTTGAGATCTATATAATAGGGTAGAGGCAACGTAGAGAATATCGAAAAAGAATTGAGAAGTGTCTTGTACTTGAGCCCTAGGCTGGAGAGAAATTGGGTCTCTTGAATGCCTGAAATTATTCAATAAAATGTTATCTTTTATCTATTTAGTATCAGCTGATACAATGTCAGGGTGTATCAATTGGTATCAGAGCATCGATTCGGGAACGAACACGATGAAGGAGTCGCCATACAAGATTGAGAGTTCTGTGACCCGAATGGAGTTAATGACGCTTGAGGTTATAAGAATGCTTCAATGTATGTTAAAGAATGAAGAAGTACATCTAACAAAACCCATCGTCCCTGCGACTTGTGATTTAGCGATCATCAATTGGGCGTAGAGGCTTGAACAAAACACGACAACGATGATGAATCAAATGGATAAGGTGTTGCACATTCAAAAGAAGCATCAAGCCAAAACCATGGAGGAAGAGCGAGACCATATCGTAGAGGACGTTCGAGGTTTGTTTGTGGCCAAACCCTATAACAATGGCTACGAACATGGGGGGACTCCAAAACTTGATGGAAGAAGACGCAATTGAGAAAAAAAAATTGAGTTTCAAGGAGCATATTTAATATTGACTCTAGGTCTGACGTGGGAGATCTGACCACAACAAATTGGGATCGCTTCATTTGAAGGTGACTGACTACCAAAACGGGTGGATCTTCAAATTTGCACCTGATGGTCACTCCAATCCCGAGGCAAGAGATATGCCACCGACATGTCAAGTTCTCCTTAATATAATACTGGTAAGGGACATTAAGACCCAAGTCAAGGATCGAGCTCTACCATACATAGGTGTAGGAAAATGGCTCAGTGGAATTGGCACCTCCGTGTACAAATCAGGTCACCTTGAGTTGACTTTGGGTTAGTAAATTTTGGGTCAGCAAATAAGAAAGGAGGATATTTGGTTCAGCAAAGAGGAAGGAAAATATTTCTTGAAAAATAAGTTCTCTTGAAGACAAGTTTTTTATTTTATTTCCTAAGACGGCTTTCTTTTTATTTATTTTTCCCTAATGTTCTAGTTGAGATCTATATAATAGGGTAGAGGCAACGTAGAGAATATTGAAAAATAATTGAGAAGTGTCTTGTACTTGAGCCCTAAGCTAGAAAGAAATCGGGTCTCTCTTGTACCCGGAATTATATCTTTTATTATTAATCTATTTAGTATCAGCTGATACACTGTCAGGGTGTATCAGGTATACAAGGAAATGAACTATAACTTGTAATGTCCGCAGTGTGCACATGAACAAAGCGCAGAGACAATTGAGACCTGTTACAATTCAAACTAATAGAATAACCTGGTTCGGTTATTACTAAAGCAATGATCGATACTCATTTACTCACATATTGATGATAGACTTCCGAATTAGTTTAGTACATATCAGAAAGAAAAAACTTGATACCACAAAACTAACAACGGAAACCATCAATTACTTGGGATCAGGGAAACCATCAATTACTTAGGATCAGGGAAACTTTAGTCCTTGTAGAATAACAAAAACAACCCACCTCATTCTACCACAAAAACCTACTGCATTAATTATCAGTAAGGAAATTCTAATGGAGCCTGATTTGCTTTCGCAGAGCATAGCTCTCCGCAGGATGAAGTCAATTAGTAATGCACATTAGAGTTTAAGTATCACAATAACTAACTATCCAATGCTTCTCATAATAATCACCGTGAAACATGCGCAGTTAATCTGAACGTTAACAGTCAGTGACTCAGTTCATGAAACAAACAAGCAATACTTACAGAACCTGGACCTTCAGTGGATGGCCCCCCGATGAAAGCCATAATTCTACCTCCAGAACCCGGGACACATGCTCCCAACAAAGTGGCAGCCACACCCAATGCAGTACTAGTGCACCTCGAAGCGCGCTGATCAGCGGGCACAGGCCACGGATCCTTCTGCAACTCCTCCAGCACCTAATTAAAACAAAATCATTATCAACTAATTCTCCTAATCATCAAAGCCCAATTCGATTCAGAGCAAAACCCAGTACCGCATAGAGAGAGAACTCGCACTCGGACGCAGGCAGCAAGAATCGGGCAATGCTCTCATGGGAGAGCCCATCCCTAGCCCCAGCAATGACCCCAACAGCAGGCTTGGGCTTCTTGGCGAAGAAATTCATCTGCTCGAGCAGCTGATCCTTGGAAACGTCCTTGGATCCCTTAAACACGTAGGTCTTGGGGATCTGGCCAAAACCCAGTTCATGAACATGAACAAAAGCGCCAAAGGTGATCAAGCCAACAAGGGAATTATCGGGGAGGAGGCCGATGGCCTGGGTGAGAGAGGACTTGAGGAAGGAGATCTCCTCCTCGATCATGCAGGTGTCGAGGACGAAGAGGAAGACGGGAGGGAGGGAGGGGGGGAGCTCGCCGGGGGACTCGTACTCGATGGTGGTGTACTGAGGGAAGAGCTCGGCGGGGAGGTTCTCGTCGGAGATGGAGGAGTAGTGGTTGGGGAAGTGGTTGCGGTTGAAGCAGAAGGGGCAGATCCAGATCTTGGCGGCGAAGTCGACGATGGAGAAGGGATTGAGGACGGAGCGGCAGGTGCGGCAGCGGAGAGGGGAGTAGGGGAGGACGGGAATGGCGGGGAAGGGCTTGATCGGAGTGTAGATGGCGGAGATCGGGACGACGCAGTTGGAGGACTCCAGCTTCGTCCCGGGGAGGACGTTCCATGGCATCCTCACGCCATCCTGGGCCTCCAGGTCGAGGAATTCGGTCATGGCGCTGGTGGCTCTCTTGTGTCTCTGCCTTTCTCAGTGAATACAGCTGATTTTCCTCTTAGACTCTCGCTTGCATTGCACCTCCACGTGGATTCATCGTAAATTTCGACGGATCAGTTTCTTTCTTTTCTTCTTTAATATTAAAAATCAATTGGTAATTATGTTCAAGGATCGGTGAAGACAAAAAATGTTCTATCTTATGCAATAAACCAAACTAATTTGATCGCATGTATCAAAGTAACCGTGATTTATTTTATACGAATTATGAGTTATGGTTTTAAACAATAAAATTTGAACTTATGGATCTGACTTCTAGATTGATTCATCTTAACATATATGTAGGATAGGAGGAAACAAATAAAATCGGTGCAGTATGTTAGAATTGGATTGTTTCCTTACCTAACGATGCCATGAATAGTTTTAATATTCATAGAATCAAGGGTCTGCTTCCTAACCAATCCAGTTCTGAAATCTTGGTCATCCCTCCTACTTACACGTAAATTTGTTAAGGTAAAAGCAAATTTTATTAATTAAATAGTAACTAACCCGGCATCAAGCCAGACAGTTGAAACTACAGTTGGTGGGACATACCCATTTACCATAATCCCAACTACTATTAGTTAAATCAAACGTGACCAATTCTTGAGTCATTTTATTACAAGCAAAACAAAGAACACATGTTCCGATAGTGGGTAGTACGCAACATCGTTCGCTAATGATTCCTCCAAAGTTGTGCAGCTCGGACGACCTCCAACTCATACGGGTAGAGAAACCCCGTGATCTTGCTGCAGAGTGTTTTACACATGCATCCATGATAACTCTGGAGACTAATCGACTCGAACCAGTTAGCTTCATGCAGAGCCAACCAGCTACCTCGATCAACCCTGCGATCAATATGGGTATCGCGAAATTTAAATTCTCCCAACACATTGGGTTTAACCCGATCAACCTATCGACACCAGGGACCCCTCGTTTCCATACAGTACCGATCACAATAGGACACACAAGTGACGTATTGAATCTTATTAAGCAAGCCGAGGCTCCCTAGTTCGATGTGCTTGCATGAGTCTGCCCACTGACGCCAGATAACTCCATATCCCTCACAATACCAATCTGCCAACCAATCAAAGTCGCCGGTTCCCACGTATTGAAGCTTAAGCAAGCCGAGACTCCATAATTCTGTATGCTTGCATGAGTCTGCCCATCGACGCCAGATAACCCCAGCTCCCTCCCAGTACCGATCTACCAACGTGACCCAAGCTCGCCCCACCTGCAATTCTGTCCTCAACCCCACTATACTCGACTCCATTCCTGCCATTCCACTAGATCTGATTCCTTCACCGCCAGCTGTCATCGCAGCTACCACCGCAAGACTCGGAACTATTTCCGTACTAGAATCTATCACATGCAGAGCCATGCTGCCGTGAGATATCGTCGATTTTCGACGAACAACCCAAATCGTCACAAGCGAAGGGTACAAACCGCAAAGAGAAGAACCCTTCTCGACACCACCCTGCGTCGACTTACATGTAAACTTGTTCATCCTAACCAATCACTTACTTATAATATTTTTTATTCCTAAATTATTTTTGGATATTCTATTACCCTTTATAAATTTATAAATTGTGTATTGTAAAATAGTTTTTAGTTTGAAAATCATACATCATAATGCAAGTTAAAGAATCAATTTTAGCAATAGTATTGTCAGAATAAATGGGTGAGATTAATGCACTAAGTCATTGATGCATAATTGCCTATTTTTAATCAAACTAGAGTTTAAATCTAGTTTTATACTTTATCAATCCAACCGTTAATATTTGGTTTTTAATATGCACCACAAAAGTTATTTAAATTAAGGAATCTCGTTGTAATATACGTAAATCTTGCTTTTAATAATGAAAAGGTGGGTTAATTACACTTTGTTGTTCGTACTATTGTCGTGTGTTGTACTTTTTACTACAACTGTACTAAAAGTTCAAATTGATGTCGGTTAATTACGTTTTTTTAACTTTTCTCTAACACCGTTAGAATTTAGACAAAAAACATAAAAAAATTTCAAAAAAGAAAGAAAAAATTACTCCTAAATTGATTTGAAATCAATTTTAAGCTAGTTTGCTTCAGGTAATAAACCAGAGTTGAGATCTGGTTTATACAAATGGACCGATTAGGTTCAGAAATTTAGAAATTGAGTTCCACCGTTAATCACCGATTCTCTCAGCTCATCTTGCTCCTCCTCTCACTCTTTGGTATTTTCTAATTGATTTTGCAATCTCAATCTCTTTTTTGTTCTATTTTCTTGATTTTTTGTTTCAAAATGAGATTTGGTGCTCCCGACCCGTGGGTTATAAAATAATTTAATAATTGTCTTGAACATTTTTAATATTGTTTGGGCCTTATAAATTTTGATAACAAAATAACATGGGAAATTATACAATAAACTGTGATCCTCTCAAATCTAAACGATTGTATACCGTCTAAAATCTTAGGACAACAGGTGGTTACAATTTGAAATTTTGATCAAACAAGATGAATGTCATGATCTATAAATCAATAGTATCGAAAAACCGATACATGCATACCTTTATTTCACGTGTTACAAAATGGGACTAAAGCTTGATGTTCTAATTTAGATCAAAAATAGAATAATTGTATTAGATATTACATTTAATAAATATAAATTATGGTTTGTGAGAACAGAAAAATAGGTTAAGGGAATCTCCAACCCTGTCTCCAAATATGAATTTTTTTTCATATTTGGAGACTATCTTCTCCAACGCAGGTATTCAAATATGCATATGCATATCCAAATATGTATATTTGTTACAGTGAGTCTTCAAATTTGAATACACACTTTAACAATCTTCAAAAGTGAATAAATTAGTGTTAAGTGAAAGACAATTATTATTTTTTATTTATGAGTGTATTAAATGGGTATCAAAATTTATTTTTATTTATGAGTGTAATTTATGTGTATTGTTTTTTAAAAGAAATTAATTAATCTATTTAATTTGATTGTAAATTGAATATATAAAAATTATTGCATTATAACTTCATTTGTAATTTATTTTGAAAAATATACTTTTCATTAGTTACGACGACAAACAAGAATTTTAAATAAAATTTCGACAACAAACATATATTTTAAATTACAATAATAAATAAACGAACACAATTATTTGTCTTATTCACTAAGAAGATCGAAATATTGACTAAAATTACATGTTGGGACGAGTATACTAACTCGTAAAATTAATTGTGTTTTATTCGATGTATTATTGTTAATATTTTATTATATAATATTTTGATTATTATATGACATTTATTTTTAGTAAATTACTGTATATATTTAAATAATTTATCAGAATTAGAATTATATAAATATAATACGTAAAATTATTAAATAATAAAAGTAGTATTTGATGTGACAGATAGAAATAATTTTGGAGATTGAGTTGGAGAGAAATAGAAATAGAGACTCAATTATTAGATGATAATTTTTGGATATATGAATATAATATTAGAGATGGCCTAAGTATTAGTTATTAATGCAAATTTTCATTGAGAAAATGTGCTCCTTTTAACCTTAATATTTTCTTTTGTTGTACAAGACGTTAAAGTTTCGTTTGAATCTCTAGATAAATAATTTAACAAGTGACATCCACTACACCATTTTGGTATTATGACAGCACACATAAATAGGGTATGCTGCCCCTAATAATTTAAGAACATCAAAGAAACATATTGTGTTGACTTTGAATTATTAAGGTCAACGCACGCTGTAGGTGCATGACCGAGAAGTTTATGGCAGCCCACACTCTGAATATGTGTTGTCCTTATATTTTGTTATGGAACCAAACTTTGTATATGTGCTGCTCTTAAAGTTGATATCCATATATATGAACACCAGTCATTTATGCGATCATTGGGTTAGGGCAGTGCACTCAAACAATGTGTGTTGCCCTTAATCGTCTCTAAGCGTGCAGTAGTTGCTGATTTTGGTGAGAAATTTGTGTGAGAGCAAAATTGAAGCGGTCAAATATTGTGGAGGCTATAAAATAAAATTCGATTAATATTTGAACAAAGAAATCGTACTGCGTTATCCATATATAAGGTATAATCTATATAAATTTTACTTTTTCATAATATATATGTAATAATATTGAATTTATCGTGTTGTTGTATTGAATGTGGTTTCTATTATGTCATTACTGTTGATAAAATTAAGAAATGAATCGATCATGAGTGAAAGCGAATATAATGTTAGATTCGTTCATGTAAGGGTTGTTAAGATTATGCAATTCTTCTAAGGAAAATGTTCCACGTAGATTCAAATGTTTGTACGCTATATGTTGTAAAATTTATATGCACAATATGGCGAGTCATGGCAAATTATGAGAAGTCAAGGAGAGTAGCAATAAGTCGTGGGGTGCCTAGTCTAGTATGCAACATTTTCGAACTCAGAGTTCCAACGTCGATATGTACAACAATTTGTACATATTGTAGACTCATTCCGAGAAGTCTGGCTTAAAAGAAATGATGAGGTTGATGAATTAGAAGAAGTTGAAGAGTCTATCAGTATCAAAACTATAGCATAATACAATCAGCTAGTGAAAGAGCTGCAAATCTTGTTGTACAAAAATAGCGTGGACATGACGTTGGCATCATTATCAATGATTTTGTCCATAAAGTAGAAGACGGGAATGATGAAAAAAATATATGACAACGTAGCTGGAGAGTTTTATAGCACATTACCGCAACCTAACGATTACGTGTCAAACTACGGAGTGACAAAGTAGAAATTGAAGGCATATTGAAATGTCGGGCGTAAAATATGATAGATGTTACTACGATTGCATTTTGTACTACGGATTCACTTTCAAGACATAGATTTTCTCGTTTGTGAACATAGTCTATACAAATTTTAGAAGTTCTCTTGTGGCAAATAAGATATTGTGGTGCGTTTAATTGACGACACGTATTCGACAGTTATTTTTGGCACCCGATGTTGTAAGTAATATAATATTATATCATATTAATCCATTTAATGAATAAATTTGTTTTGATATTTCTATTTGAATGTGGTGTAATGCACATTTCATCCACTTGATTGTATGTGTTACAAGATCATAGTCGATGTTATAAACCTTTAATTGTTCATCTTTAGTTTTACATTCATTCTTAGAATTCAAGAGGTGGAATAGATGAGATATAAATAGACGATCTTTCTCTTCATTTTTAACTCGTCCAAAAATTAAGAATTATTGTGAATATGTTTCCCTCTTCTACATTTCTTCTATACAAAAGTTCGTTCGTTTAGTGAAAAAGAAAGATTCGAGTTCAAGTTCGCTTGAACTATACGTTTGGTGTAATGTGCTAGTTCGGAGTCGTTGTATCATGGGAGATGTACGTTCACTAATTCCAACACTCGAGGAAGAGCAAATACAGCTTAAGAAAAATGTCAAACAGTTATAATTTACAAAGTTAGTTATTAAATTTTGTTTACATTTTTGCAACTTTTCGATGATTTTGTTATCAATTCCTAATTATGAAACTGCAAATAGGAAACTAATTACTGATTCAAATAAGTAAACCTTAGAACTTGATTACATTACTTCAAATTAACGTTGTCGACCAACACCAATTTGACTACAAAAAGTTGATGCGGTGGTGGCACATGACGGATATGGTGGTGGAGTAACGATAACTTTGACATTTGAACTCAAAATTCGGAGAGTTTGGAGACTTAGAGACTTGAACTCATACCTCGGAGACGGAGAATGGAGTTTGAAGACTGAGGATTTATACCCAACTTGGAGATTGTGAAATTTATACTCATACCTCGGATACAGAAACTTTGGGGATTTATACCCAAGTTGGAGATCATGAAGAATCATATTCATATGTTAGAGACTAGAGCCGGAGTGCGCCACGACTTCAATATATCCCCTTACATTCGAGACTGAGAGGGTCTTAAGATAGCAAAAACGCAAAAAACAAATATCCGAACATCTCGAGAAAACACCCAAATCATGTCAATCATAAAGTTTTACGGTGAACAAGGAAAGTGGGCGGAAAAACACTATAGCAAAAAGGGTAGTGGAGCAAATGAAATGACCAAAAAATCTCGAAAATCTGATGGCAGAGGACGGCGGAGCGTGTGCCACACGCGCGACGAAGAGAGATCGGAGCGATGGCGTGTGTAGGATACGCGTACCTGATGCAGATTGGGGTTGCACAAACCGAAATAGTAGTGTTGGACCTCCACTTATTGGAGGCGAGGAAAAATCATCCCGAAAAAGGCCAGATCTGGACTGAGCCGATGGCGGCAATTTCAATAACTGGTGGTAGATCGACCTAAGTAAACTGGAGTAAGAAGTGAAGCAAAACGGGAGCTGGTTCGGTGTAGATATGAAATGATGGCAACAGGAAACTACAGCTGGTGGTGGAGCACGACAACGCGAGGGTGGTCTGTGGCAATGGGACGATGAGGCGGAGGTGTGTGGCTAATTATGGAGACGGAATGAGCGCCAATATGCGTGGAGATCATAATTATAATGCCTCGCCCACTCATTAAAACATGATTAACATGTGATCAAAGAAACACTCACACAAAAGTTGCTGATAAAAAAACACTCACACAAAAGTTGAACCAAGATTGAATGAAAATTAACCTGTCTTTGATACCATGCCAATCTCAAGCTTCATTAATCATTATTCAATGTTCATAATACAATGTCGATGCAGATGCATCAAAACTATGTTTATCGCACTATTTTTAGCCCACTAAAGGTTTATTTGCCCTCTTTCCTTGTATTTTACCGATCTTTATGCCAAACGTTGTCTTTACGGTATTTTTAGTGCTAGTGTGGAGGTTCGGAGCTAAAATGGGAATTTTAGTATTTTCACGAAATATACTGAAATTACATAACAAATTGAAGAGAATTCGAAGATCTACAACTTTGCAGAAAAAAGTTTTAGCAAATTTCAACGTTCGGGGTATGTTACGCCCCTGTGGGCATATCCTAATTAAAAGAGAAATTTGAGCAAGAAAATCAGTAGAATAAATTATAAAGCTCAGTTGGATCGCCTAGATTTTGCATCTGATCTTAGTTTTTTGCCCATGATATATCAAAACGAACGTTTTGGAAAGATCTGTAGTGTGCGTCAAAAAAAGAGGGTCTTCAAAAGAAATACAAATATTCTATTCTTTTTAAACATTTTTCCCTTCCAATTTTTTTCTATTCGAGCCTATAAATACCTATTTGAGTTTAGGGTTTGAAGTATCAATCATTAGGGTTCCAAAACAGAGAGTTGCGACCATATAAGTCCAATGGGGGTTCGAGGATTCGAGAGGAGGTCGAACACTCGTTGAAGGCGGATTGTGAGCATAGGGATCGAAGGCATTGAAGATCAAGTCACAAATCAAAGGGAAATCGACCGATTTGATGGAATCCGACTCCACCATATTAGAGTTTCGTCGTTCTTTCTTGTAAACTTGAATATTCAACGCTATTTAATTTTTGCACCTTGATTGTTGGCTAAACCCAATAATCATGGGTGCTAGAATTTATTACATGAATTTTGAGATTTATTATTAAAGTTTGGATTTTTATGCATGTATGCTTGTGATTTTGACTTTATATGATTGTGTGTTGTCGACGAGTGATTTATAATCAATTTGTGATATAATGTCGAGTCCGAGAGAATCGTTGGATAACTGACAAGTAGAATCATAGGGAGTTTCGAGAGGACCCTTATCCTATAATTTTAGTTTGATTGTAGAGTCGGCTTGTCACTATTTCGAGAGAATAGTATGCACGTTGACTCTAGGTTGGTTCACGTTCGAGAGGCGGAATCAGTATTTTTGTGGACATAGGAACATTGTATTGCATAAATTTCCTTGCTTGAATGATTTATTGATATTGACATGTATTGCCTAATACTCATGGTGCCTCTCTTTATCAGATTACCTCTTTGATTGATCGCTCTTTACTTTACTAACCTATTATATTTAATCACTTAAAATCACCATCTTGAATACTTTATTTTAACTTCTTGCACATATAATTGAAACTGAACTGAATAGACCCTCTATTGGTCCTTGTTGATTCGACCATGTACTTACCATGTTTTTATTACTTGTAACGATTGTGTGCACTTGCGCGTATTGGTGAGCTCGTGGACTACTGTATACGGGCCCAAAAAATGTCAACATCCCTTTATATAGGGAATACACAAACTAATTAGGAAACTAAAAATAGGAAATTAACTACTGATACCATAGCTGTCCCACAGCCACAGCCATGGCCGGCGCCGGTCGCTGGCGCCGCCCGTCCGGTCACTGATCCAGCGGCCCGAGAGCCCCGATTCGGTGACCCGGAAAATTCAAAAAATTCAAAAAATTCCATATCTAATATTTTTCATAAAATATCCTTTTTCATGCAGATCTAAGTCCAAGAAAACTGAAATTAAATCAGAAAAGTAATATAGCAAGAAAAACAATACTGAAATCATGTAAATCATGCAAAAACACAAGATCGAAGGCTAAAACCTATTTGATACTACTGTTAGGTTTCGGAGGGTTCAAATAAATAAATACGCAGTGGAATAAAATTAAATATTCCCCCGAAACAACCCTCGAATCGATACAAGCCTAGATCTCATGTTTCTACCCCGAAATCTAATAGTTTGGTGGATCAGCAAAGTGGAAATCCCGAATCGGTCTTTCCCTCTATAAAGCACACACGAACGCACAAGACCACCAGATCTAAACTTTAATGCTTCTACTAGAAAAAAAACAAGCTCGATTAGAAAATCCGGCAGAGTAACGGTATGGAAAAATCAAGTTCTAATTTTCAGCTCATGGTGCCTTGTATTTATAGAAATGGCTAGGGTTTTGGGAGCTCGAATCACCCCATAAAGTGGGCTAGATTCGGTTCCCTCCAAACCCTAGCCGACATCTCTTAATGGGCGGCTTGGGCCTCATTGGTCGGACCCATTAGGGTTTCGTCCATGAGGCCTTATGAGCGCCCATTATGGAAGCCCATGAGGCTTTCCATTCCATGGCACCTCATGGGCTTCGGCCCTATTTGATCCACCATGGCCGGCGCCCAAAACCCTAGGGTTTTGGCCCGATCCATGACCCTTGACCTATCGGGCCTGTGGGCCAAAACCCTTAGGGTTTTGGCCATGATCCGATTTAACTAATCCATAATTATTTCTGCCCGACTTTTCTAAAATGTGCATCCTTTGCGTGTGACCCTCTAAGCTCATGTCCCTTTGGCATATTGGTGTAAAATTACCATTTTAGCCTTTCCATTATAAGTGGTTAATAGTAAGACATTATGATTACCCAACGTACATGATTATCGGTGATCCGGTTTAACCGCATGCCATCCATGTCACTATCCTTTTATCTCTACGTATCTTGATTAATCATAAGGCATAAATCTGTCATCCTTATTAAATTAATCACTTTTTCTTGATAGGTGAGATGACTTAAAATTGATACCTCGTATCAACTACATGACCATGCGTTTCCTTTCAGTCATTCTCATCAAGTGGCCCAAACTGATACCTATTAAGAACTTGTGCCCTAGTCCTAGTCTTTGCTATGTAATCTTCTGTTTAGCAATGGATGGCATTTACATTATCGTTCTGTTATAGTAATGTGTCAAGCGATGATTTATTCTAAAGTCATTAGTGTGTCATCACTAATAGTGGAGCCTTTAGATACTATGAAATCGTGCTTGACGGATCCTTAGTCGGATACTTATACATAAGTGACTAGCGTGAGGATGACTTACGATCATGTTCTGCTGATCGAGATGTAGAGTCATATCACGGATATCGTCTGGGAGACAATATCGGATGACCCGACTTGGAGTATGGCGCATAGATTAAGTCACCAACGTATAATCTGTCGTCGTGTGATCACTGCCTTAATACCTTAGAGCGAGTGGCTCACGTGCATGTCACTCCAGTAGTTTGACATCCCCCAACGATCCTATAACAGGGTAGTCATAACAGGCATCGTTGGCTATTGGACGGACTGTAGTGGGAGTGCGCATTACGTCCGAATGGATTTTTTTTCCCCACGGTGAGACGTGGTGAAGGATATGGTTCTGGGCCCCTTGATGAGCATGACTGAGAAAGTGTGCGGCCGTACCAATTACGTATCAATCATCTCGAAATTCAAGGAACTAGATCGAATACATGAGGATGACATTTTTATGCCTCATTCGATCTCATACTCCTTAAAGCAAACAAAGGGTTAGTTATAAAGATGACAGACAGGAGATATCGAACCGATTGATACACTCGTGGACATTGGGTAATCACTACGTCTTACTAGAGGCCACTGGTGATGGATCGGGTGAGATGGGTTCTTACGCCGATCTGCCAATGGGTCACGGGCCTACAGGGTCACACGCCAAGAGCAAGACCGAAACGACTTGAAGGGACTCAAGAGGTCCAAAATAAGTGGTGTGAGAATGATTGCAGTGGGGTGTCGATCATCACCTTGGAGGTGTCAATCGACACGGTCACAAGAAGGTGTCGATCGCCACCTTGGAGGTGTCGATCGACATGGTCACAAGGAGGTGTCGATCGCCACCTTGGAGGTGTCGATCGACACTCAGATCTGGCACCGCAAGGGTGGTGTCGATCGACACCTTCCACGCGGGAAGGGTGTCAATCGACACCTATGCCGGATGCTGAAAACCTAGAGGCCCTCCCTAAAGCCTATAAAAAGAGGCTTTGGGTTAGAGCCTCTCTCCAAGGCTCTTGAGCAATATTAGCTACACCACTAGAGAAAACTCTCTAGTTATTTCATTGGGAGCTAGAGAAATCGAGTGATCGAGTGCTACCGGAGTCTAATAGTTCCGGTGAGGATTCAAGTTTCACAAGGTCGAGTTCGGTGTGTGTGCACTTGTAGAGAACGAGTCCGAGAAGTCGTTTCGAGATCGGATTCGTGAGTTTTCCGCTAGACTACGAGAGGTAAAAATCTGATCCTTACTCGTTCTAATGATTCATCTATTGTTAGCAAACAATCCTGTGGCGGGTTCTTGGTTAAATTCGTTGCTTTCTCTGTGCTTTAGATCCCGGGAACCCCATCATACCTATCACATACTGTAATATGAGGGATAAATCTCTCAGACGTCTCTCGTATCACCCATATAACCTATCCCCGAGTCAATCATAACTGTTATAGTTATCCTGTCATAGATAACGTTAGGATTAGACCAAACTCGGATATTGATTATACTGTGATCACAGAGACTCTTTGGTCTAAGGATACAATGACAAGCTACGACAACTGAATATGTTCATGACAATATCTATGTATATTTAGGTAGGGTCGTCCAATATCATTTCTCAAATGATATCTATGATCTGACTCCGGCAATCCCATTGCCAATGATCAGTAGAGCGTGATCATAAAGAGTCATCCTCATACTGGTCGCCTGTGATGAAGCTTAATTGACCAGAGACCAGTTAAGTATAAATCATTCAGATCTACAGTTTTACTATTAGTGATGACACACTCAATGATATAGATCGAATAATACTTAACTTATTACTACAACACCTTAGTAATAAAATGCCAATTTTATTTCATTGCTAATGATAATACATATAAATAGATGTAAATAGTATTGGACTAGGGCACAAATCCTACAGAATCCCACTTGCCCCTAGTTCCAAACTAAATCTCAGTCTATACTCATATACTTTACATGTCCCTCATGTTTAGGTTATGATAAAGTCTTCGTCAATGGGTCGGCTGTCATATCATCTGTCGCAACGAAACTGATCTCCACATCCAGTGATGGATCCAGGGGGCACCCGCCCTCCCTTGGCCCATGAATTCCGAAAAAAAATTATATAAAATTTTTCCGAAATTTCGTCAATGGGTCGGCTGTCATATCATCTGTCGCAACGAAACTGATCTCCACATCCAGTGATGGATCCAGGGGGCACCCGCCCTCCCTTGGCCCATGAATTCCGAAAAAAAATTATATAAAATTTTTCCGAAATTTGGATATGCCCCCCCCCCCCCCCCCTTAAATTCTGATATGTATACAAAAACTGTGCAACTAAACAATAAATGTTATTTGGTTCAGTGGTAAAGGTGTAGTATTTATCCTTAAGGTTCTAGTTTCAAACCTTGGAATTGACACTATTTTTAATGATCTTTGGGCCTAAATTTACTTTAATAACTGGTTTTCAAAATGGAGCATCTATATAATTATTTTTTTACTAACTATTGCATTAGTTAAATTGTTTTTCCATTT